>VDFB02000003.1:618765545-618808013 GCA_007258455.2 Sequoia sempervirens | reverse complement strand
CCGACTAGTGGAGCCTCCAAATAGTGAAAGGAGCCTGTCGAAGGACAAAGCACTCAGGTATGGTCTTAGCGACCCGCCAAAGTCTCACCAATATGAAGACCTTTGGTATAGCATTCAAAGTTAGAGAAAGGTCTCCCCAACTTGGTGATCTCTTGGTGAAAGGAAAGCGGAGCTCGGTAAGGTAAAATGCATTCAAGGAGACACTAATGGCCTCTTGCCGACAGATGAAATGTGGCCTCACCAAGCTAAAGTTCCTTTGGCACAACCTCTTGCCAACCAGAGAGGGTCTCCCCAACCAGGGGGTCTTGATGGCTAAAGCAAACAAGTGGGGGTCCTACCAATGAAACATCCGACATCGCTAAGAGTTGGGGCTTTTGCCTGGGTCCTGGTGACTGTCCAAAGTCTCGCTGAGCTCGGTAGAAAGTAAGGACCTTGATGTAAGTTTTGGGCGATAAAGGAGAGTCATGCCGAAAGAAAGGACCCTCAGCAAAGCAAAGTTCCTTCGGTATGATATATTCCCGACCGGTGGGAGTCCCAGCGAAATGAGGAGAGCTTGGGCAGATAGGGGGAGTTCATCATGATGTCTTGCCAATATGAGGATGCTTGGCCGATCGAAGAGAGGGAGCTCAACGGGATGACTTCTAGAGACATCGGCAAGGGTCTCCCCGACATGAATTTCGTTGATGTAGCGCCTAACTATTAGAATGATGTCCTGCCGACATCATGTGGTCTTAGCGATAGAGGAGAAATCGGTATGACTTTACGAGCTTGATAGAGCTCTCATCGACTATCACACACTATGCTGATAGTTGTAGAAGACATAATCGCATCGGTGAGACACTTTCAGTGTCTTGCCAAGATGTTATTCTTTTCAAAAGAAGTTTCGACCGCCTATAGAGCCTGCGTGGAATACGCTTGACCAACCAAGAGGAGTTGAAGGGAGTCGTGGTGGTATGATCAGAATGAAGAATGTCAACGGGATGAATGCAACACGTATCTATTGTGAGCTTAAGGCATTCAAGGCATTCTGTTGAGGTGGTTGAAACATGAAACGATGCCAGGATCAGAATGAATGTGGTAGCTGTGAAATATTTGAAGAAGGCTTCCCAAGGGATGACTCTCCATAGCAAAGACACGTAGGGTTTTGCATTAACTCGATCGAAAAGATCTAAGGAGATAGATTTTTTGGGGACTTATATTTTGTAAGCCCTAAGGGGCCAACACATTTTGATATATAAGGCATTTTTTTTTCATTTTTGTAGATAGTTCAAGTAATGCATCCAAAAGAGTTAGTGATTTTTAGCTATCCTTCCTCAATTGATGTATATTTTGTAACTCAAATCAGAATCTGGAATGCAACACAGAGTTTACCTTGGAAGCTAGTGTTCATGTTTGTACTATTCTCATTTTTGTATCTTTAATTTGATTATGCAAGTCTTTAATTGTGTTTTATAAATTCTACACTTATATCTTATAGTTGTGAAATTAATCTTTCCTTCCTAATATGTATATGTAGATCGAACCTATTAAGATTGATGCATAAGTCTAGAAGAAGTTGTGTTGAGCGCATAAAACATTTACAGTTAGGTTTCCCAGCGTATGTTCATCCTGTTTTCTTTTTCAAAATTCCTCATCATTTCAGTGTATCACCTTAGATTTAAATCTTTATTTATGCATTCCTTCTTCCTTTTTCCCCACAAGAATCAGTAGTTAGGTGACACCAAAGGAAGCCGACCTTCTTCAAAGGTTCATTTCAACTATAGGTGACCCATAGCCTTGAAATGATCCCATGTTGCTCTAGAAAGCTCAGCTTTTTACAACTTTGCATAGGGTGCATTTCTAGGTGACAACAGTTTCTAGCACGCCCGGTGGGACTGTGAACTAAATTGAACTACTGGTTTAGTATGCAACCAGTGAATTTCAGATTTTATAGAAGTCCTTTGGCATACTTGGCGACTCCACAGAAAAGAAGAACTCCATAAATTAGTGCCTTTTATAGTTTATGAGAAAAGTTTAGACAAGAGGCAGCTCAGGTCCCTTCGAATATTTGCAGTTGTCACCACCAAGAAGGAAAGGCAAAGCAACAGAAAAAAGAGGAACAATGATTATCTATTCTAGAAGAACTCGGTCTACTCCTCCATCAGTGGGATCTCATTTTACTATTCAAGTAAATCCAATTTAGCTACCTCCAAGGGTCGCTCCAAGGAATCAACCCTTTGTCGCTTTCAATAGAGGTAGCCCCTTAAATTTGGCACAACACAATGACATCCCAATGGCAACCTTGAAGAGTCTGCCAACTTTCACGGGAGAAGACCAAACTACTCCCATTGAACATATGAGAGATGTGGCTTCATTTTGCAGAGTCCATCACATAACCCAAGAGCATGCTACAGTGAGATTACTAGTTGTTTCACTAAAAGGAAGAGCTATGCAGTGGTCTAAGAGCCTACCAGTTAGTTCAATTGCAACATGGGATGAATTTGGAGATAAGTTGCATAAGCAATTGCAAGACAGGTCTGACAACTTGTCTCTACTGGAGCAATTGACTACAATTAAGAGGGCTCCACAAGAGCAGATGAATAATTTCAAATTTAGATTTCAGAGAACTTGGGATGGGATCCCTACAACGGTGAGGCCACCTCCAGAGTATGCATTTATGTACTTCTTGAGAGCTCTAAATAACAATATAGTTGTCATGATACAGTCAATGGGAGGAGTGTCTTTACTAGATGCCTTTGAAATAGCTATCAGAGCTGAAAATAGCTTAATACAAGCTGGTAAACTTGCTCCCAGGCCACCAATGCCAATATTTCCAAAAATTCATGCAAGCATTCCTTTGCAAATACCACCTTTCACACCCCTACCAACTATACCAACGTTGCCAACTGTTGTTCCAACCATTGATAAACAAGAAAGTGTTGCTTCAAGCTCATCACAGGAGTTACAAGAGATCAAAAGTCTTTTACAAACTTTTGGTAACAAGTTGGTGAACTTGGAAAAGCAACAGACCTATTCTAGGCCTTATCCACAGCAGAATTAGGCCTCAATTCAGCCCTTCCAAGGTCAGCAGTAGCAATTCCAAGGGAATAAATAGTAGTATCAGAGCATTATTAGGGAAATTATCAGGGCCCAAGATAGAGTGTGAATACAAGACCTTTTCAGGCCTATGCTCCAACCCCTGTTAGTGCGACCAAAGAGCTAGTTCCTATCCAAAATAGCTTAGCAGCAGACTATGAGTGGTGCTACCCTTATAACTAGCCCCACAATCAAGCCACCTACTCCAACAAACTGATCAACTAGGAACTTATGGTACAAAATGCTTCAAGTTCATAGCAAGGTGCAAGCAATGATGCATCTTCACAACACTAGGACCAATTTAGCAATGATACAACCTTGCTTAACTGACAAGGTCAAGAGTTTTGTGGGTTGAATGAAGATAGTTCTCCAGTTGCAGCTAACACCAGGGAAAAGAAGAGAGCTTTCGAGCTTAGTCAAGAGGCTGAAAAAGGAAAAGCAGTGATTGCAGAACCATCTACATCTCGAGTGGCTCCCGTTTGGCAAAGAAATCAACAACTCCCAGACAAGGAGCAGTCACACCCACAAGCTGATCATACTGGTATAAAGGTACATCCTAAAGTAAATCCAATTGTACCTTATAATATCCTTGATAGTATGAGGAAAATGAATGTTACAATGTCCATGTGGGACTCGTTATCCATCCCAGGTCAAAAGGATATGTTATAGTTAGCCCTATCAAGTTTGAAAATGTCTAATGAATCTAAGCCCCCAATAGGTCAGGTTAGAGCTGTGTTAACAAATAATCCTTAGGGAAATGATCAACAACCTTGCATGGGGACTGAAAAAGGAGTTAAACCACCTCCTTTCTACGTGTCAGTGATTATTGGTGATAAGTTAGTTCATAACTGTATGGTAGATAGTGGAGCTAGTAGCTCTGTGATGCCAAAACAAATTGCTGACATACTTGGACTAAAATACCAACGTTTAGAGAAGGGAGTGATCCAATTAGATGGTATTTTTGTTAATACTTTGGGTATTATCAAGGATTTAAATCTCACCCTCCATGCTTGTCTAAATTTTTTAGTTCCTCAAGACATATGTGTCATAGACCTTCCACCTTTCTTTTCCTTGTGTTTATCTAGAGACTTTACAGCCAAAATAGGTGGTTATGTATTAGCTGATTGGTCACATATGTTATTTAGAACAAGATATGGAACCAAGGTTACCATTAAATCTGAAAGATTGACCAAGGATCACATTGAGCCATATAACCCAAGTCCCTTTAATGTTGTTCCAACTATTGCAGACACAAATTGTGTCATTTTTTCTAACAATGAACTAGTTGTTGTTCAAGAACTCCAATCAGAAGTTGTTCCTGATGTGCTGCTACATGAATGGGCAGTTGAGAATGTATTGGACAATCCTAAGGACCTCATTCAAGATGCTGGTATGGGAAACTATGTCATTCTTGAGCCTGACACAAATATTCCAAACTTGGAGAAAGATAAAAATCAGTTATTGCAACCACTAAATGGACTTTGGATGTTCTTCAATGGTTCCAAAAGTAGGAATGGGGAAGGGGGAGGTGCAATGTTGATTTCTCCACAAGGTGATAGGTACTACTCTACATTCCATTTTGCTTTTGCATGCTTCAATAACATTGCTGAATATGAGGGCCTTGTTCAAGGTCTAGAGTGGGCAAGGAAGAGAGGAATAACCAACTTGAAAGTCTATGGGGACAATGAATTAATTGTTAATTAAGTAAGAGGCCTGAATGTTGCTAAAAATGACACATTAAAGTCTTATAGAAACAGAGTCTGAGACATGCTTGAAGTTTTTGATGCTTTTAACTTAGTGTCTATCCCAAGAAATCAAAACAAGCATGTTGACAGGCTTGCAACCATTGGAGCACAGTTTAATATTCTGAATGACATTAGGAAAGAGAAGGTACAATAGTATGTGAAGGTTGTGGTTAGACCATCAATTCCTGATAACAAACATTCACTGGAAAGTTTTTGACAGTGATGAACAAATTCTTTCCTTTTTGCTAGAAGAAGATCAATTCTCCATGGTGAATCAAGCAAAACTCAAGCAGCGGTATGGTGATCAAGTCATACAGCTAAAGACAAATAAATTACCCAAAGGCCTTGCTACCTTAGAATCAATTTTCAATACTGATGATAAGCTTAAAAAGGGTAAAGCTGGCTTGCAAATCAAACAAGAACATTACGAAGAGCTGGAGATTTTCAAAGGTAAACTCCTCAAGATAGGAAAAATTTGTTCACACGAAGATAAACAAGCTTTTGTTGCTTTATGTCAAGAATTCTGTGATGTCTTTGCTTGGGAATATTCGGATTTGAAAGGGTTTGATCCCCATATTGCTCAACACACAATTGAGTTAGAGCCTGATGCTAAGCCAGTAAGACAAAAACAAAGGCCCTTGAATCCTAAACTTGAGCCTCTAATGATTAAGGAGCTGACTAAACTAGTTGAGGGGGTATTGTCTTTCCTATCAAACACACTTCATGGGTTTCTAACCTTGTATCGGTTAGGAAGAAAAGTGGTGAAATAAGGCTTTGTGTAGACTTTAGGGATATTAACCGAGCATCTTTGAAATACCACTACTCGCTGCCCTCCATGGAACAAATCTTGCAAGAGGTTGCTGGTTCTAAAAGATTTTCCTTATTAGATGGTTTTTTAGGGTATAACTAGGTGCTGGTTAAAGAAGAAGATCAGTTCAAAACTGCTTTTACAACTAAATGGAGCACCATGGCATACAAAAGGTTTCCTTTTGGTCTATCTAATGCTAGTGCCATGTTTTAGAGGGCCGTGGACATGGTATTTCAAAATTTGATCAACAAGATTATGCTAAGTTATTTGGATGATATTACAGTTTATTCCAAAAATGTTGATGAACATTTGTTACATCTTAAACGAGTTTTTGAAAAATGCATAGAGTTTGGTATCTCTCTCAATCCAAAGAAGAGTATCTTTGCTGTTCATGAAGGGAAATTATTAGGACACATAGTGTCAAAGAAAGGAATTACTATTGATCCTGAGAGAGTCAAATCCATACTTGAGTTGCCACTACCTAATCACAAGAAGGGAAAAGATTTCTCGGCCAAATCAACTTTCTAAGAAGGTTCATCCCTGATGTTGCAAACCTGTTACAACCTTTGACAGCTATGTTAAAGAAGAATGCAGTTTTTAGTTGGATAAAAGATGCCAAGAATAGTTTTGAAAAGGTCAAGGAGGCCTTAGTAGCAGCTCCTACGCTCGTAAATCCCAATTTTTCTAAAGATTTTTATCTTTATGCTTATGGTAGCACAAGTAACATTTTTGCAATATTGGTCCAAAGAAATGAAGAGAATTTAGAACAACCAATAGCCTTTTTCAGTCAAGGTTTTGTCGATTATGAACAGAAATACTCCTTTGTAGAGAGGCATGTTCGTGTTGTGATCAGAAGCCTGAAGAAATTCAAGCCTTTGGTCTCTCATAATAAAATTAATATCATGGTGGCACACTCAAGTGTGAGGGAATTCTTATTGAATAAGGATCTGAATGAAAAAAGAGCAGGGTGGATCACTAGGGTCATGGAGTACGATGTAGATATTAAGATCACCAAATTGGTTAGAGGCAGAGGTCTCTATGAACAACTTGCTACTGGGTCAAGCAACAAAAGTGAACTAGAAAAGGATGTTATCCTTGCTAATACAAATGAGTTTCAAAATGCTCAAGATGATGTACCTCAGAATGCTCAAGATGATGTACCAATAGGGACAACCAATTGGGTTCAAGATATGATCCAATTTTTACAAACTGGTGAATGGGCATTAGGATTAAATAGAGCTAAAAGGAGATACTTTAGATTGCAGTCTATACCATATGTGCTGGTAAATATTGTTCTCTTCAAAAAGGATTTGAACGGTGTTCTATTAAGATGCATTCACAGTCACCAAGTTGAGAAGGTACTTCATGAATTTCATGATGGAGTTGCAGGAGGTCACTTTGCTCCTAGAACTACTACCTAGAAAATCATGAGAGCTGGTTACTACTGGCCCATCTTGTTCAAAGATGCATATTCCTAGTCAAGAAAGTGTATCAAATGCACTCTGTTTTCAAGAAAGGAAAAACTACCTGCTATGCCTCTACATCCAATTCAAGTGGAGCAGCTCTTCATGAGATGGGGCATTGATTTCATTGGGCCAATAAATCCACCTTCTAGTGTTGGTCACAAGTGGGTACTTACAGCCACTAACTATTTTACAAGGTGGATAGAGGCGGTTGCATTGAAAGAAGCAAAAGAGTCTTCAGTTCTGAGCTTCTATGAAGATATAATCACCAGATTTGGAGTCCCTAACTCTATCATATTTGATAATTCTCTTCCATTCATGGGATTAAGACTCACTGATTGGGCTGTCAAACATGGCATTCATTTGAACACCTCCTCAAATTATTATCCTTAAGGTAATGGTTTAGCTGAAAGCACAAATAAGAATCTCATCAGGATCATTAAAAGAACCATAGAGGATAATCAAAGGACCTGGCACAACAGTTTAAAGAATACACTTTGGGCAGACAAAGTGACCCCTAAGAGGTCTGTTGGAAATTCACCATATATTTTTGTCTATGGAAAAGAGGCAAGATTACCCCTATCTATGGAGCTTCCAGCTCTAGACATTGTTCACCAGTTGGAGATGCTTGAGGGACAGGACCCAATGTTTGTAAGGTATGCAGAGCTCATGGAGCTTGAAGAATCAAGGGACAGAGCAATGAAAACTTTAGATTATTATCAGCTCCAGACAAAGAAGACATTTGACAAAAGGGCTACAACAAAGTCTTTTAAGGAGGGAGACCTCGTGCTCAGGTGGGACGTTCTTAAAAGCAGACCTGGTCATCACACTAAGTTCGACAATATGTGGACTGGTCCATTTATTGTCACAGACTGCAAGGAACACAATGCTTATCAACTAGCTACAATAGGAGGGGAAGTGCTTCCTATCCTGGTTAATGGGATACACCTCAAGCCCTATTTCTAATTTTGACAGGTCCATCTATTGTACATAATCATTTAGGCTTTATGTTTTCCATAAGCGTTGTTTCAGCGCAGTAAATTATTCTTACCCTTTTCTCCTATTTTTGTCATTTTGGAAAATCTATTGTGCTCTATAAGTCTCATGTGAATTGCAACCATGTGCCGACTGACGTTTTTTCTCATAGCTTTCTAATGACTCCATACCCAATGGACAAATTGTAGCTACTGGTTCTCATGTTTAGCAGGCAAACATCCCACAAAGGTCGCCAGAATTGTTGCCTATATTTCACCTACAGTTAAATCAGGCAAGACAATCAAATATTAGATCTTCGAGAGGCCAATGGAACATTCACACAAGGGCAAAGACTCTACATTTGTTGCTAGGTCATGGGGAACTCAGTGGGAGAAGCCGCCCTAGAGGTGAATTGTTGCCTATATTTCACCTACAGTTAAATCAAGTAAGATAATCAAATGTTAGATCTTCAGAGGCCAATGGAACATTCACACAAGGGCACTCAATGGTATCTCACTGACAATAGTGAGCCTTCGGTGTAGCTTTCAAGTCGGGCTAAGGTCTCCCCAACTCCTATGTCTCGCCGACGTATGAGGAGCCTCAGATGGAGAGGTGCTTTCGGCATAGGAAGGCGGGCTTCGCTAGGAGATCTTAGTGAAGGTGAAGTCTTTCCGAAAGGAAGGGAAGGGGCCTTGATATGGTTGTCTTCAGCAAGAGTCCTACTGACACAAAGGAACCCCTCGGTATGACTAAGGGACTTTACCAGGATGTCTCCCTGACTCGTAATGTCTCACCAAGATGAGAGCTTGACAGGAGGTGGAGGGCTCGACAAAAGGTCTCGGCGAATGAAGGCAGTCTTGCTAATCAAAGGGGGGCCTCACCAAAACATGAAAGAGCTCGCCAATAGTTGAAGATATCGCCCCGAGGTCTCACCGACACCAAGAAGTCTTGGTGACATAGTAAGTGTCATCGGCGAAGGTCTCACTGACTAGTGGAGCCTCCAAATAGTGAAAGAAGCCTGCCGAAGGACAAAGCGCTCGGGTATGGTCTTAGCAACCTGCCAAAGTCTCTCCGATATGAAGACCTTCGGTATAGCATTCGAAGTCGAAGAAAGGTCTCCCCGACTCAGTGATCTCTTGGTGAAAGGAAAGCAGAGCTCGGTAAGATAAAATGCATTTAGGGAGACACTAATGGCCTCTTACCAATAGATGAAATGCGGCCTCTCCAAGCTAAAGTGCCTTCGACACAACCTCTTGCCGACCAGAGAGGGTCTCCCCAACCAGGGGGTCTTGATGGCTGAAGCAAACAAGTGGGGGTCCCACCAACGAAACATCCGGCATCACTAAGAGTTGGGGCTTTCGCCATGGGGTCCTGGTGACTATCCAAAGTCTCACCGAGCTTGGCAGAAAGTAAGGACCTCGGTGTAAGGTTTGGGTGATAAAGGAGAGTCATGCCGAAAGAAAGGACCCTTGCCAAAGCAAAGTGCCTTCGGTATGATATCTTCCCGACCGGCAGGAGTCCCACCGAAGTGAGGAGAGCTCGAGCAAACAGGGGGAGTTCATCATGATGTCTTGCCGATATGAGGATGTCTGGCCAATCGAAGAGAGGGAGCTTAGTGGGATGACTTCTAGAGACATCGGCAAGGGTCTCCCCAACATGAATTTTGTTGATGTAGCACCTGACTGTGAGAGTGATGTCCTACGAACATCACGTGGTCTCATCAATAGAGGAGAAATCAATATGACTTTATGAGCCCAATAGAGCTCTCATCGACTGTCACACGCTATGCCGATAGTTGCAGAAGACATAATCGCATTAGTGAGACACTTTCAGAGTCTCGTCGAGATGTGATTCTTTTCAAAAGAAGTTTCGACCACCTACAGAGCCTGCGTGGAATACGCTTGACCAACCAGGAGGAGCTGAAGGGAGTCATGGCTGTCTGATCAGAATGAAGAATGTCAACGGGATGAATGCAACACGTATCTGTTGTGAGATCAGGGCATTTAAGGCATTCAGCCGAGGTGGTTCAAACATGACATGATGCCAGGATCAAAATGAATGAGGTAGCTGTGAAATATCTGAAGAAGGCTTCCCAAGGGATGACTCTCCACAGCAGGGACACGCAGGGTTCTACATTAACTCGGTCAAAAAGATCTAAGGAGATAGATTTTTCGGGGACTGATATTTTGTAAGCCCTAAGGGGCCAACACATTTTGATATATAAGGCACTTTTTTTTCCTTTTTGTAGATAGTTCGAGTAATGCATCTAGAAGAATTAGTGATTTTTAGCTATCCTTCCTCAACTGATGTATATTTTGTAAATCAAATTAGAATTTTGAATGCAACGCAGAGTTTACCTTGGAAGCTAGTGTTCATGTTTGTACTGTTCTCATTTCTGTATCTTTCTTTTGATTATGCAAGTCTTTAACTGTGTTTTATAAATTTTGCACTTATATCTTAGAGTTGTGAAATTAATCTTTCCTTCCTAAGATGTATATGTAGATCAAACCTATTAAGATTGATGCATAAGTCTAGAAGAAGTTGTGTTGAGCACATAAAACATTTACAGTTAGGTTTCCCAATGTATGTTCATCCTATTTTCTTTTTCAGAATTCCTCATCATTTCAGTGTATCACCTTAGATTTAAATCTTTATTTTATGCATTCCTTCTTCCTTTTTCCCCACAAGAATCAGTAGTTAGGTGACACCAAAGGAAGCCAACCTTCTCCAGAGGTTCATTTCAACTATAGGTGACCCACAGCCTTGAAATGATCCCATGTTGCTCTAGAAAGGTCAATTTTTTACAACTTTGCATATGGTGCATTTCTAGGTGACAACAACAACCTTTTGTTCTTGTAATGTGGCTTGGGCTACTTGGGCAGCTTGAGCAGCTTGTTGAGCAGCTAGTTGTGCGGCTTAAATGTGAACCTAGATCCTAAACTTGCAAGAACACAACAAACAAACAAAAAATTAGATTCAAATGCAAGCTAGAATGTAGATTCCTCAAGAAATCTATTTATCAATGCTCAAAATAGGAAAATGAAAGCAATACAATGAGAAATCAATAAAATAGATTAAATCCTATGAAAACAATGTAAATTATTGATCTCTTGAGGGAGTTGGTGCCAATTCAAATTGAAAATTGGCACTTTCCCAACTCCAATGCTAGCTTTTATGATTTGATGAAGATTGTGATCCACTTTGATGAAGAGTGATGAGTGCTCCAAGATGAAAATCTGCATAACCTAATTATAAATTCAAAAGTATGGATGAAGATTGCTAAATATTTGAGGATAGTAAGTTTACTCAAATGGTGGAAGATCAAATGAGGAGATTAGCCTCTTATTTATAGAATGTCAAGTTGAAAGAATGCCAAAAATAGAGCAATGTGGGACTAAATTTCATCCAATGGCAAAGTGTCACTTGTCAACATGTGAATGGATGGAGGATGTGCAAGTTTTGATCAAAGTGCCAATAAATGCCAATATTTGAATTTTAAAATTGTTGAAATGACATGTAAGAGGGAAAGAATGTGCATTGAATGCCACTTGGCTCAAGGAAAAAGGACTTTGTAGGTGGAGTAAATGCCTTGTTGGAAGGACAAAGTCCACTTGGATTTTTAATTCAAATTTGATGAATAATCCTTAAAAGATGCTTTGTTGAAGAAAATAGAGATTTAATAAATCGAATAACTCTATTTTCATGTGCAAGTGGCAAAAGATGGAGGATGGGACATGAGAAGAGATTAAATTAATCAACGTTAGTTAATTTAATGAAGGGATTAAATGATGTGACCTATTTGACTTAGATTTGTGGATTTATTTAAATCAAATATGAGAAGAATATGATAAATGATTAATTAAATAAGGACTTCTGATTTATTTAATTAAAAGAGATGATATTAGATTAAACTAAATAAGGTTTTAATTTATTTAATTTAATAGATGAAATTTAGAGATTTAATCAAATAAAATTAATTATTTAATTAAATAGGGAGAACTAGATCAGACTGGTTAATTTAATTATCGAAAGAGGATGACTTAATTAGATAACTAATTTATTTAATTAAGAGAGGAATATTAATGAATTTAATCAAATAAAGGCATTTGATTAAATGGTTAGAACGAAGGATGATTCAGGATGAAGCGATGTTAGTGGTCAGGATTGGATGTCCAATGTCAATTAGTACATTTTACGTGTCTACACTATGTATGGACTAACTTTGAGTTGTCTTTTCAGGAATTTCAAAAAGCATGTAGGTTTAAAGGCTATCTTTTTGAGGAATGAAATTGAATGCCGCATTTAATGCACGTCCTATCAAAATAACGACATAAGTGGGTAGTAGAGTTTTACTCAGTCATTTAACCTACATTCTCATTCTTTTCCAATGCAAGTACTTCTCAATTGCAAACATTCTATCTCTGTGAATTTGCGCTCATGCAGAGTGGAATTCAAAATCACCGGTCTTGCATAAGGGACACTGAAATTGGGTATGTTAATTTGGAGGAGTTTTGGTGCACCTGGAGCAAAGGGAGAGAACAGCACTGGAAGATAAAGTTCTGCAGAGTGGTTTGGTGCATGTAGGAGGTTTTCCTGAGGCTGTAGAAAGTGTCGACCTAGTGATTGTGTTCGCAAGGGGCTACATTCCAAAGATTCAGGAAATTAGAGTTGTGGATGGGTCAGTCATTGCAAGAATTACTTTTGAAGTCATTTCCCACGCATTAAGCATTAGAGGGAAACTATAGAGGAAATTTCTGTAGCTGTTGGTGACGAGTTTTTTAGAATGAATGAGGAATGGTGCAAAAATTCCATTGTGAGGAATTGGTTGAAGTCCGAGAAAAAGGGTAAGTCTCAATTTCCCTCAAAGCTTAAAAGAGTTCATTTTAAGGATGTAATTTTAGATGCTATCACCTTGCTACATCGTGTGGTTGGTAATGCATATTCAGACTCTTTTGAATTTTGGATGTGCTATTTTATTCTATTAATTTGTAGTGAAAATAAATTTATTGACTGGGCTAAGATTATTAGTTATCATTGAAATGAGCAATTGATAAATTTTCGGCAAACTATTGCCTTCCACATGTGCTCATACCTAGTTTACATTCTAGCTAGTCAAGAGGCTGTCTAGGTAGGGTTGTAACCGCAAAGGTCTTTGACGAAAAACATGCCTATGTATAGAATTTTTCCATAGCTCACTAAGAAGGTTGGAATGACGAATTTTTTCCGTGTTAATGGCACATTTTTAATGGAAATTGTGAGAAAAATTGATGGAAAACCTGAACTTTGGGTTTCACTTGAAGCGGCTGCTCTGGTATTGAGGTTTGGAAGTTTCTACATTTAGTTCAACAGATTTGCTTATCTTAGAATTGGAGGTTTTGAGAAAGCTCCATTGAAATTGCCCCATTACCCAAGTGATTTCTTGGTTTTTCTTGAAGTTTGTCGATAGATGGCCGTTGTAAATGTTAAATATTCAAACATGAGAAAGAAGGGGTATGCTTTTCCATTGTCCATGCCTTCATTTTCTTGAAAAAGTAATAATATTGCTAGGGGTGTGCTGAAAGCCCTGAATGAATTCAATTTTAAGTGTTTTCCCATGAGAACTAATTTTGATAGCGATGGTTATGTTAAGAAAAATTTGTATGGAGCTGGTAGCTATGAACATCGCCCTGATATTGAATATTTTTGGGAAGATTGTATAGGTGAAGGTGAGGTGTATAGAAGAAGTTTCATGAGATTGACCCTAAGGAAAATACAAGCTTTTGGTATTTCTTTCAATATTCCAGAAGATGCACAAGAAGACTCAGTGATAATTGATCCCGAAAATCGTCCCCCTACTAGTAAGCCCTTGTACATAATTAATTGGTCAGAGGATGAAGTTCCATACTTAATGGTCCTTTCTGCCCCTATTTTGAGAAGAACTTCAAACTGGTTGAAAGAAAAATGGTGCAAAAGTACGGGTTCTCCCCATGAGCAAAGAGTTTCACAGAGAAGAGAGAAAGGGACTACACAAGCCTTTGGCATAAATATATCAGCTGGAAAGCAATCAATTAGGTGTCTGGCACTGGCTCACAGTTAGGAGGAGAAGCCAAAAGACATTGGGGCCAAGATAAAATCAATTGTGAAGAGGATAGTGTACCCTCGGTACCTAAGAAAAAGGATAGTCAAGAAAAGCCAATGCCTACAAACTCTGAGGGCATTTTTCAACAAATAATTGATAATTTTTTTCCCACATTCTTTGAAATTCCCCTTTCTCCACTACGAGATACTTCTATTTCTGTTCAATCAGCTAAAAAAAGGAAAATGTAAGTGTTGAAAGTAGAGACATTGGATTAGTGGCATCTTCCCCAACATGGTTAAAGAAAGCAGTCAAGAAGAAAAGAAAGAATATTCCTACAATGACAATTGAAGTAGATACAGTTGCCATGCTGCTGCAGGGTCACCAGAAGCCCAAAAAGGCTAAGAGGATGTCACAAATTGTCATCGATTCCACTACTAGGCATTAATTGTTGGAGATTGCTGATCCAAAATAGAACCTAAATGAAAATGAGATAACGAAAGCTGACTACAAGGTTACTCATGTTGATATGGGGCCATCTACTTTAGAAGGTGATGTATATCATGTTGATTACTTTGTTAATGCATTGATCAAAAGAGAAAAAGAACATAAAAAGGAGAACCTTTAGTTGCAATCTCATAATCTTTGTTTAAGAAATTTTATTTCATCAATTGTGACTTCGACCATTGAGGAAGCCTCAAGCTCAAATGTTCAAGGTATTGATTCTGACACTGTGCAATGGGTTAGGAAAAATTTAGGTTATGCTAAAGCTGCTAGTGAATGTATAGAAGGGCTTTATCAGGATGGCATTTTCCACATTACTAAATTTAGGAAATTCTTTGTTAATGTGTTTGATAAAAGAAAGGAACTAGTATTTGAGCTCCAGTAGACTAGGAGAGAGCATAGTAGCACATTTTTGCTTTCAAGGGAAATTTAAGAATTAGTCTCCATGGAGCACACTTTGTTAATAAAAGAAAAATTGGTGGATGACCCTAGAGAAATCGATCTTAGTTGGAATGATTCATTGGAGTGGAAATTGGTAGTATATGAAGATTATATCAAGGAAATCAATAAAGTGTTAGAAAAATACTTTGACGTGTTGGTGCAGATCAAGGAGAACTTCAATGCTCTTGAAGTGGACCTCACGGATGGGTTCGATGAAAATGTACTAGATCTTGGAGACATAACGAGGGAATTTAAAGAGGTGTATCATAGAGAAGTAGCTGATCCTGAGACAACCACTGCAAACTCGTTCAGAAATTTGAGTAAGTTACAAACCTATATGAGCGAATTTAAGTCAGAAAGTGACAACATCTATGGAATGCTAGCTAATTCGGGTCGTGCACTTTCAAGATGGAGGACAAGGCTGCAAATCACCATGACTCTAGGAAGCAAAAAAATCATCGCAATTATCACCAAGTACTAGGAATACAGGCAAAGATTAAAGGCATAGGAGGTGTTACTAGAGGAGTAGGAGGTGGAAATAATTGGAAGCGAAAGAGACGGTGTTGGGACCACTGTTTAGTTTTTAGTTTTTATGTTATTTTCTTTAATTTGGCTCTCTTGATACTTCAAAGAATTTTTATTTTAATTTCTAAAATGGTTGTCTTCAAGAAACTGTTATCAAGACAAAAAAAAATCTGCTAGATTTTTATTGCTTTTTTGTTATTTCAATATAGAAAGACAATGGTGAAGTTCATGCATACGTAATCTTTGAGTTATGGTGTGTGGATTTATTGTGCTTTTGCTAAGTAGT
Source organism: Sequoia sempervirens (assembly GCA_007258455.2). Lineage (NCBI taxonomy): Eukaryota > Viridiplantae > Streptophyta > Pinopsida > Cupressales > Cupressaceae > Sequoia > Sequoia sempervirens. The sequence continues at coordinate 618,792,136 of VDFB02000003.1, read as the reverse complement.
TTGCCAGTGGATGATCTATTATTGGAATGATAGATTTTTGGTTAGTTTCATTGTCGTGGAATGTTTATCTGTGAATAAATATTTTATGGTGATGGATGCATAAGGATTTCTCAGTATAATTTAGGTGATTTGGTAGTTTAAGCTTTTATTGTTTAAGTTGTGTGGATGCCTTTATAAGTTATTTATGTTGAACTGTTAGCTTCTGTTAGCTTATAAGTTATGGATTTTGAACTGTTAGCTTATAAGTTATGGATGTTGAACTGTTAGCTTCTATTCAAAGAATGGATTAATATTCCTTTTAGTTATTTATAAAATATTGTGTGAATGGAAATGCAATAGGAATTTTTATAAATAGTGTGATAAGTGTTGTTCTTTAAAAATCATGATCACATATCAAATTCAATACCATGGAATACAATATAAAATATCATCAACTACAGTTTGGAATATGATTCATGAAGTGCAATATAAAATAAAATATCATGAAGTGCAATGATTCACAATTTCATTGAATACAATATAAAATATCATCGACTACAATTTGGAACAATGGAAACTGATTCATGAAGTGCAGTATAAATATCTAAAAGCTACTAATTCTCTTCCATTTCCCAAAAGGAGTCAGGGTCCTCAAACTGACGTTCATCTTGAGATAAAGTAAAAGAGTCATCTTGAATTTGATTATGAGTTTGCTCTTCATTTTCTTCAGCCTGTGTCTCAAATTCAACATTCATTGTGTGATTTGTGTCAATGTCATATGTCCCAGTTCCACTACCACTGCCAGTGCCACCGGTACCAGCATTTGGAATTGGAGTGTTGCACAACCCGGTCCTTCTTTCACATGTGGACCTCCAGATTGTGAGTGCCCTTTTAAAAGGAAATTTTTGGACATTATACACAGTTCCTTTCATCCTCAATCAATTTTCAAAATTCTTGACTAGTTTGTTTCTTAACTTTGATTTAAAAAACACCAATGTACTGAAAACTCTCTCATCCTCCACCGACCCCAATATCATTGTTTGACATAAATCAACAAGTTTGAAATATTTTGATATCATACCACACAATATTTCACTCTGACCTAATCTTGTCCATTTTTTTTATTGATCCCGGTTCAAAGGCCTTCTTCGTGCCCTTGGATTTATACTGGTCCTTCATAGCTATTGCAAAACTCCTACATTGTTGTCTAAGCTTAGCATCATTTAAAATTCTTCTATTTTCTTCTCATTGTATGTTACACTTTTCGAAAATTGTTTGATCAAGATTTTTACTTTATCATGAAAATATTTTGGGTTATCTTGATTTACCCAAAATTGAGGATACACAATGCCCATGGCTTCAAGTATTTCATGTCGAGGGAATCTTTCAAAAATCTCTAAGAATTATCAATAACAAATTTAACAATGTCATTAAAATCTTCCTCGTTAACAACTACTTCTCTACTAGAGTGCCTCGCTGTATTACAATGGTACATTGGTATCTCATATCCATATACACAAATACATAAGTGCCCGCTTGCATTAAACTGTAAATAATTATTAGGATTATTCAAATCATTAATTTTTTGCCACATGAAATAATTTGGGCCTTCTTGTGTTAGATCTAGATATAGATGATTGAGGGCCAATCATGTATGTTTACGTAGATTGGCATATTCATAAATATACATAGTTCTATATTGGGCTTTCTTCACAAGATTGTTCATCACATCCAACATGGGGAGAAGACTAGCTAAAGTCAAGAGTGTCTCTATATCGCTTTACCTATGTAAGAGGTTAGGAGCTTTGTCTACTGTGTTGCGATGCTCATACATCACTCCAATCAAGGATTGATATTCTAAAAGAACTCATTGCACTGGTCCATGCAGGGAGATCCATATGGTATTGGCATCCTTGAGAAGCTTGTTTCCTAGTGTTATTCCCTCAACAAAATTTTGAAATTTTGTGAAACGTTTGGGACTTCGGTAGAAGTATGTGTGGATCTCGCAGACTAGATTTTCAACTTTTGATACTATAGGAAACTTGCTTACTATTTTGAATGCTAAATTAATTATATGGGACATGCAGTGAATTCCAAGCATGTATGGTGCATAAGTAGTTTGTAACTTTGTGTAAACACCGCTCCTTTGACCTTGCATCACTGCAGCTCCATCAACTCCTACATGCACCAACTTTTTGGCAATTGTCAACTCATCCATACCTGCACTTTCATTCAAAGATTACTTGACTAGTTCAAATAGATTTTGTGATGTTGAACTATCCTTCATTTTATGAACACAAAGAAGATGAGCTTAGCGAACATTTCATTCTATAATATACAAATGCATATAGACCCAAGAAGTATTGTCTACTATAGTAACTTCATCTAAAGATAATGTAATGAAATTTGACTCTTTTACTTTCTCCTTTAAATATTCCTTTTCCACTGCAACAAGACAATTTTCCCATTCCCATCCAACGTTTACTGACCAATGTGAAAAGGGATAGTGAGGAACACCCAAATAAGATAATAAACTAGAATATTCTGGGTAGTCTGTCATAGGACACCCTCTGGACAAAATATGAAAAAAAACACTCATTTGAACAATTTTTGATAGATTTGTTGCTTCCATTGCTTTTCCAAATTGATCCTCAAGTGTATCTTGACATGCAACAAGCTTCGACATTCTTTGGTCATGCTCTTCATATTCCGCGACATACCTAACATGAAGACTTTCTTCCTTTGATTTCCATCGTATGACTGATTGTTCCTTTTTGTCTATGATTTGTTTTTCATAAACTTTACCGATATGCTTTTCTATAGTGTCAAGCTTTAGCTGCAACGTCTTGTGTCTTCCACATTTCCAACTACAAATCGTACATTTGGCCAATGTTGCACTTTCAATATCGTTTGCTTTCCTCACTGGTACAATGAATGGGTACTTTAACAACCAACCGAGTTGAAAATTCCTTGTCATTTCCCACTAAGGCCCCATTTTTTATTTGCTATATTTCTTTTCTTGCTACCAACATCATCCTCATCCAAGTCAATTATCTCATTTTGGCTAACCAGGGTATCCCTTGGAACATCTTCTGCAGTATTTCCATCCTCAATTGATACATTTGGATTTAACTCAATGACAATCTCACCTTGACCTTCCGGTGGTGGTGAGGTATTGTGAATGCCTTCTTCATTAATATTTGGTGGAATAGTTGATGATGTAGCTCCATCTTGATTTGATGGATCAAAAGCTTTGCCAATTCCAAAGTAAGACTATATGATACCTCTACATTTTGGGCGTTTTGATGGCCTCCCAGTCTCTTCAGTACCTTGAGGATCAGGAGTCTTACCCTTGCTGCTTGACATATTGATCTCTCACTTCGAATAAAAGTTGGAAAAAATGTCTTCTTGTTTAAGGACATAGAATATAGATCCCATTCCCTACTCAATATCATCTTTAAGACTGAAGCAAGAATGGAAAAGAGAAAGAAATCTTATTATTATAACTAATAACACTATGAAGAAATGATCACTCACCTTTAAGTCTCCATTTTTTGGCTTTTGTTGACTTCTAAATCGAGAAGTAGAACCTCAGAACTAAAAAAAGTGTGTAAGAATAAATGACAATTTTGATTGTGTTTATATCAATCCATATTTGGCGAATTCCACAAGATTTTTAAATGGTATATTAAAAATTTGGCGAATCTTGCATGCTTATACAACGATACGTTCTAATTTTCAAGGCGAAATGTGTCCTCAAATGTACTTATTTTTTAAAGTTATTGGCTAAATAGGTCCTCATAAGCAACTATTTATAAATTTTAATTGGTGAAATGGGTCTTGACAAGCAACTATTTGTAAATTTTAATTGGCGAAATGGGTTCAATACAATGTTGTTTTAATGGTATTGGAAAATATGTAGGTGTTTTATTACATGCTTCTAGGATTCCAGGAAAAAATATTAGTTGGTCCATTTGAAACACATAGTTTGTTATGGAATTTTTTTTGCTTAAATATGCCTCACAAAATAAATCATTGGCAAATGAACATGCATTGGACTGATAATTCGTAAAATCCAGGCAATTTGGACACCCTGTTGGTTTGTGCGAATTCACCAATTTTGACTTGGTCGATTTCTAGAATTCGCCAATTGGCGAAGATTCACCACTAAAGTTTTCCCTGTATAGGAGCATGTGCAAGGTGTTAAATCAACTATATTAGAGGTTTTATGTAGTTAGTTTTTCTTGACCTAGTGAAAAACATACGTGTCAAGTATACATTGGTTATAATTGTTGATTGTTGTAGTCATGCTATATTTTAATTAATTTAAAACCCTATTAAGGACACCTATGAGAATACCCTTTTAGGTTTAGTTGATCCCAAAGTGAAAGAGAGACTATCCACTCTCATTCTTGGGCCTTGAACCCTCCATATTCTATTGATGAACCCTTATTTTACCTTCTTGATGACAACTCCTTATCCTTAAAGGTATGAAATGTTCTAGGATTGTAGACTTGTGGATTTGGGAACTAACAAGGGGTTTGATGGATTTGCAAGATATATCATCCATCTTTCAATGGTGTATTATATAAACATTAAGCATAATGCATCTTATCTCGTAGCATATATTTTCCCATTGAACATTGTAAATGAAAGATTTTTAATGAAGTAACAAAAGAACATTTGTTAGGTGCAGTAACTACTTACAAATCCTCCACTCTTAAGGTAGATGATGCATATAAAAAATATTATTTAAAACCTAACTTGCTAAAAAATATTGCATGCAAATCTATTTTAAGCATTTTGTTAAACCTAGGACAAAACTTATAGAGTTGAACCTTGAATATAATCTCAATAACAAATTTAGAAAAAAATATTCTTTTGTTTTTCCAAAGTTTGAAATAGATTATATTAAGAGCCATAAGGATGTAAACTATGTTAATTTTGGAGCTATTTTGGTTCACATAGGTTCTTGTGTCCCTAAAAACATTAAACTTGTGTCCTATCTGTCTATTTGTGATAGACAAAAAACCCAATATGAACATGCTTGCCAAATATCTACTTTGTTTATATTAGGTGAAAAATCTACATATTTTGCCTACTGTCCTAACCTTACTATTTGTGCTCTTGACAAGGGTTGTAATACAGTCAAGTATGTATCTCTTGACTATTAAGGAATATTTATTTTATAAATGGTTTAAAAATGTTTGGTTCATTCAAATATGCTAGTGTCCAAATACAAGTCTTAAATAGTATGACGAATACTAATCACTTGAAAATGTTAGACACTACTTTATGCAACAAAAAAAAAAGAATGAAGATGCTTAATTAGAAAGACATGGTTGGCACTTGTGTACTTGAGAAGATTGATATTAAACAATAAATATACTTAGATCACTTATTCACCCTTGATGAGTTTGATGCTACTTTGAAGGATATGGTTGACACAAAAAGTCCTCTAATAGATGGTATGCCTGCATAACTCTTCAAAAAAATGTGACTATTCATTAGGGAGGACTTATATGAGGTCTACAATGAAGCTTTATCAAAGGGGTCCATTGATCCTTTTATTAATCAAGGGATAATAAAATTATTCCTTAAGGGAAATTTGAAAATAATATCTCAAGGTGGAGACTCAATTGCCTCCTTATTTAATATCTCCTACAAGGTTATCGCCAAAGCAATTGCTAAAAGTATTAAACACACAATAAGAATTTGTAAGACCCAAACGGACTGGGTTTATGGGAGAGAGATGTGTCTTAGACAATTGGTGCTTGGTTGGAAAATATTTGAATGAGATCAACAAAAAGGACAAAAATTGGCTCCTTGCAAAATTAGATTTTGACGAAGCATATGATAGGATAATATGGTAGTTCATTTTAAAATTGCTTAAACAGCTAGGCTTTGGTCCCAAACTCATTTCCCATATTAAACTCTTCTTTGTTGATTTGAATGCCTACTTAGCTATTAATGGTTCAATCACTCAAAATTTTCCTCTACAATGGTCAGTAAGACTAGGCAACCCTTTAGCTCCATTCCTTTATGTTCTCACAATGGTTGCTCTTGGATACTTATTAAACCATGCTAAAAATCAAAATCTCATTTATGGTATTTCTCTACCTGACAATGGAGTAGCTTATGATATTGCTATCAAAATTCAACCATGTAGTTTTTTGAGTCAAACTCATTGACCCATGTTCCATGAGTAGGGATTCACAAGAACCCATCTTTCATGATAATGAATGGTCCACTTAGCACTCATTGCATCTAGGTGATGCTCCAAGAGGTGAAGCATTGGGCCTTCTTGGGAGGTCACTCATTGCAGTAGTACTCCAACTCAAGAGCACTTAATCATGGAGTTTTTCCTTGGATTAAGCGCGCTTGAGTTGGAGTAGTATTGTGATGGGTGACCTCTTGGGAAGGCCCAATTCTTCACCTCTGTGAGCATCACCTAGATGCAATGAGTGCTAAGTGGACCATTCATTATCATGAGAGTGTGAACCACTACTCATGAAACATGGGTTAATGAGTTTGACTCAAAAAACTACATGGTTGAATCCTGATAGCAATATCATAATTTGACACGTTTTGGAAAATACCTCCTACTTATCAATGAAGTAGCTCATAATTCTCATTTTTCTAATGAAAGTTTATCATCCAAAACTCCCAAGAAGAGCTAAATGATACCCTTGATGTCTTAGACCAATTTTTATCAACTACTTTCTCTCAACCCTCTCTTAACAAAACTAAATTTGTGATGACCTCAAATGATCAACCACCTCCTTAGATACCTCTTTGATGAAAATTCATCAAACATGGTGCAATTTCTAAATATCTTGGCATCCCTTTGAGGATAGGAATCTCATTATCTAAAATGTAGAAATGATATATCAATAAACTAAAAACAAAGCATCAATTTTGGTCAAATAATTTTCTTTTTATGGTTGGATGTATTCAAATTACCAACAAAATTCTCATCTATATTTCATCATGTTAGCTTCATTTTAAAAAGTAGTTAACATCGTTACCTCAAATGACTAGAGATTGTTTTTGGGGGAAATGGTACAATGTATAAATTCATCCAACAGCTTCTTGGATTTATCAAATTTAGCCAAAAATAAAGGGGGTTTAGTAGTGATTGATCCCTTTACACAATGGACCTACCTCATAGCAAAATGGATCATTAAAGCACTTCAAGAATCTGGACCTACCTCATAGCAAAATGGTACAATGTAAAAATTCATCCAATTACTTCTTGGATTTATCAAATTTAGCCAAAAATAAAGGGGGTTTAGGAGTGATTGATCCCTTTACACAATGGACCTACCTCATAGCAAAATGGATCATTAAAGCACTTCAAGAATCTGGACTATAGAAGACTCATATTAGGCATAAAATTGCTCCAACTAAAGCCAATAGTGCTTGGAAAGAGGTTGGATAGAAAGACAAAATCCTTATGGCATAGTACTTCAAAGCTCAAGCTTCTAGACAATTTTAGTACATGGAAAGCGCGATCTTATTCATGACTTAATGATTTACAGCCGATTATGACTATAATTGGACAGATACAACCAACTATAAGGCAATATGTCTCCCCTTCTTGAATGGAAAGGACAATATCTTAGTCATAAGATGAATTTCTCTTCATTGTCTATTTGGCAAAATAGATTAATATGTATACATGAACCACCTCTTGCTCTTAATACTCCATTGCATAGCAAATATCTTATTTAAAATAGCCATCACATAATTCAAAGAAATTTGATATTTCATAATGAGAAAAATTGACATACAAGTTAAACATGACTTCAAACCATCCAATGCTCTTAGCAATGGCATTCACGAGGTTGAAGATGCACTTCAACTCTTCATTAAAGCTTTCTACTCTCATCTCACAATTTTCTTAAAAGAAAAAACAGACATCTACCAAGGAAAGAAGGAAGACTACCCTAATGCAAAAGGGCGACCAATGACAATGCCTAAAGTGAATCAAAATTCCTGCACACCAATGAAGCTGCACAGTTGCACGGCACGCAATGAAGCCCCTTAATACGTGCGACAGGAGACGTACAGCAGGGGCCGAGGGCACCTTCAAATTAGGGCCACAAAATAAAAGAAATGTACAAAATAATGTTCCTGTGCTTTTCAATGGGCCCGTTGGTTTTGCAGGCCAAGCGCCTTGGGAATCTTTGAGCCGCCCGTACAGATGACAACGGCAGCCTGGCAGGTACCATATTACGTAGCTGGAGTAACACAGTGGGGGCCCTACAGCTTCAAGCTCCGCCCGCACATAGTTAAAGCTGAAAGCTTCCACTTGCCAAACACAGTACAATTACTGAGGGCTGCCGGATCCTTTGAAGACAAGCATTGATTGAGAGCACCGCCGGGAGTTTTTTTATTCAAGGGTAAACGCTTTTGACTGGAGCTATGAACCGGATACAACCATTCAACAATAACACCCCAACGAAGTTTGAACTTTGGTGGCAAGAGCAACAATGCCACAAATAAACCATGACACCATGCCAATACAGGGTAGCACCGCTGGGAGTTCACAATATAAGTATTTATGTATTTTATGAAATATGTTTTTTAAAATCTTTCTTAAAACAATAAAGACAATATCATACTTGAAATATTTTTAACCAGCTCATGTCCTTTTGAATACATTGGGTGTCCTAATATTGAAGCAGAAATAGAAAATTATGGTCTAAAAATTTAGGACTATCATGTGGACGAAAGAAAGCTTACTATGTCAAAGAGTTCAACCCAACTTGGGAACACGGCGAAAAAACATATTTAGGAACAACTATTAGGAGAAACACAAGGTTGTTATGTGGTCAAAAAATTCAAGACTGTCATGTGGACACAGCAGATTGGATGAAAGAAAGCTTACTATGCCAAAGAATTCAACTCAACTTGAAAATACGATGAAAAAACATATTTAGGAGCAACTATTAAGGGGAAAACAAAGTTGTTAATTGCATAGTTGAGGACCGGATCACATCATCTTAGGTGTGATATCGGGAGATGGACTATCCCTAAGAAAGTTTGAGAAGACAAAACATGCATATTTTGTATTAAGGGGGTAGTTGAGATAGAATGACACTTTATCTTGGAATGCACAACTTATGAGAATGTTCGTACTCAGTACGAAAGTAACTTGAAAGTTGGTAGCTTACTAAAGCTATTTGAGGAAGCAAAGATCAACAAGACTACTAGGTTTTTGGTCAAGATTCATAGTAGGAGATCTAATATTGAAAAGAGTTTGGAGATATCTTAGTGTTGTTCTCGGTCCCTTAGATTGCTTGGTCTCGTGGATGTGATTAAAATCTCTTTCATTCATTCATTACCATTTTTTCCATACCAAACAAAGTTGATAATTACACTAGTATAGCTAACAGTACCTAGTTATTGTTAAATAATTTAGTTGAGATTTTTTGCGAAGTTGTAGAATAATATATTCAAATTATATATATATATATATATATATATATATATATATATATATATATATATATATATATATATTTTAAAATATATATTATATTTGATCAAACAAATTTATATTAATCTTTAAATTTTACATATTATTAAATTTTAATATTTTGATAAAGAATGTTGAACTAAAAAAGAATCATGTATAATATAGGAAAAGCTCACATATTTGATTAAATTCACAATAGTTAATCCTCTCATGAAATATTTATTTTCTTTGATATTTTATTGTTTACTATTCATCATAAATAAATATTATGTCAAATGTATCTTGTTACCTATTAATATTAACTAAATATAAATATCCATTTGAGGTCTTCAAATTAAAAAAATAAATAGGGATTTGAGGTCTTCTAGTTCTTACATAGAAAGGTGGCTATGCATATAGTTTTGAATTTTCTATTATAATTCCAAATTTTTAATCGTAAAAAAATTGTTGAAAAGTGGCATTTTCAATTGTAGGAAAATAAGTTAAAATAAGCAACAATAATCAATTAGTACCAAAATCTCAACCGTGAAAAAAGTAACAGCTTGTTAAAGAACTCATATCCATTGGGACAAAACCATTACTCCCTACATAGGAGGTGGTTGCTACTATATATTTGATTTGGTTGTCACATTAAAAACTTGTTTTCATAAAAAGGTGAACATCTTCCTTTGAATTCATTAAGATGGATTCTTGAGTCAAATCTCAATAAAAATACCAAAGCTTCAATCAAGTTAAGTCTAAATTAATATTCATGCACAATATGCAAAAATGGAAATTGAGGATCCTTGATCCCCTATGAAGAAAATGCAAATGCACATATAGTTTCAACTTGTTAAACCATATAAAAAAGCATGGTTCTTGAAAGATTCAAAGCATAATTTGCACAAAATTAGATAAAAATTACTATAACTTTGTTATAAACTAGAAAATATATAACCTATATATAAAATATGCTGAGATGTATCGAGGCATTGAATTTTTTCAACTTTAATTTTTATTAAAGCTGAGTGATGAAAAAATTAAAATCCTCGAGACATCTCAGCATATTTTATATATAGGCTATATATTTGCTAGTAGCAACCGCGACATACGTAACACATTGAATAAATTAATATATTTAGGGTTATGATTAGAGTTAGCATTTAGGATTAGGGTTTATATCATGATTAGGGTTAGCACTAGGGTTAGGGTTTGGTTTAGATTTATTATTATGATTAGGGTTAGGGTTTAGTGTTAAGGTTGGATTTATGGTCATAGTTAGTTTGAGAATTATGTTAGGATTAGGGGTAGAATTATGGTTAGGGTTAGGGTTTGGATTATAATTATAACAGGTTTTAGGTTAGGAATAAGGCTTTGGTTAGTGTTAAGGGTAGGGTTGAAATTACTATTAAGGTTTGGATTGGAATTATAATTAGGGGTAGGGTAAGGATCTATATCTGGTCAGAGCTATGGTTTGGGTTTGGGTTAGGGTCAAGGTTAGGATTAAGGTTAAGATTAGCATTAGGGTTAGGATTTCATTTATAATTATGATTATGATGAGGGTTAGGGTTTAGACTTATGATTAGGGTTATAATTAATGTTAGGGTTTAGTCTTATACATTGAATAAATTAATATAATTAGGATTATGATTAGGGTTAAAATTTAGGGTTACGATTTATATCATAGTTAGGGTTAGCATTAGGGTTAAATTTTATATCATGGTCAAGGTTAGCATTAGATTTAGGGTTAGCCATTTAGGATTAGGGTTTAGCATTTAGGCTTATTATTATGGTTAGGGTTAGGGTTTAGGCTTATGGTTAGGGTTATAGTTACAGTTAGGGTTTAGTGTTAAGGTAAGTGTTAGCATTAGGTTTATGGTTAGGGTTATAATTTTGTTCTATGGTTAGGATTATGTTTAGGGTTTACATTAATGTTCGGGTTAGGGTAAGAATAATGGTTAGGGTGAGGAAATGGGTAGGATTGGGATTATTATTATGATTATGATAGAATGATAGAATAATAGTTATGGTAGGTTTAAGTTCAACATTAGGATTAGTGTTAATGTTAAAGTTAAAATAATGGTTAGACTTAGGGTTTACATTATGGTTAGGATTATGATTAGAATTAGGGTTTGGGTTATAGACACACACACACACATTTGTGACACATTTAGTATTTCATATATTTGTGACACATTCATTACAATTAATTTTTCACATGTACATTTGCCTCACGTCCACTTCAAGACATTATTTAATGCTACACATTTTAGATATATTAAATTGAAAAAATAAATGCCTCGATATATCTCAACATAATTTATATAGATTAAATTTAAGATATATATGCAAGTAGCAATTGCGACACAACACATAACATGAATTAATATACAATTATACAATATATTATTTTATTATATTATTAGATAAATAATAATATTTTAGTATATTTAATATAAAAATTTAATATTATTAATAATGTTTTAGTATATTTTATAAATGATAAGGGTTAGGGTTGACATTATAAATAGGGTTAACATTAGGGTTAGGGTTGCAATTAGAATTATTGTTAGTTGTAGAATTAGGGTGGGTTAAAAATAGTGTTAGGATTAGAATTCAAATTAGTGTTAGTTTTAGAATTAGGGTTTGTTAGGTTTAGAGATAGAATTAGAGTTAGGGTTTAAATTATAATAATGTACTATAGAAAAAGGGGACTTGCTTGACATAGGAATAATTCATGATAAATTGTACTTAATGAGGCCTTGATTCAGGTGTTGAGGCATTTTATGCATCCACACTATGTCTTGGATCCTTGCAAATTGAATAACATGCTTTTAATGATGTCTTGTAAAGGTGATGTAAAAGTATTTCACACTTTTCTAGACTTAATAAACCCATTTCTCCCTTGTTCAACATTATAAAATATATTTAATTGCATCTTCACATCAATCTAGAAGGTTTTTGAATTAAACTCTATGATAAACTAGTGTTGTAATGTGTCTTGCATATTCACATTGGTTCTTGTGCCTTCCTAGGCTATGTAGACCGCATTTAGTGTTGTAAAGTGCATATAATCACACTTTCACATTGAATTCTATTTCCCAATCCCTAATTGACATTCACGTCATCATTAATAGGCCCCTATTAACCCATATTGTTCATCTCGAGGCTTAAATTGATTGAAAATAACTGACAAAGTTGCAATTTAAACCTTATTTCCTTATCTCTTGGCTTCCTAGCTATCAAAATGGCCCCTATGGGACCCATTCTCCATTGGTGGCGAATGAGTCCCATTTGGCCCATTTTTGACCTTTGAGCGGGAAAAATTGAAATTGAAGTTTGTTATTTTCACATGTCGGCCTTAGGGATCCAATTTTTGGGAAAATAAGGTGAAATGCCTATAAATACAAGTCTTTTAACCCTAATTCACATCTCTTATCATTCATTCATCCATCAATCTTCCATCTCAAGTCAAGCAACTTAGGGTTTCTTCATTTCAAGTCACTAAGACATCAATTTTTAGACATTCAAGGGAAGATCCTTCATGTTTTGCTGCAAACATTCAAGATAAAACATCATGGAAAGTTAATAAACTCCATTATTTTCATGTTTCATTACATTCTTTCATCATTTTGGTTTAATTACCTAAAAGAGGTTTGACCAAGGCAAACCCCCATGCCCTAACATTCACCATTTCTCTCTCTTGTCTTGTGTGTTTGTAGATTTAGACATCTTGGAAGCTTAGAAATAATTGAAGATCAAGTTGCAAGGTTTTTCAAGTCTTCTCCTCTTTGATCAAGTCAAAATATCAACAAAAACTCATTTTCAGGCTCAAAAATCAAAGTTTCAGAAGTAGACACCTATAGAGAATCAAAGTGCAAATCGAGAGCTCTGGATTCCACTTTTGAATATTAAAAAATTCAAAAGTGGACTCATTTTCCATGGGTGGAAAATGAGTCCTACTCCAAGTTCAATTATGAGTTTTCTACATTTTTAGATACCCTCTTGTCAGAAACAGGTTCCGACTCAGTTTTACAGAACTGGGACTGATTTGCCTAGAATGGAAAATGAGTCCCACTAGGCCTAAAAATAAGCATCAAAAACATTCTAGAAACCATTTCTAGTCTCCATCCATATTCCAGGTGCACACTCTCAATTTGATTCATTTTTGTTCAGTTTTGCATCCATTTCCAAGTCTTTTTGTATTACACAATGTGTTTTCAAACAAGTTGTTTTCCTTTAGTTTCCATTCATTAATCAATCAATATTATTAGTTTCTTACATTCAAACATTGCATCTAGGTACATTGGATCCATATTCCATCTTGCATTGACTTTGAGTGTAGACATAAGCATTTTTGGCCCATCTTTCTCCTTTTAGGTGAAAAACCCTAAGAGTGCTAGAAAGAAATAGGGTGCCAAAATCTACGTTACATTTTGATTAACCTACTTTTAGAAAAAAATATTTTCTACTTTGGAGTCCATCATCATCCTAGCAATAACTTGCATGCATTAGATTTTGCATTGCTTTACTTGCATTAGTGAAAAGGTCATTTAGCTTGCATTTTTGCATAAAATTTCCTTAAAAATTTCTAAAATTTTGCATCTCCCTCTTACATCTGCATCATACAACATCAACCATATCATAAACAATTCAAAAATTCTGAAAATCTTGAAAAGAACCAGCACTAGGACTCATTTTCCATGCTGGGCGAATCAATCGCTATCTAGATTTTTGACTGTCTGTTATTGCATCAGAAACCTCATTTCTATGCTTCCTAAGCCTCCTAGTATCATATAGTATCAGTCTGGAAAGTTTATGGAACATTTTTTTATGAATTTAGCTCAAAAACATCATTTTAGATTACTCATTTTTCAAATCAATTTGAATTTGCACACATCCTTACATCTGAAAATGCTTCCATTTCTGCAATTTTGCATAACATTGATAAAAGTACTTTTCACTTTTGCATATACAATATTTATATTCATAAAGCTTTGTATTAGTTTGGTAAAATTACTTTTTATTCTTGCATATACATTGTTTACATTCTTAAGGTGTTGCATACATTGGATAAGAGTGGTTCAAGTATCTTTGCATATACATTGTTCATATTGCTGAAACATTGCATGAAATGGTTACATGTGCTTTTCATTCTTATTCAAACAATCCTAGTACCTTACATATATAGACATGTTAAGAAACATTTCCTATCCCCTCCCTATGAGAGTGTTTTAGTGAAAGGGACTACAACTTGGGGCATTCCTAACAATCATACTTGTTCTTCTCATAATATCTCTCCTCTTGGTGACGAAGATATTTTAGTAGAAGAATCAATTAATGATAGTTTTGAGAATCCTAGTTGTTTCTCTTATTTTACCTCTCTTAGTGGACAAAACATTCACAACCAACATAACACAACCTTAGATGATCATGACATTACAATTTATTTTTCTCCTAGTATCTCTCCTTGTTGTGAAGACAATAATTTGATGTTAGAAAACCTATTTTGTGAAGATCATGAGAATCTTAGTTGTCCCCCTTCACCTCACAAAATTCTTCTTAAACAAGACAATACAACCATAGGTAATCATGACAACAACATTTTTCCTTTTTCTAGTATCTCTCCTAGTTGTGAAGAAGATACTTTATTTTTAGAAAACACAATTGATGATGGTCATGAGAATCTTCATTATCCCTCTTCACTTAACAAAACCTTTCTTGGGAAAGAAAATTCAACCATTGAGCATTCCCCTACTTGTGATGAATTCCTTTTCAACAAACCAACCTTAGAATGTCTAGAAAATTCAGTTTGTAGTTCTCCTCAAAACCCTCCTCCTAGGAAGGATATCATGATGCAAGACAAGAACCACTTGATCATGATATAAACTCTCACTTGCTAAGGGATGTTAACATTATTCAACCTCAAATCATCCTTTACCCCCCTTCACATAAACCTTCACCTCAAAACAAACCCGAACTTTTCCTTTACCCACCTAAGAAAAATTTATTGCAACAACTGAGTTATAATATTGTTGCTCATACATATAACACTCAAAATAATATGCAACCACCACAACCAACCCCAACACCCTTACTTTTTCCTAATCCTATCCCCCCTAGACTTATCTTACCAGGTCTTCCTAGTGGAAAGGAGTACAATCTTGTTGAACAACTAAAGAATACTCAAACTAAAATTTCATTATGCGACCTTATTCAAGCCTCCCCTCACTATTACGACATGATCCAATTAGCGTTGCAACAAGTTCCTATCCCTTCTAATGCGCGACCAACTAACATAGCAACCATGATCCAAGGAATAAATGGTAACATTGTTTTCCACCAAAGTGAACTCCCCCTTTGGAAGTGCAAAAATAAAATGAAGCTTTCATGATCATTTCTCAATACAATCAAATAGGGATAAAGTTGAATCATTGATTTTTGGTTCCTATAGACAACTCTTGCTCTTCTAGGGTTTTTCACCTAAAAGGAGAGAGATAGGTGCAAAAATGCTAATGGTTCATTCAATTAATGCTATGTGTGATGTTGTCTAACCTAAATGAAGTTAACTAAATGCAATTGACTAATCTGAATGGATTAAAATGAATGCAAAAGTGAAATTAATGCTATGTTTTAAAACACATTGTGATATGCAAATAATGAAGTAAAAGAAAGAAATATGCAGAACAAAAAGAAAAGGGATGAATCTAATTGCACCTAGGAAAAATATGATGAATCTGGAATGTTGTCGATGCTAGTTGAAATCACTAATTTTTTACAGTGGAACTCATTCGCCCAAGGTGGCGAATCAGTCCTCCTACTGGTGAAAAACTGTCGGAAGCAAGTTTTTGTTTGTCAGAATCTAGAATCTAACAAAATTAAGATTTTCAGTCCTAAGGTGGGACTCATTCACCACAAGTGGTGAATCAGTCCTTTCCCAAATTTTTGAAAAATTAGGAGACAACTCTGCAACACCAGATCTAGAAATCATTGCTTGTTGGGTTGTCGAAGTCAATTCTATGGGAAACAAATAGAAAACCTTCTCCAATCTTGAAATAGACTTAAGTTGACTTGAAGCACTTAGTTGACTTGTAAACCAATCTTCAAAACCAAAAATCTTGTCAAATCCACATACCTAGGTCTACAAACAAACATGCAATAGGGGGAAAATGGTTTAAGATTAGTGAATAGGGGTTTTCCTTGGTGAAACCTCGCTTTGGTAATCAAACCTTTAATAAAATAATGAAATGCAAAGGAATGATAAACTAACAACATGCAATAATTACCAAACCCTTGATGGTGCAAGTTTGAAGTAATGTCAATGGTTGCTTCAAAGTGCTTGAAAGGATGTTGTAAAATGCTTGAATGCTTGACATGTGAGATGGAATGCTTGAATGAATAAGGAGATGTAAAATGAGGTGAAAAAATTCATTTATTTATACAAACTTCTGTGCCTTAGTAACCCCATTCATACCCTCATCACAGCCGACATCAAGTGTTTTGAATAAAAACTCGAAAGGAAATTTAAAATATTTGAATTTGGGGCCATGGAACTCATTCACACCCATGGCTTAATGGGTCCCACTCCAGGACCTAAAATGTTTTTGGGAAATATAAGCGTATTTAATGTTGTTTGTCGATAATACTTTCAAAATACACTTAATTAAGCATATGAGAGCATAAAGGGCTTCAACACAAAGATGAAAAATATGCTACAAATAGTGAAGATGCCTAGAAAATCATGAAAAGCTTGTTACAAGACTTTACAAGACTTCAAAATAGGACTTCTTGATGAATAAAAAGGTGATTTTTAGGTGAATTGTAATTAATAAAGTCTAGAAGAATGTATAAATGTCTTACAACACTTCTCAACACCTTCACAAGACATCGTTCTTTTAATTTTAGTACCTAACTAAGCATGCTGTTCAGCCATGTCACAACATAAAATCAGAGAAAAATAGTTCCAACACCATGAAACAAGACCTATAAGGCCATGAAAATGGCAAGGGGCCATTTTCTATGACACATTTAGCCACCACTTTAGTGAGAGGATGAACTTGCTTCAAACTCATACTAAAGTAGCCATGAACATCGAGAGAAGGGTTCAAATGCACTTATGTTAGCAAGATGGAATGGAAATGATCAAGAGGGATGATCAAGCCCCTAGGATGAAGATCCCATGAAAAAATAAGCATAAGAACAAAGGAACACAAAAGTGTTGAGATGAATTAGATGAAGCTTCAATTGTCAATCCAACTAGTTGTGGATTAGATCTAGGCTGATTGTTTGAAAAAGAGAATGTCTACTCACTCTGGGGCAATAAAACACAAGATGGTCCACCAGGTGAGAAATCCCAACTGTACTCACTCTGAGGCCACAAAACTAGTTGTATGTGGGGTGAGAAATCCCAAAAGGGTAAGATACATAAGCTAGTTGGTATGCACTCACAAACACAAAAGTGGCTATGGGGAAAATTCATGCTGCTAGGTGGGCTTCCCGCTCAACCATATTAAAGTTATACCCATTGATAAATTTAACAAGGTGCCACAAAGAAAAATGCTCATGAACAAAAAGACAAAGGTACCACAATCATGCAAGTTGTGTTATGCAAGGTGGAAAAAATATAAAAATGGAAAAATGTAAAATGTTCAAAGGAGTCTTGTTCAGTTCATGCAAGGCCAGTCACTTAGGGAACATTGTGTCTAATGTCTCCAAGAGAGGACCAATCAAAGAATAGTATATTCACAACTTAGGGGATGTAGTGTGTCACATCAGGCTACCAAGAGGAATGTAATATGCTAAGATAGATCACACTTATGAAGGACATCACACCCAATGTCATCCATAAAGTGACAAACACATCACATAAATGACAAGGCTACAATAGGAACCAAGAATGCAAATGAATTATGGTAATGCATGCCTCCCACTTTAAAGGAATTTCTACACATCATTCTGTGAGCAATGACTTTAAAGTAGAGAAGAAAAGAAAAAGGAAAAGGAAAACAAGACATGAGAGCCAACCTAAAAAGCCCTATGCCAAGCCATATGTTTTGAAGTTAGGCTGTGTCATGTCAAGGAAAAATGAAAAACAAAGAAAAGGTAGTTGCCCCCTAGAAAAGAAAGCACACCAAACACATAAGGGATCTATGGATTTGGGGTCAGTATGTTCGTTGCTGCAATGTTTTTATGAAAGAGCTCAAAATTGTCATCATTCCCCAAAATCACATAAAATTGGAAGAATGACACAAAGAGAGCAAAAACAAAAGAAAATTAAAGTCCGTTTTGGGTCAACATGGAAGAGACATTGCAGTCTCAACACCTTGCATCATCTCCAAAAAGAAAACACAAGTAAAATGAAAACAAAAAGGTGAAAGAAAATGATTTTTTTTTTGGGTTCAACATGAAGGAGACATTTCGGTCTCAATGCTTTGCATCATCCCATTTCAAAAAGGAGAAAAAAACAAAAAGAGAAAAAGACAAAGACTTTGTGGGTCAACATGGAAGAGACATAGGGAATCTCTATGCTTTGCATCATCCCCAAAAGGAAAACACAAAACAAAAGTGAAAAAGACAATGTACGACATATAGAAGAAGAGAGATACAAATAGAAGAAGTGTACAAAGAGAGGGAACACATAAAACACACAATATGGGGGAACACAGTACACACATGAAAAGGAAAATAAAAAGGATAAAAAGAAGAAAAAGATAAAAGAAAAAGGCTAGTTACGCGAATGCTAGTCAACCATCTAACAAGTCATCTACCTCCCAATCATGCTCAGTGTAATGTGAGGGCAGTTGACTGTCCAAAGGAAGAATTGCAAGTGTCGAATCAAGAGTGGTACCCGGTTATTCACTTGATGGAGAAGTTTTATCGTTTAAGCTCATTATAGATGAAAATAAAGAGTTTAGATTATTGTGTATTTCTTCATCGATTTTGGCAATCTCCGTATCATCATCATCATCATCAAGATTAGTGACAACAGAAGGACAAAGGGTGATTTCCAAGGATGGATGTATCAAATTTGCAATTTTTGGATTGGTTTAGATTGTTTTGATGGTTGTACCAGACTATCTTATGGCGGGTTAGGAGAAGGATGGTGATCATCTATTGCTTCTGTTAAAGGTAGAGGTGGATTGTCATTATTTTCTGCTATACTAGACTGACGAGTGAGGAGACGATGACGATGTATACATTCCCTAGCACCATAATTTCTTTTAATTCTATTTTGTAGTTATTGAGGTGTAAGAGCAGATTGAGTCATCATAGGTTTGTTTGCTTCCAAAGAAGGAAGAACAAAAGAGACCGAGGAAGACAAATCAACCACCTCTTTTTATTTATAGACTTGTTTAATTCGAGGAGGTATGATAGGATTTGTTTCATTTTCCCTTGGTCGTTTAAACGATGGTAGAGAAGTGTCTAAGGGTGGTTGTTCAGGAGGTTGTATTGTTTGCTCAATGTTAGACTCAGGTTGAATCATGGTTTCATCTATGATAGGAGGTGCAGAAGTGGACGAGGACAAGTTATGAAGAGACAATTCTGCTATCCTTTTGGCTTTAAACTTTTGATAAGTGATGAAAAAGAAGTCCTTTCTAGGGGTGATGGGTTCCATAGGTGTAGAACAAAAGGATTCTAATGAAAAATTACCTTTGGAAGATAAAGGATTAAAGCCACTACTGTGTATGGTAAATACTTCATTGCCATGTGGAAACTTCAAACACTTGTGAAAAACTGATGGGACCACCTTCATTGAGCGAAGCCAAGGTTGGCCTAGCCGCAAATGAAATTGGTTAGATTGTGGAATAATTGAAAATGTTACCTCCAGAGTTTTAGGTCCAATTTGTAAGGGTAGCATGATCGATCCGATCGTAGGGCATGCAAAAATAGTATGTGTCTTAATCCATGTAGTTGGTTTATTATATTCATCTTAATATAGCTCATGTAATACTAGAAAATATTTTGTGATCACATTCTCGCCACAGGCGGGATCTATTAATATCCCATTAATGGGCTTATTATAGATTTTGCTAGCTATGTAAAGAGGACCATTAGGAAGTTTTTGTAGTATGTCTTTAGTAGAAAAGGTGATATCAAGAGACTTCGTGGTTTGGCCCTTATGAGGGATAACATCTATTGTAGCTACGAGTTCATCTATAGAACTTTATGTAGTAACAAAGGGAGGTGTATCATGTTATTCATTATTTTTATCAAGAGTCATTACATCAGTGGTTGAAGGTTCGCTAGCCTTGAAAAATGAGGTAGTATGTTTAGGCATGGGATTAGTGAAAATTTGCAAATTCTAGTTAGGGGGTGCAACAAATTTATTGCCTTGATCATTAACACCCATAATGGACAGGTGGCCTGAATCAATGAGGTCTTGAACAAAATGTTTCAGATGCTTGCAATGTTCAGTTTCATGTCCATTTTGGCGATGAAAATGACAATAAGCATTAGGTTTGAATGTGGGTGGTAAAGGCTGGTTTGGATCAAGTGATTGAATGGGTGGCAAAGTGAGCAGGCATTGTTGAATTAATTGGTTCATTGTATTATGAAGGGTTTCGGGTAGGGGAGTAAATTGTCTCTTGGGGTCCCCATAATGATAAGGCATTGTTGCCTTAACAACTACCACTTGATTTTGAATTTGTTGGGTTGGTTGCGATTGAGGTTGAGGTTGAGGAGGCGAATTAAACTGCAAGAAGCCTCTATTTGGTTTGTGAAAGTTTTGATTGTTATTGTGGTTTTGATTGTTGTGGTCAGGTTTGTCAACTCAGTAAGAAGTGGATTTTGAATCATGACTTGAAACTGAGTTATGGTTTTCACACAAGGTTGTGCATAAATGCATAAAAGAAGGGAATTTCATCATAGTTAGCTTATCCTGAAGATTTGAATGCAAGTTTTTGATAAGCATCTTTTGCAGATGTACATCAAGAATCTTGACATCTATTTGGGCATACAAGGATTGGTATTGTGAGATTAAATTTATGACATTTTCATCTGTGTTTTTTCTACATCGTATGAGGTCAACCATTGTATTTTTAGGTGTCAAGTGAACTTCAAAGTTACTTATGAAAGCATCCAAAAGTTCATTGAAGGAGTGGATGGAATGGTTAGGCAAGTTGGAAAACCACTCTAATGCAGTATCTTTCAAGGTCCTTGGAAAATTTTTGGTTGAAAGTCTCTCATCAAGGAAAAATTCACTACATAAAGTTGTATAAGCATTAACATGGTTGATAGGGTCTCCTTTACCTCTATATTTCTCAAATCGATGCATTTCTATCCCTTGTGGCATCAGGGTACGTAAGATTTCTAAGGATAAGGGGCTGCTACAGACATGATATGTGAGTGGAGCGGTTTGTCCTTGACTAATGGTAGAAAGTTGGTGTTGCATGGAAGAAATAGTGGTAAGGAGTTGTGTGAGAATAGGGTCAGGGTATGTAGATTGAGATGGAAGAGAAAATGGGGATGGAGTGTAAGGGATGTTAGGGGAAGTGAAAGGAATACTAAGGGGTGTAAAGCTAGTGGAAGGAATTTGAGATGCCACAAGAGAAGTAGGAATGCTAAGTGGAATTGCAAAGGAAGGAGCCACATAACTAACATGTTGCATAGTTGTAGTGACTTGTAGATTGGTGTAAGTTGGTATAGATGCTAGGGTTGAAGGAGGAGGAACTTGAGGTCCTCCTTGGCTTAAAGGAATGTTTTCCGATTGGGTATTAGAAGAGGCATGTTTATTGTAAATCTTAGAAATTCTCTTCATCACTTGAAAGCCTTCATCACTTTCAATCAAATGATGAAGATTATCAATGGTAGGTATGGTAGTTTGGGAAATTTTTTCAAGTTTCAAGTCTTGTTGTAAATGTGCAAATTCTTCATGAAGACTAATGACCTTATCTTAAGGAAGAGAGTTGTTTTGTGTGTCAACTTTCATTGGATGGAAAGGGGAAGGCATAGAAGTGGTATTGTCAGGTCCTAATGCACCATTGTCCATACTAGGAGTAGGAGCTCATGATATCCCAAGGTCCACAAAGAAAGTGCTATCGTGGGAAGCCATGAGTCTAGAATTTATTCTCACTAAAGTATTATCAACGGGGCACCAAACACTCATGCAAGTACCACAATGGAGGGGTGAATGCAAATGTAAACTAATCTAAGAGTTTGAAATGCAAATAACAGAAATATTGCTAACTATAATAAAGATCTAACTATAGAAAATAGAAATGCAGACAAATGCTAGAAAAATGCTAAAAATGTTATTTAACAAGTGTAGAGGGATTGATTCGCCTTGGGTGGCAAATGAGTCCCAGTCATATGCAATTTTTTTGTGTTTTTCAAAAAATTTAAGATGATTTTAATGCTCTACAGAATGCAAGAAAAGATGCAAAATGCATATTTTTAGTTTTTTTCAATGAGATGCAATGTAAAAATGAAGTCTAAATGCAACTTTCACTAATGCAAGATAAAAAGTCCTAGAATGCAAAAACAAAACAATGTACTAATTGAATGTTAATGCAAATGAAAACTAGGATGCAATATGTAAATGAAATTAGAAATGAAAAGTGCTCAAAAGTCAGGTTCACCAAAATGAACCGTTGATTTTTGGTTCCTATAGACAATTCATGCTCTTCTAGGGTTTTTCACCTAAAAGGAGAGAGATAGGAGAAAAAATGCTAATGGTTCATTCAATTAATGTTATGTGTGATGTTGTCTAACCTAAATGAAGTTAACTAAATGAAATTGAATAATCTAAATGGATGAAAATGAATGAAAAATTGAAATTAAAGCTATGTTTGTAAACACATTGTGATATGCAAATAATGAAGTAAATGAAAGAAATTTGTAGAATAGAAAGAAAAGGGACGAATCTGAGTGCACCTGGAAAAAATATGATGAATCTAGAATGTTGTGGATGCTAGTTGAAATCACTGATTTTTCTTAGTGGGACTCATTCGCCCAAGGTGGCGAATCAGTCCTCCTGGTGAAAAACTATCAAAAGCAAGTTTCTGTCTATCGAGACCCAGAATATAACAAAATTTAGATTTTCAGTCCTAAGGTGGGACTCATTCATCATAGGTGGTGAATCAGTTCTCTCCCAAATTTTTAAAAGATTAGGACACAACTCTGCAACACCAAATTTGGAGATCACTGCTTGTCAGGTTGCCGAAGTTAATTCTGCGGGAAACGAACATAAAACTTTCTCTATGCTTGAAATAGACTTAAGTTGACTTGAAGCACCTAGTTGACTTGTAAACCAATCTTCAACACCAAAAATCTTGTCAAATCTGCATACCTAGGTCTGCAAACAAACATGCAATAGGGGAAAAATGGTTTAAGGTTAGTGAATAGGGGTTTTCCTTGGTCAAACCCCACTTTGGTAATCAAACCTTTAATAAAATAATGAAATTCAAAGGAATGATAAACTAACAACATGCAATTTCTATCAACTTACTAAACCCTTGATGATGCAAGTTTGAAGTAATGTCAATGGCTGCTTCAAAGTGCTTGAATAGTGCTTGAAAGGATGTTATAAAATGCTTGAATTCTTGAAATGTGAGATGGAATGCTTGAATGAATGAGGAGATGTAAAATGAGGTGAAAATCACTTATTTATACACACTTGTTCCTTAGTAACCCATTCATGCCTCATCACAAGCCAACATCAAGTGTGTTTGAATAAAATCCCAAAAGGAAATTTAAAATATTTTGAATTTGGGGCCAAGAGGGACTCATTAGCTGCCTATGGAAAATGGGTCCCACCTAGGACCTAAAAATGTGTGTCAGGAATATGTTGTATTTAATGTTGTTTGTCAGGATAATACTAAAAAATGCACTTAATTAAGCATATGAGAGCATAAAGGGGTCAAATAAAGCATGAAAAAGGGATAAATAGTGAAGATGTGCCTAGAAAAGCGTGAAAGCTTGTTACAAGACTTTACAACACTTCAAAATAGGACTTGTTGATGAATAAAAAGGTGTTTTTTTGGTGAATTGTAATTAATAGAGTCTAGAAGAATGTAGAAATGTCTTACAACACTTCACAACACCTTCACAAGACGTTCTTTTAATTTTAGTACCTAAATAAGCATGTTCAAGCCATGTCACAACATAAAATTAGAGAAACATAGTTCCAACACCATGAAACAAGACCTAAAAGGCCATGAAAATGACAAGGGGCCATTTTTCTATGGCACAAAAGTGAACCCTTATTTATAATGGTTTTTCCCTTAATTTGTGTAGTGTGAATCTCCTTGATAGATTATGTGTCAAAAAGTCACAAATAATACTTGAGTATGTATCTATTCAAGGATTTGATAATAAAACAAAGCAACCACTAAGTGTAATCACTTTTCCTATTATAGTTGGGGTGGCTACTTTGCAAACTCCTATTCATGTCATGGATTATGATCTTTCGTATAATCTTATTTTAGGAAAACCATGGATTCATGAGATGAATATAGTGCCTTTCATCATCTAATGCAATATGTCTATAACAATAACATTTATCAAGTTGAAATAGACCCCGAGCCTGAAAGTTGCTTACACGTTGAAATTGAACAAAACAATGAGGAATCAGTGTCTAAATTATTTGGTGATGATTAGGGATCCTTAGAATTCACACCATAATTTATGGGGGAATACATAATCACACAAAAGAAAGATGAGAAACACGAACAACTGACCATTATGTCAACACAAAATTTGAAAGACCCTTCGAAAGAATTTGCCTCCACTACTTTGGACAAAGAAGAAAACTACATAGTTACCTTTGATGACGCTTATGATCAACCACCACCCGATCCAAAAGCAATGAAGAAGCTTTATGGAAAAGTTTATGAACTCATGAAATGTAAGGGCTATGATGTAAAAGGATGTGGTGCTCGAGAACAAGGTATCTACAACCCTATAGAGCTTAATGCACAACAAATGACTCACATATGGTCTTGGTTATTGTCCTTTGTCCGAAATCAACAAATCTTTATTCAACATCAAAAATCTCACACAACACACTCCTAAATCATCCTTAACAACTAGTAGTCTTGAACATCATCCTTTACACAATATGACACAAACTATGAACTCTTCGCTTAATGTCAATGTCATCTCACAAGATACCAATGATTTGCATTTGATAGATTTTCCCTCCTCCTGTAAGAGTGAGAGAAAAATATTGCAATATAGAGAAACTTGTGTAAGTATGACATCCAATATTAAGCAAGATGTATCTTTGCAACAAAATACAAGACCACCTTCTACCATTGATCAAGGGTGTATCTTGTTGAGACTCCTCCAAGATCACTTGATCTCTCTCCCTGCAAGAACTTGAAAGAAATGTCATTACAAGGCTTCCTTTTGTTCCTATCATAGAGTTCATGGTCACTCCACTAATGAATGTCAAGCTTTGAGTCGTAACATCCAACATTTTTAGGAGTTTGGTATGCTTCCCTCTGTGGGGGCACCTAATTCCTCTAATTGATATTGATTTTCAAATTAGCATGCATTTCATTAATCATCTTGGATCACCCTTTTCTTGCACTAAGTGGGGGAAAGGGGTTCACTAGCCTGGTCCTCGTATGTCACTTGTGGTTTCCTCCTTTGGCTCATCGTTAACCTTTCATAAATACGGGTATGTGCAGGATCATCATGGAAAAAATAGGCCCTTAAGTGGTAATGAAAATTCATAAAAATCAAAGTTAGGCAACTTGATGTGAAAATTTGAATAAGTTATCTATATTATTTCAAAAATATGTAAGAGTAGAATCTGTGGAAAATTGAATTTAGTTTCTAAAATACTAGGTTTATTTTTCTAAAAAAAAATCTATTTGGTGAAAAATTGAAATTTCAATGCAGTAGTACTTAAATTTCAGGGAAAAAATAAGAAGTAGGTGTCTATCTGACCACCCTAACCATAATAAAATCATAATATTTTTTTATAATATTTTAGATATAAGTAGAGGACTCATGTCCAGATGTGATGCATATTTTTTGGTATTTTTTTCCAAGTAAATAATTAATTATGAGTTTTTAATTACAAATTTTAAAAAATATAAAAACTCGTATGTTTGACCACCTTAACTTGGTCAAAACTTCATGAAATTCAATTTTTTTTAATCCTATAGTATACGAAGCATAGAATGTGACACATGTTTGGATT
>VDFB02000003.1:618733556-618765445 GCA_007258455.2 Sequoia sempervirens | reverse complement strand
TTTTCTTCCTACTTTTTCACGTGATCACCGAAAAAGGGAAAAATCAATGAAAAAAGAAAAATCCAATTTTGTAGAACCCAAAAATCTGGAAGCTTCCAAGCTAGGTAAAAAGGGGTTCGGATGTGTATTACTGTATGATGAAAAACACAATTATTCACAAGATTGTAACAGGTTTTTCACTGGATACTAAAAGTATTGGATGGCTGTGGTTTGGTGGATGTAGCCCAGATTGGGTGAACCATGTTAAATTCTATGTTATGATTTATTCTGTGCATGTTTTAGTTTCTCTGTTTTGTTTATTAAATCTACATTTAATTGTTAGATCTGCCATCTCAAAACCTAACAGTGCAATGCATCTTCTGAAATCATCAAGGGACTTGCTAGATTTATTTTTATGTTCTAGAGATGATGGTTTCTTTTTCTATAGGAATGATTGTTTAAATGCAAAGTGCTCACAATGTGGTGGCTTGTCAAAGTTTGTTCAATGTTTTCATGAGAGTTCTAAACATGAATTTGGAAAGAAGCTTGTTGAGAAAAAGAGATATGAGATAGTCAAATATACTTTGCAAAGTGGAGGTGAAGGTTCTAGATGTGAGTTGGTTACAAAAGAATGCAATGTTGCTGATTTTATTTTAGATTTTAAGGACAATATTTTCTACAAGTATGCAAGGAAAAGTCATAGGGCTCAGTGGTTGGATCAAAAATTTAGGATGTTTAAGGACTCTTTTCTAATTGGCACTATTATATTAGTGGTTGATTTTATAGAAAATTAAACATTGCAACCATAAAAGGAGGTACAATCTCAGTATTACAATTCCATTCAAATTGCTATTTTTGTCCATATAACGTTTAGACATGCACTTGATAGTACAGAGGAGGATCGAAAGATAATCAGAGAGTATCATTTTTATATGAGTGATGATAGATCTCACCTGTCCGAGTATGTCCAACATTGTTTCGAGAATTTTTTTGAGTTCTTGCAAGAGCATGATATAGCACTGAGCCAACATCTAATTTGGTTAGATAATTGCACAGGTCAATTCAAGAATGCTCATATGTTTTATTGGTTGAGTAGAATGAATGTAGAGAGGGGTCTACCTCCTGTTTGGAGTTTTTTTGAAGCTGGACATGGGAAAGGGGAGCATGATGGAGTAGGTGCATGTGTAAAGAGAGCTCTAGTTAAGGAGAAATTGAAGATTTCAGGAGCAAAATTCAGCGATGCACATTCTATTGTTGATTGGTGTAGTTCAACATTGTCATAGGGAGGGATACTTGATTCAACAGTGTGTAGATTCTTTTGGTTCATTGAGGAGGGTACAGTGGGAGGTAGATTGGATTGTCATACAATCAAATATTCTTCAAAGATGCATTCATTTTGAAGCTCAGATGCAGGCACATGGACCATTTGGACACAAGAGTTGGCTTGTTTTTGTCAGAGTTGTATTCAGTGCAAGTGGGATCAATTTGAGTCAAGTGAGTGGGTGGATACATGGGTTCCACAGTATCTAACTCCTTTATCTCAAACAATATCCATGACAAATGACACAATGGAAAGTTCAGATGATTACGACCTACTTTCAGATCTACTACAGCCAGGACATGTTTTTGCAGTTGTTGCACCACATGGGAATGAAGAGAGATCAGACTATTGGTTGGCTCGATGTGTGCGGGTAAATCATAAGCTAACACAATCGATGGAAGATGATGATGGTTTCGTGTATCCTAAAAGTTTAGTTGTGGTTGTAGGAACTTGGTTGCGAACATACATGATTAGAAAGAATGGCATACCCACATTTGAAGACTACGAGAAACACAAAACCATTCTCATGCATTCACACCTTGTTATAGCAACAGATTTTCAGTTGTTGAAGCATCATGCCAGACCAAAGACAAAACAACTATGGACACTTAGTAATGTCATTCATGAAGCAATATTGGATACTCTTAAGCAAAGAGATGACCCTTTAGGCACACTTGAATAGCATTTTCAAGAATGGAAGGTACAATGCTTATGTTCATTATGATTAAGTTCATTAGTGTTCTTTATTTAATATTGATCTTTTATATACTATTGCAATGCAGGTGTCTTTAATAGTGATATTTTGTATGCACTTTTGTGATATTTTTGGAAAGATTAATCATGGACCTGCTGCAACAATAGCCAACTTTGATCTTTTCAGAGAGGTATGCGATAGATTAGAACAATATAGATTGGTTATCTAAGTGTCTTTTATAGTTTGTATCACCAATTCATCATCATTCAAGTTGTTTAGATTAATATAGATTTGTTAGTCTAAGCATCTTTTCTATTGTGACAATTTAGATTTCTCATTTTCCCACTTTTGTGATATTCCTGGCACGATTGATCATGGACTTGCTGCAAGAATAGCCAACTATGATCCTTTCAGAGAGGTATGCGACAGATTAGAACAATCTAAATTGGTTATCTAAGCATCTTTTATAGTTTGTATCACCAATTCATCATCATTCAGGTTGTTTAGATTAATATAGATTTCTCATTTTCCCACTTTTGCGATATTCTTGGCATGATCGATCATGGAATTGCTGCAACAATAGCTAGCTTTGATCCTTTCAGAGAGGTATGTGATAGATTACAATAATATAGATTGGTTATTTTAAGCGTCTTTTATAGTTTTCATTACCATCTCATCATATTTTGTGTCATTTAGAATAATATAGATTGGTTATTCTAAGCATCTTTTATAGTTTGCATCACCAATTCATCATCATTCAATTTGTTTAGATTAATATAGATTTGTTAGTCTAAGCATCTTTTCTATTGTGATAATATAGATTTCTCATTTTCCCACTTTTGCGATATTCCTGGCACGATTGATCATGGACCTACTACAACAATATCCAACTCTGATCCTTTTCAAGAGGTATGTGACAGATTACAACAATATAGATTGGTTATTCTAAGAGTCTTTTATAGTTTGCATTACCATCTCATCATATTTTGTGTCATTTAGAATAATATAGATTGGTTATTCTAATCTACCTTGATGGTTTGTACAGGTGCTTGTTAGTCCAGAACGTGAACATACTACTATTGTGGAAGACTGTGCCCTGAATGCCTTGAATAGGAAAATTTTGTAAAATTTGAATTCTCAAATTGGAAACAATGTAAAAAGGTCATAATTGTGTATGGGCATAATCTATACCCAGTGATGTTTTTTGAAATATGGGTCAAATGTCTAGAATTGTATAAAGGCTATGTTTAAAATGTAAAGGGGTATGTATTTTGGAAACACATAGGTTGAATTAGTCATACATGTGTATGCTTTATTATTGTTATTGTGAAAATTTTGTAATAACTTTTTGTACTCAATCAAGCTACAACCAAAGGTTTTCTTCTTGGTTCTTTCTTTTTGGTATGCTAGTTTGAACCAGGTTTTGTAATATATCCTATTTATATATAATAAATTATAGTGGCTTGCCACTTTTGCTCCTCAAATCCAACTTGGGTGCAACTTCATTTTTAGCAACTTTCAAGAGGTTTTTAAGGAAATCAATGTTTCCAACCTTGCCACACCCTATAAATTCATCAAACATGTCTATTAGGACCTGCACAAGCTTGATCCAACCTTAAATCTTGTTGCCCCCATGTTTCATTGACATTAGCAAGATGTAACCACCATTTTTGGTGCAAGAGCACTTGCACCACAATATCATTGTGGATCATTTCAATGAGTAAAGTGTTAATATTTTGAGGTTTTTTCTTTAATGAGATCTAATAGGATCAATGGTCATGTATTAGGAGGATTTTTTAGGTTTTAGCGTCAAAAAAACATGGAGATCCCAACTTGTCCTAGTTGTTGGTTTGTAGCCTTTGAAGGAAAAATTAGTAAATTTGTTTAGGGACAAGAAAGAACAGTGTTTTGAACATGTAATGATGCTATTTCAAGCCATTAAGTGAGGTCTTAGTAAAGTTAGAAGTGGAAAAGTGCAACATTTCATTATGAGTCATATTAATGTGAAAAATGTTTGTATTTTGGCCTTCAACAGTCATTAAGGTTTCAAAAGTTAGTTAATATTGGTGGTTAAAGGAATTGGGATTTGGATTCCAAGGCATAGAAATGTACTTAAGGCCTTCAAGGGCTCGAGACAGGTTTGTTTTAAGGATTTTTTTTCTCTGAATCAATAAAGTTTCAATTGCTCAGCTCAGATTTTATTGTTTTTCTTGTGTTTTCTGCATGTGCAGAGACCATTCACGCATTCTTGTATCAAAAATTTATGTAGAAATGTTATTACATGTCTTGAATTTATTCTGACTTCTTAATAGAGGGTTTCTTTATTCATTTTGTGCCTAAAAACTTAGACTTTCTCTAGACGGGTTTCTGAACATAGGAATAAGAGTTTTGCAATTTTAATGGCTTGAATCTCATCGTACCTATTGTGTGCCAATGTGACTTCGGTGGGATGAGTTGGTAGGGATTAGGAAATGATATTTCAAGATTGGAAGGCATGGATAACTAGGTTTTGAAATAAAATGAAGAGTTAAAGGTCTAAAAATGGTGGTTTTTTTTCACTTGAAAATAGAGTTTTTATCCTAGGGTTTGCAAAAATATCTGAGATACCAGAAGTTTCTTTATTTTCTAAGCATATTGGGACCTAAATAAAGGTTTCTAAGGTGGTGGCAGAGTCTGAAAGGTTGTGGAAGTGCTACATCCAATAAACCCTCAAGAATTACAGTAAAAATAAGGGTTTTCTGATTTAATGGTTACAGGTCCATACAAATGGAATCCAATTGTAGAATATTTGTTTTCTTGGAAATTTATTTTTTGCCCCAAGGTTTTAGGGGTCTGTGTGGTGTTTGAAGGTATGTTGGTTTGCATTTTTGGGCTAATTGAGTAGCCTTTTTCAAGGGTGAATGTATAGGAATTCAACGTTGGTCCAAAGGATTCTATGTTGTTTCTCATATATGCTATGTAACTTGGAAATGGGTGTTTGAATCAATCATGTGTTGGTCTGGTGTTTTGGAAAATTGTGGAGTAATTGGACAAAAACTAGTTTCTCACTATTACAACGGTTTAAGGGGGTTAAAGAGGGAAATGTGTATTCAATTGCTTGTCAAGTTTTAAGGGAGTTTTGGACTATCCAAAGAGGTCAAAATAATCTTGTTAGATCCCTCAAATAGGCAGGTTGCAAAGAGTTTGTGATTGTGCCCTTGTGTCTGCATCAATTTTTCACCTAATTTCACTCATTTTTGCCTCGCATGGCAACTCACCAACTCAAGTACAAATTTTTCCACTCTCTAAACTCACATAGTCACCTTATATAGTCCTAATAAAATCTACCATGGCCATACCATCCAGCTATAAACTATACAATAGATGGTATGGCGTTTTGGCACTTTGGACTCTTAAGAGAAATCGTTGGTCCAATGTAGCTTAGAGTGATCCGGTGTATTTGGGTGCAAAAGAGGACCTTCCCTAGCATAAACGTACCCATCCAGATGGTTTGGAACAGTCTATTTGGTTGTACAAGTTGCTAAATGAAAGTTGCACCACTTTGCAACTTTACACTACTTGCATTTGACAACTTTTCCCTTAGCTAAAAACATGCCACCACAGGAAAATTCCTTTGAGATAGAAAAAACTGAGAGAGGTTATTGTAGATGGGAAAAACATGATCCCATAGCCTCAAATAGAGAGTTTTTAAATGTCACGGTTTCTGAGAAATAGCCCTTCAAAGATTGCTTCCTTTTAGCACTTTGGACTCTTAAGGGAAATCGCCGGTCCAATGTAGCTCGGAGTGATTTGGCGTATTTGGGTGAAAAAGAGGACCATCCCTAGCGTAAACGTACCCATTTGAATGTGTTGGAACAATTTTTTTGGTCGTATGAGTTGTTGAATGAAAGTTGCACCACTTTACAACTTTACATTGTTTACATCTGACAAATTTTCCCTCAACTGAAAACCTGCCACCACGGGAAAACGCCTTTGAGATAACAAAAATTGAGAGAGGTTATTGTAGATGGGCCAAACATAGATCCCATAGTCTCAAATAGAGAGTTTTTAAATGTCACGGTTTGTGAGAAATAGCCCTTCAAAGATTGTTGTCTTTTAGCACTTTGGACTCTTAAGGGAAATAGCCGGTTCAATGTAGCTCAGAGTGATTTGGCATATTTGGGTACAAATAGGACCATCCCTATCTGTACATGTTGGAATATTCCATTTGGTCATATGAGTTGTTGAATGAAAGTTGCACCACTTTGCAACTTTACACTACTTGCATTTGACAACTTTTCCCGCAGCTAAAAACTTGCCACCACAAGAAAACACCTCTGAGATAGAAAAAATCAAGAGAGGTTATTGTATATGGGCCAAACACAATCCCATAGCCTGAAACAAAGAGTCTGTAAACATTACGGTTTCTGAGAAATAGCCCTTCAAATATTGTTTCCTTTTAGCACTTTGGACTCTTAAGGGAAATCGTAGGTCCAATGTAGCTCAGAGTGATTCGGCATATTTGGGTGCAAAAGAGGACCATCCCTAGCGTAAAAGTACCCATCTGAATGTGTTGAAACAGTCTATTTGGTTGTATGAGTTGTTGAATGAAAGTGGCACCACTTTGCAACTTTACACTGCTTGCATCTAACAACTTTTCCTTCAGCTAAAAACTTGCCACCATGGGAAAACGCCTTCGGGATAGCAAAAAACAAGAGAGGTTATTGTAGATGGGCCAAACACAATCCCATAGTATAAAATGAAGAGTCTATAAATGTCACATTTTCTAAGAAATGTCCCTTCAAATATTGCTACCTTTTAGCACTTTGGACTCTTAAGGGAAATCATCGATCCAATGTAACTCGAAAGTGATTCAGAATATTTGGTTGCAAAAGAGGACCATCCCTAGCGTAAACATACCCATCCCAGACGTGTTGGAATAGTCCTTTTGGTCATATGAGTTTCTAAATGAAAGTTGCACCACTTTGCAACTTTACACTGCTTGCATCTGACAAGTTTTCCCTCAGCTGAAAACTTGCCACCATGGGAGAACGCCTCTGAGATAGCAAAAACTGGGAGAGGTTATTGTAGATGGACCAAACACGATCCCATAGCCTCAAACAAAGAGTCTATAAACATCATGGTTTTCAAGAAATATCCCTTCAAAGATTGTTATCTTTTAGCACTTTGGACTCTTAAGGGAAATCGTCGGTCCAATGTAGCTAAAAGTGATTTGGCGTATTTGGGTGCAAAAGAGGACCATCCCTAGCATAATTGTACCCATCCAGATGTGTTGGAATAGTCCATTTGGTCGTACGAGTCATTGAATGAAAGTTGCACCACTTTGCAACTTTACATTGCTTGCATCTAACAACTTTTCCTTTAATTGAAAACTTGCCACCACGGAAAAATGCCTCCGAGATAGAAAAAACCAAGAGAAGTTATTGTAGAGGGGCCCAACATGATCCCATAGCCTCAAAAAAAATGTTTGTAGGCTTCACAATTTCTGAGAAATAGTCTGTCAAAGATTGCTACCCTTTTGCACTTTGGTCTTAAGGTATTTCGCTGATTGAATGTAGCTTTAACTGCTTCAGCCAATTTGGGTGCGAAAAGGGACCATACCTAACCTAAATGTAACCATCCAGATGTGATGGAATAGTTGTTTAGGTCATATGAGTTGTAGAAAAAGATTTATTTATGTAGTTACAAGTAGTTTTTCACCCTCCAACTGAACTCCAACATTGATTTTTGTGTGAAAAAAAGCCATGAGACCATAGCTTGTTGCTTTCTTTTTAATGGAAACTAGTGGGCAAAAAAGTTAACTTCTTCATATATTTAGCGTTTGAGATTGGAAGAAGACATCAAAATGGCTAGTGTACAAAATAAATTCTTATGATTTCTAAAGAATGTTGATAACTCTACTCAATTGGCTTCTTTTTTCAAAATCATACAAATTGAACCTTGGCATCAATAGACTGTATATCAAGCTACCACAATTCAAGTTTAAATGATGAATATTTATCATGCATGTTTTAAATGACATTCAAGTTTATGGTGGCTTTGTTGTTTATATGATGTTATGTGATATTCTAATCCTATTTCATGCTTCTATGTTGTATATATATATATATATATATATTATTTTTAAATGCTTTTTTTACTAACGAACTGAACCACCCCCAAAAAAAATTT
Source organism: Sequoia sempervirens (assembly GCA_007258455.2). Classification (NCBI taxonomy): domain Eukaryota; kingdom Viridiplantae; phylum Streptophyta; class Pinopsida; order Cupressales; family Cupressaceae; genus Sequoia; species Sequoia sempervirens. The sequence continues at coordinate 618,757,280 of VDFB02000003.1, read as the reverse complement.
AGCTGAACTGGCGAACCGAATCCCCAAACCTGAATAGGTAACTTAGTTTGTAAGTCAGTTATTGGGAGTTGGTCGGTTGTTTTGTGTGGTTGAGAGTCTTAAAAAAAGTTGAGGAAGTCATTTTGGGGATTGATGAATGTAATTTTGTGAAGAATCAATAAGATCATTTTGGGGGCAGTAGGCCCGAGACCCCTTTAAAGTTGGTTTGAGTGCTTTCTTTTCATTTTTTGTGAGTTTTGTGCCAAGATTTCTCAAGGCGAGTAGTGAACCCAGATTTTGCATTTTTGAGTAAATTATGAATTATTGAAGCCCTCCACCTATTTTACCTTTCATGTGGCTCAGTGGAGAGGATGTGTACAATGTGATTTGAATGTGTGCAATTCCACTTAAGAAAGGGGAAATTATTTGTGAGTCTTGGAGTTGCTATCCTAAGCAAATCATTGCTTAAATTGCATGAAAATGAAGCTTTTAGGCTAGGGTTTGTTAAAATCAATGAGAGTGGGGGAATCTCTTTAACATTTAAGCATATTGGGGTCATAATAGAGGTGTCTGATTCGGTGGCATGGTCAGGGGAGTTGTGTAAGTGGGACTTTCAATAAACCCTATGCATTTGCATGGTAAACAGATGGTTTCATGGGACATCCTACTAAAGGACCTATAGGTGTAGAATAATCTTAGAATTTGTATTTTTATGACACAACTCAAGATTTTTTGGTGTGTTCCTGTGAAGATCAAGTGTTTAAAGGGCACTCACTTTGTGAAAAAGGGCTAATTCACTAGCTTAGGACAAGGGTATGTTATTGGTTCTCAAATTTGGTCCAAAGGAGTCAAGGGTAGTTTTCACATATGTTTTCACCCCCACTTCGCGTCAATCCATAGCTTGTTTGAAAGCACTTGTTTTAGGATTTTAGCCATAACAACAAGCAAGTGAACTATTTGATAAAAAGATTTGGTACACATGTATGAAAAATGTGGTGGCATAGATAAGGCAGTGAATTATTTGAAAAAATGCCTCAAAGAAATGTGGTCTCATAAAATTCCATGACAAGAAAATGCAATTGACAGTTGCTCCTAGTTATTCATTATGTAATGTGAAGTAATTGCATAACTACTTTGAGTTTGAAATATGTGCAATGCAATGTAATCAACGATATGAATATAAACTACATAATACAACCATTCTTTTTTATGCTCTTGTACATTGATATTTAACCATTGCTCACTTGATTAAATTTTCAAAGAGTTTAATCATGCACATGAGGAAGAAATTAAATTTCGATTGTCAACTTCTATATATCAAATTATCCAATAATCTTAAGTGTATCTCCATATACAAAAATGGCATCAACGCCAACTCAAACAAAGTCTTACAAAATGAGGCATATGTCATCTTGATGTCTATTCAAAATTTGCATGCCAAAATGTCTATCTCATCCTAAACTAATGGTGGATCATCAAAATGGAGCCTCTTTGTAGCACTCATTGGCTTTGAAGGTAGTTGCACAAAAAAAAATCATACCACAATTGAGATTAGTTATACTATATGATTTAAAATTGAATAATTAACATCAAAATCAATATACATTGAATTATAATTGAACTCTAAAATTGTAATCTTGATTACCTGAAATATCCATCTCTTCAAAGGGTTAGGAGTCCTATAATATGCCCCTCTCAAAGAACCAACCAAACCAACTTTTGTAATGTCAATCTATATATGTGAACAAAAAAATAAAATTGATCCAAGTTAGCATACAATTGTTTGTAATAGGAACATATAAATAGAAAACACAAAATAAAATGAACACATACCTCTTTAGGCTGATCTTTTTCTTTATCTCCTTTAGGTGATTCGACACCTCCTCCTTGAGGTGTTTCAACACCTACTCCTTTAGGTGTTCAAATGTATACTCCTTCAGGTGTTGTGGCACTTGTCAACAACGACGTATAGCTCATAATTGCCTATACATAAAAATGACAAGTACATATGAAACTACCAATAGCTCATAACTTCATGTACATAAAAATGACAAGTACATATGAAAATACCAATCTATGTCGATGTATGTATAATCAATATAAGATCTTAAAAATATTAATTCAATTGAATTTGAATTCAATTACCTTCCCCTTATCTAACATTGCACTTCCATAATCTGGACAAGGCTGCACCTTCCTCGCACTTGTCAACAACAACGTATAGCTCATAACTACCTGTACATAAAAATGACAAGTACATATGAAACTACCAATCTATGTCAATGTATGTATAATCAATATAAGATCTTAAAATTCTTAATTCAATCAAATTTGAGTTAAATTACCTTCCCCTTATCTAACATTGCACTTCCATAATCTGGACAAGGCTACACCTCACTCACACTAGGTATTTCCTACAAGAGGAAAATAAGATAAACATATAAGTTATTATATAATTTCATTTATGACAATTCAAATGACAAGCAAGTATATAATAAAAAAAATGTAAACAAGTGAGTGCGAAAATATACTATGTGCATGTCAAGACCAAATGAAATGGCCCTAAGGGTGCTATCAGTCACCTGTGCGAGCTCCTCCTCAGACATCAACTGTTAAATAGACCATGTAAATAAATATTAGTACATTATACTATCTCTTATTAATATTCATTTAAAAACAAATGAAAGTTATGAATTTACAACTTAAATCTTACCTGTGTCACTATTCCAATGTCCCCCTCTCTAGTAAGAGAGGAATCTATGGGGTGCACTCCACTCCCCTCCATCTGATCTATAATGTCCACATTATGGAGGTCATAATAAGAAGTGTCCAAGGGATGCTCGATGGGCTATACAAGAGGACCCAAGCATATTCGGTGGCACATGGAGCAATTATGTGGCACACAAATATGTGGAACTAATGAGGATGATGTAGCAGCACTCGAGCCATCACCAACATCACTAGAATGTGGTTGAGTTACTATAGAAGCATGTGAAACCAAAATACCACTCAAAGAGTGAATAGCCTGGATAGTCTTTGTGACCACATCCTACATAATATTTGGATGATATACTAGAGGTGGTGGAGGAAGGGGAGGAGGGGGAACATATGGGCATGAGACTACTCTAACTGCCCCTGGTCTATCCTGGGGCATACCTCCACCAATGCCCTAGAAGGGTTTAATGTCAAAGTAATTGGCATGATGCCCTAACACAATCTCAACATATAATTTTTTAATAAAGTAAAATGGTATATCACAATTGTTGTTCGGTGGTTTATCAAAAACCATACACCAATGATCCCAAAAGTTATCTACAATGTCCCTATGCATAGAAATTTTTGGTTTATTAACATTAATTGGAAAACTAGTGCGGGGGTTAACAAATAAAGAGGCTATTTAGGCTTTGGTTATTTTAAGATCTTTCACATCATCATTAGACAATCGACATGCATAATATTCCCTCATGTCTTCTCGCCATGAATGAAAGGCATTATGTTGGGTGGAAAGGGTTTCTATATTTTTAATTATTTCCTTCAATGTGTTTGACATCTCAAATATAATCGAGGGATTCTCTTATAAAATTTAGAAATGCCCTTTAATTGCTACAAATTTTCACCAATTAATTCTTCAATTGATTGTTGCGGAGGTGGTGGAGCATTTGGCATTTGTGCATTTTCATTCTCAGCTGGTGGATCATTTAAAATTTTTGCATTTTCATTCTCAGCATCCATAATGCCTTATTAAAGTTAAAAACTAATTAATCTAATTGAAATTAGACAATATAAATGAAAATATTGTAAAAATACCCTAGTTTAAAAAAAAAAAAAAAAAAACCCTACTTTTTAACAAAATCTATAAAATTCTCTAATTTTAATACAAATACATAAACAACACTATTTTAAATCAAAATCCATAAAAAATCATTTTTAATCAAAATCCATAAAACATTCATTTTAATCAAAATCCATAAAAAACATTCATTTTTAATCGAAATCCATTCTAAACTCAAATTTTTCATAAAAATTCAATCAAAAACCCTATTTTGAAAAAAAATCCTTAAAAAACTAACTGAAATTATACAAATCTAATTCAAAATTCGATCAAAGCAAAGAAAAATCTGAAATCTAACCTTTTCAAAATGGATATTGGCTAAATCAGATATCTGTTATGCAAAGAACCTCCTATCTGTGCGCCTGTGACCTGTTTGTGAAAGTGAAATGATTTTAACAAGCCCGAAATATGTATATATATATATATATTTCCCTCAAATCGGATATCCGATATGGAGATCTTGGTTTGGGCATTGCTTTGGAGGTGTGTACTGACACCCAAGCCACAAAAAAGTTAACTCGACATTTTCGCATTTTTGGGTCAATGAAAAACATAATTTTTCCCCCATTGCCACTTTTTGTCCCATGATGATCCTGCACATACCCATACATAAGAGCAAGCTTGGGATGTGGACAACATGCCTTAAGTTGGCTCACATGTGACATTCTAAGTTATACATTTTGGAGGCAACCCCTTCCCTTCTCATGATGTAGCTTATTGGAAACATATGACTTAGCATAGGTATTTTTGAGTAAGCTCGCATGTCCTCTTCTTCTACTTTAAAGAAATTTCTCATAGTACTGGTGTTCACAACTACTTTAAAGTGGGGGCATACATCACTGCTCACATTTCATTGTGTGATTTTCTTTTTCTTGCGATGTCCTCTCTTGGAAGCATTAGGTACAATGTTTCCCAGGATGAAACCTTGCACTTGTTCTCTCTTGGAAACAAGATGAGATCGTTTGCACTTATCCTCTCTTGGAGACATTGAGCATGATGTTCCCTAAGATGAGACATTGCATGAACAAAGAAAAATCCCTTTGAACAATCCTTACACTATTTTTCATTAACAATGTCTATGAGTGTCAAGCATACAAAGTTTTGCTTACTTCATAGAGCTCAAAAATCATCTATCATTGTGGTGCCTTATTAAAGTTATCAGGAGGTATAAATTTGGTATGGTTTGAGCGGGAAGCTCATTCCAAGGCACGACTTTCCCCATAGCCACTTTTGTGTTTGTGAGTGCATACCAACTAGCGTATGTACTTCACCTTTTTGGGATTTCTCACTCCGTGGACAATCAAAAGTTTCGTGGCCCCATAGTGAGTATGCATTCTCTTTTTTCGAACAAACAAGCCTAGATCCAATCCACAACTAGCTGGAAAAATGATTGAAGCTTGAACCACCTTTTTCATTTTCATATTCTTTCTTTCCATTGCATGATTATGTATCTTGATGGTTTGACTTAGGATCTTGGATCCCGGGGGCTTGCACAACCTCCTTTGATCTTTGTCATTCTTTGTCATTTGCATCTCTACACTTGGATCTCTCTTGAATGTCTACTTTAGTGTGAGTTTGAACCAAGTTCATCCTCTCACTAAAGGGCGGGTGCATAAAGTTGGGTTACACTTTTGTGGCCAACTTCAAAAAAAGATTGAAAATGACATAATGTGAGTGCAATATAACGCGCTCGCATTATGTCATTTTAAAAGCAAAAAAAAAAGTGAAACCTATTCATTTTCTCTTCTTTGTTTTTTTGCTCTTCCCGTTGCCAAAAACCCTCATTTTCGTGCTCATGTTCTAGGAGGCATTCTACCAAATTTATCAACAATAGTTTCCTTTCGTTTGCAAAGACGGCCACACAATGACGAAGAGGTGCAGGATGTAAGTATTGTTTTCTATTTGTTTTGAATTTCTTAGTTTCAAGTTGATTTTGTTTTTTTTAGATTAGATTTGAATTTTTTTTTAATTTTTAGGAGATGCAAATAATCCTGCAAATCCAAGAAATTCTCAACAAGAAGAACAGGAAAATCCTCCTCAACAAAATCAACCTCCCCCACCAATCACTCAAGGCCCTCCTAACACTCAACAAAATTTTAGGAGTGAAATTGAAAACAACAAAAAACAAATTGAGGATCTTATCAGTAGGTTGAGTGATCCAAATGCTTCAACTGCAGAAAGAATGACACTAGCAAATTCAATGAAAGAGATGTTAAAAAATGTAGATTCAAGAACCCAACAAATAACAGGATGGCAAGATAGGAGGCATGCAACTAGGGCATATTATGCAAATAAACTATCACATAAACAAGTAAAAGATTTAAAAGTTACTAAAGGTGATTTGTGCTCTTTATCCACTGACCCTAGGAAAAATCAAAATCTTAGCCTCAATGCGAAGAGGTTTCCTATTCATTGGTGCCACCACCAAGATATTAGGAACTATTTTTATGATAGGTGGTACTTGGTCTTTGATTACCCACCATGCAACAATTGTGAAGTCCCCCAATATTTTCTTAGGAAACTATACAATGAGTTTGTATTGAACAAAATCCCAAATTATTTTGATATGAGGGAGTTCCAGGGGAGAGGTGGGGGGTCGGCTCAGGATAGGCTCGGTGCACAACTAGATCCTATGTGGCAAGGGAAACGACATCTCGCTAGGCCGCCTCGTGAGCACATTGTTATGCCTGTCGTTGTGAAGGAGAGTGCCGATGTAGAGACATTGCAGGCGATAAACACTTTGACAGGGAGTGTCATCCATCATACTAGTCCTATTGTACAGAGCCATCTAGGGGAGTCTTCAGGTGGTGGCCTTCAAACCCATGTGTTTCAATCTTGTGGGGCAACTTGTTCATATGACCCCGCTGGCACTCCGTATGCTTCTACACAGGATCCGTATGCTGCTACATAGGATCTGTATGCTGCTATGAGGATGGAGAGGATGGCTGACATTTTGTATCATGTATATGGCATTGATAGTCAGGTAAAAGTTAGCATATTCATTGAATTTAATTTATTAAATTTTGATTATGAAATGAATGATTAACTAATTTAGTTTTATTATTTTAATAAAATTGCAAAGTCACATTGTTGAGACTAGATACACCGGTCCTCCACCTACTTATTTTTGCAGTACACCTATTAGTGGGGTATTTAACGATTAAACAATTATAAATTTATTACATGTTAATAGCATTGTTTTATGAATGGTATTTTAATACATGTGATTTTGGATGTTGAACAGGCTAATATTGGCAGTTTCAAGCAAACACCTCCTAGTGCCAGTGGATTCACTCAAACGTACATGGAGGTAATAGAATATAGAGAACTTAACTAATGAATTCTACTTAATAGATTTGTGTAGTTTTTATTCATATTGTTGGTTACGTTGCATTACACATCATTCAAACTCAAAGCATTACTTCAAATTCCATAACTAATAACTAGATGTTGATAGATGACAAAATTCCAACTATACAATATAGTCGTTTAGAAAGTCAACATAAGTAGCACGATGCAATTACTTCACATGGAGGAATGTGCTTGCAAAGGTGCACCAACACGACAAACTATGGATGCTTGGAAAAAATCTATGAAACCATAATAGTAAGCAATAGCATAGACAAGGCAGTTAGTGATGCAAAGCATCATATCAAAACACCCAATCATCAAGGTACATCTAATGCAGAGCATCCAACAAACACCATCAACATCATTTCTTCAAGGGATTTCAATCCCAAATAGAATCAGGAGAAGATCAAATATAATTTCATCAAAAATCTACTTTTCATTCAACCAAAATCCACTCAAATTATCTTAGGCATTCCATAGGCCATCATTCATCATTCCACTAATCGGTATTCCAATTGACTCATTCAAAGAAAAAACCATATTAAAGAAAACTTTGACTTAATCAATTAGATTCACGTCATTCTCAACCACCATAAAAACAACATAAACCTGATTATTGACACTTGAACAATTCATCCTTTCATTTATTCACCAAGGCAACAAATCAACTAAACCATACCTCACTATTACCAGTCCATTATCAAGCACTGTACTCACCATATTTTGACCACAATAGTCTATTTATAGGTTACAAACTCCTGTTACAACAAAATATTGATGATCATCTTGTGGTTAATCACCAATTTGCTCAAAAGGCTTCATAATACTCACCCATCCAACCATCAAAGTCACCAAAATTGTCTTATACACCTTAACCAAATTTAGTAACATCAATCATATCATTAGTTTGATAGTAACCAAGCACTCAATATCATCCTTTCCACTGTTTAAACAAACATCTTTGTTTTGATCAGACAATATCATATTCCTCTAGTAGGTCTGTCAACCATTGAATCGGGTAGTTACATTCCTATCTCAAAGCTTATTAAAAAACTCAATGCATATTTAGAAACACTTTCCAGCACATCACAACATATCAAAGTTCTTAGACATTTGACATAAAGAAAATCATCAGATTTCAAACTGTCCTTTGAAGAAAGGCTAGTAGATTAGGCCTGTTTTACAAAGGAGACCCCTTCAAAACCATTCCAAATCACTCAAAACCTCAAAAAAGTCTTCAAACATGTCTTATAACTCAAGATTTCACAATTTATAGGGATTGAAAACCATGAAAATGTTATGATCTAATAAACCCTCATTTATAGGGTGTAAAAGCACAAATCAAGGAGGGTTTTGTGAAAAATACTCTTGCAAACCTCTATTTCTCTAGCCACCACCTATAACATGATTATTTATGTCTTACAAGACCTTCTAAATCATTTCCAAGCCTCTACATGCTTTATTTATTCATGACCCATGACTGTAGCATCACTTTGTGTAGGAAAATCCTCTATTTTCCAGTGTAGCAGCAACTCCACCATGGTATTCTTTCTTTTCCCTACACTTACAATCATCAAAACATGCAAAACATCCTAAAATTAACCTACTCCACCAATTTACTTGACCTACATTGGTGAAGTAGTGAAGAAAAACCCTACTGGACTCTCAAACTTGCTTCTAAAAGGACTCTATTGGGCACTAAAAACTGCCTCTTATTCTTTTGTTTCCTAAAACTAACCAAGTCCAACTCTTGAAATTGGAAACTAAATCCTCTTTACATGTATTCAAACTATTATTTAACTTTGTGTGTTCCTAAATTACCAACACAAGAAAACAAAACAATCCAGAGTAATGATGCAAACTTAGAGACAGGAAATTTTTATTTCAAAATCTAATTACAAGAACACAAACTTCTACTTTTTCTCACCTTTACATGCCTTTTAAAGGTATTTCCTTTTCCATAACTATCTTTCCATTGGTTGAAACTACCCCTTTTAACCCTTAATATGCCTGATTTCCTTGTTTTTGTCAATTTAACAACTTTTAACAATATTACATTATTGCATTGTTTGCATTTTCCCACTTTGACCACCTAGAACTTACCCATAACCTTAAATAAATTCAAATAAGACCTGATATGACCTTGAGCATGCTTTACATCATTTTTCCATGACCTTTTGTGATTGACTAAATACAAATTTGAACACTCACCATTTTTGCAAAATTAAAAAGAATTTGATGACCTAGGTGCTCCTGCACCAACATCTGACCCAATTGAATCAGGAGAAGATCAAATTGAATAATCAACTAAAATTTCTCTCTTTTCATCAAAAATCACATTGTTTCATTTGCAAACCACAAGGCAACAACAAGACAACTCATTTCAATACTTCTTCTTATCATCCTTAAGCTTCAAACATCTTATTTATCAACAAAAATGATTGATCCATGCACAAGAAACCTAATTAGAGTCACTAAACAATCCACTCTTTCACCATTCACCAAGGCACCCTTCCACTCAATTTTCTTTACCTAGGAAAAATAACCAAAAACCAATCTTTCATGTTACAACCTATATCCATCAGATCCTAACACACCTTTTTCATCATCAATTTATATGAATTCAAAGCAAAAACCTGATAAAGAGATCTGAATCTTTCAATTCCTTAAACAACTCACCAAATTTTCACTTTTACCAACTAGTTCCTCAAGACCAAGATACCACAATCAACCATTTACACCTCAATCATTTCATTTGACTTCCAAGACATTACTCACATCATGTTTATTGACTAAGCTTATTTTATGCACAAATCAAGCCCTACAAAGGAGGATTTATTGCATAAGTTACTTACAAACCTAAAATACTTCTTCCACCACCACAAACACCATGGAAATATCCTGCATAAGCTTTAGAAATGATGCATAGTGGTAGGGAAGGAAAATACAAAATCACAAATGGCAAAGTTACTCCACTGAATGCATCTCTCAAATACTCTCATGAGTCCTAAACTCCACTATTCTTTAAGAGATCAACCCCACACACATAGTGTTCACAACTTAGACCACTCACAAATCTTGAAAATATTTGGATCATGTCTCATTAAGTCAAAACAAGGTTTAACAACTCTCTAGCATTTAGGTTTCAACAAACACCCATCACTATGGTGACTTAGACCTCACTCTCTCTTAAGGCTTGTAGCCCTTGCCCGGTAGGATAGTCAAAATAAAAAACACAAAGAAGACTGTTAAGACACCAAAATTATGGATTCAAACCCCTAAGATGGACCCTTACAAGGTTCCAAAACCCTTCCTCTTGATTGTCAAAACATCACTCACAATGGCCCTTTCTACCATTGCTCCAAAAGGCCTAATTCACAGACCTGCACCTAGGTCTTGACTATCTAGGCTCTCCCCTTCACCCCAAAGCCAAAATTAATACTCCTATAGGTTCTCCACACCTGTTTCCACCATTCCTAAGTGCCTCTTAAATAGATTCTTTAAAATCAAGAAAAAACTCATTTTTTTTGCTTGTCAATTATGCTTGCCACATAGAGATGTCAAGCCAAAATTCATGCACAACTTCCAAAAATGAGCCTACCATTCTCCAAAACATTGAGTAAATGATATTAGAGCATTATATCTTCCATCCCACCTAGATTTAGCAATTTTACAATGTGGGAATGGAAGAAATATACATTTTTCACCCAAAACCCTGATTTTAAGGGTTTTCAGACCACCCGATAGAGAAATTGGAATATCTCCCTTGATACTCAATGAAATATCACCACTCCAATTCCAAAGGAAATATTATTCAATTACCTATCCAACCATTATGGGATTGGAGTATGAAAGTGAACATACAGTCTGTACCAAGTACGAGATCAGTAAATTCTTCAAAAAAAACACACGAAAAACAACAAACTTCTTATTGAAACTTATTCAAAACATCAACATAAACCTTGCCTCAACCAAGAGAGGCATATTTTAAGTCTTAAAAACTCCCTCAAACTTCTTGCAACTATCTTTTGAAAAGAGAGACGTTGGAAAACAACAAATCTCATGCTTTGACTTCTAATTGCCTAGTTAAGGCAATGTGAGCAACTTCTACCAACTCGACCACAAAGAGCCTTCCAAAATGTGTCAAAGGAATTTAAAACCTTGTCAAAAAGTAAGATGACTCCCCTCAGGTGTCTAGATACAACAAGGCATCCTTTTTCCTTATTTTTCCAAGATGCACTAGACTTACAAAGGAGGATGGAGACCTTGTTGTACAAAGAAGTTGGTCACCAAGACCAAAAACTCAACCAAAAACCTTGAAGACATACTACAAAGCATTGAAATGGTCCATAAGACCTTATTACATCCATAAACCAAGAAACAAAACATGACAAATTATTCTAGATCCCTTAGACCCATGGCTGCTCCTGCACCATACTCCCAAGCAAGAAAAAGATCTCAAGTCCTCTTTGAGATCAGGTCTTCTATAGTAGTTCCATGATATTTATTATCATTTTATGACATCCATGTTTCATCCTCTTTAGGTAGACCTTTCCATTTGACCAAATATTCCTTATAAACCTTCCTTCTAGTCTTTTTTGTCTCCTTGGTGTCTAGGATGCATTCAAGAGTCATAGGTTGGCTGGGGGGTAGTTCCTTCACCCAATCTTCATCCTCCATTGTTGTTGTACCTGCTCCATCACCTGCATTCATAGAATCTTTGAAAGGATACAAGTTAGAAATGTTGAAGATAGGAGAGATTTCCACCCCAGGAGGTAGCTCTATTTCATAAGCATTTTGGCCAAACTTGTAGACCACCTTGCAAGGTCCTATCTTCTTCAGCATGAGTTTGGTATACTTTCCTTTTGGAAGTATCTCCTTCTTCAAGTGTGCCATCACCAAGTCTCCAACCTTGAATTGGGCATTCCTCTTCTTTAAATCTACCTTTTCCTTATACTTCTCAACACTCTTTTGAAGGGTTTCCTTCACTTGTTGATGAATATCCTTGATTGTAACAAAAAAGTCCTCACCTTGAGCACTTCTCTTAGCAAATCCTTGTAGATATCTTAGTTCATAGACCCCTCTAGGGTGCATTCCATAGACTACTTCAAAAGGGCTTCTACCAATGCTCCTATTCATGGAGTCATTATATGCAAATTCAACCTGAGGTAAAATCAGATCCCAAGCTTGACCATGCTCCTTGGTAAGGCATCTTAAGAGGTTTCCCAATGATCTATTCACCACTTCAGTTTGTCCATCTATTTGTGGATGGTATGTTGAACTAAAGGAAAAAAAATTCCTTGATTTTCTTCCACAAGGTCCTCCAAAAGTGACCAATGAATTTAGAATCCCTGTCAGAAACAATGCTTAAAGGTAGTCCATGTATCCTAGCAACCTCCTTAAAGAAGAGACCTGCTATATGAGATGCATCATTGGTGCATTTGCAAGGAAGAAAATGTGCCATCTTACTAAATCTATCAACTACCACAAAGATACTATCAAAACCTCTTTGGGTTCTAGGCAACCCCAAGATAAAGTCCATACTTACACACTCCCAAGGCCTATTGGGAATGGGCAGTGGCTGATATAGTCCTGCATTTGATGAAGTTCCCTTTTCCCTTTGACATATTTTCCAGCCTTCCACATACCTTCTCACATCCACCTACAACTTTGGACAATAGTAAAATCTCCTAACTTGTTCCAAAGTCTTGTCAAGGCCAAAGTAACCTCCAAGACTCCCACTGTGTTTCTCCTTTATGATATTCTCCCTCATTGAGCATTTAAGCACACACAATTGGCTTCCTTTGAAGAGAAAACCATTCTGCAATAAAAATTCAGAGAATTCACCATGAAAAGAACTCAAATACTGCTCACAAATATTGTATATCTCCTTGAAATCTGAATCTTCATGATACATATCCTTTAATGCTTCAACCCCCATGCTTTGGAGTTGGATCTCTTGCACTACAAGTTCCCTTCTACTAAGAGCATTCGCCACCTTACTTGCTTGGCCCTTCTTATGCTTTATTGTGAAAGTATAGGCTTGCAAAGACTCTACCCACTTCATGTGCCTATGACTGAATTTATCATGTGCATTCAAAAAACTCAAGGCATGATTATCAATATAAACAACAAATTATTTAGGTAACAAGTAGTGCCTCCACTTTTTGAGGGCTTGGACCATAGCATACAATTCCAAATCATAGGAAGAATACTTCCTCTTTGCTTCATTCAGCCTCTCACTATAAAATGCAATTGGTCTGCCTTCTTGGCTCAAAACAACCCCTATTGCTTGATTGCTAGCATCACACTCAATGGTAAAAACTTTATCAAAATTAGGGAGCACAAGTATAGGCTATTGTGCTACTCTCATTTTCAGATATTCAAACCCTTTATCAGCCTCATTGGTCCAAGAAAACTTACCTTTGTTACCTCCTTTGATGGTGTCCAAGATTGGTGCACAAATTTGGCTAAAGTTCTTGATGAACTTTCTATAGAAGCTTTCAAGTCCATGGAAGCTTCTCACATCTCCCATGGATTTTGGTATTGGCCAAGTAAGAATAGCATCCACCTTTGAAGGATCCATCCTCAAACTTCCCATGGAGATGACAAAACCAAGGTAGACTAGTTCTTCCTTCATGAATTCACACTTTTCCATGTTGATCAGCAGCTTCTCCTCTTGTAACCTCCTTAGTACCATGTCAAAGTGCTTCAAATGTTCTTCTTTAGACCTGCTAAACACAAGGATGTCATCTAAATAAACTACAACAAAATTTCCAATGAAAGGTCTCAATACATCATTCATAAGGCGCATAATTGTACTAGGGGCACTTGATAACCCAAAAGGCATCACCAACCACTCATAGAGCCCTTCATTAGTCTTAAAATTTGTCTTCCATTCACCCCCCTTTCTGATCCTTATCTGATGGTACCCACTCTTTAGATCAATCTTGGAAAAGTAAGATGCTTCTGATAGACAATCCATGAGGTCCTCCATTCTTGGCATCAAGAACCTATATCTGATTGTGATCCTATTAATGGCTCTTGAATCAATGCAAATCCTCCAATTCCCATCCTTCCTTGGTGCTAGGACAGTAGGAACAACACATGGGCTCAAACTCTTCCTTGCTAGCCCTTTATCCATCAACTCTTGCACTTGCCTTGCAATCTCCTCATTTTGAGCAGGTGTCATCTTGTATGCAGCCTTATTAGGCAATGTAGCCCCTGGAATCAGATTGATATGGTGGCTTATATCCCTAATGGGAGGTAGGGAACTAGGTAATTCATTCACCATTATGTCCTTGTACCTTTCCAACAACTCTTGGACTTCATTTGGTGCATCTTCCTTCTTCTTTGTGGGCATATCTGCTTCACTTTTTGGCTTCATAATCAGGAAGAATCCTCTTCCTCCTCCTTCCTTCAAGGTCTTCATGAAATCCTTCTCACCCACCATCAAAACTCTAGGCCCTTCATGCTTTGCCTTGTCTTCTTCTAGGAGAGGTGAAAGGTTGTAAGTCTTCCCATCCTTCACAATGGAGTATGTATTCTTCTCCCCACCATGCTTGGTCTTCCTATCAAACTGCCAAGGGCTACCAAAAATATATAGTTTAATACTTTTACTCAAAATTTTGTTCATTAGATCTCATACATTATAAGTCATGATGTGGATCGCTATTGTAACTTTTTTGTGATTGAATAATTTGTTGTTTTATTTTCAGATGTTGGTTGTGGAAACACCTCCAAATGTTACAAGGGTAATGGATATCAGTGTTTCATCCGCTATACAATCCTCCATGCTTCTGATAGAGGAGGTATGAGGAAAATTACTAGATTTCAATTTACATTCATTGTTATAGGTGTTAGTTCTAGTGAAAAATCAAACCATTATTGATTTGTAGTTTAATTCCTATTTGGATGGTTTATACAGGGCTTAAGCACGCATGAGCATCAACATGCAAATATTTCCATCATGGAGAGTGATCATGAGATGGTTATAAGTGATTATTTTGTTAAATATATAATTTCTTATAATGTAATTTCTATATATTAATGTCTTTACTTCTTATTGTAACAGTTAAAACTTCACCAGGAGCTAAACTGTAGGAGGAGCAGTAGGAGCACTCCTCGAGCATAGCAGAAATGAGTGACGAAATTATCGCCATCAGATCGCCAAACAAAGGGAAAGAATTTATTTCTAGAGCATGGAGAGAAATGAATTTTGATTCTAGAGCCCTTTGTTGTATGCCTAGACATGGCAATTTTGTACATATCTTGTATTGGATATATTTGACATTGTATGCCTATATGGCATTCTTGTAAGCCTATATGGCTATTTTGTAACTATATTTTATACTTATATCAACATATATTGATGTATGTGTACATGGATATTTGGTTAATAAAAATATTTGTTATTGATGGTATCCATATTTGCTCTTTTTGACAATGTCAAAAGCATGGCTACATATAGATTAGGCAAAAGAATTTTCCTTTTAGATTTGCAATGCATGGAATTTTCAAAAAGTATCCTTGATATTACAAAAAGATATGTGTTTATACCATAGCAACAAAAATATTTTGGGGAAAAAATCGGCAAACCAAAAGTATAAGTTTTTTGAAAAAACTTGGAAAAAGTCTAGAAAAAATCGGAAAAAAATCAGATTTAAAAAAAAAGGTAAAAAAAAGTAGAACAAGAGATAAAAACTTTTTTAAAAATATTTAAAGGAATTTCCATAGCATATAGATATAGAGAGAAAAAAAAAAAAATATTTTAACTAATAAATTGTAAAAAATAGATTTTTGTAGTTTATATTCATATCGTTGATTACATTGCATTGCACATATTTCAAACTCAAAGCATTGCTTCACTTTGCATAACTAATAACTAGATGCTGATAGATGACAAAATTTCAATTAAAATATAGTTTTTACAAAGTCAACCTAAGCAGTTATGCAATTACTTCACATTGCATAACTACTAGGAGCAGCTCCCAATTTCATTTGCTTGTCATGGCATTCTATTAGACCACATTTCTTTGAGGCATTTTTTCAAACAATTCACTACCTTGTCTATACTACCACATTTTTGATACATGTGTACCAAAGCATTTTTTCAAATAGTTCACTGCCTTGTTGCTATGGCTGAAAGCCTAAAACAAGTGCTTTCGAACAAGCTATGGATGCTTGGAAAAAATCTATCAAAAGCATAATAGTAAGCAATATCATAGACAAGGTAGTGAACTCTTTGAAAAAATGCCTCAAAGAAATGAGGTCTCATGGTGATGGAGTTCCATGACAATCAAATGCTTGATTGTCATGGAATTCCATCACCATGAGACCTCATTTCTTTGAGGCATTTTTTCAAAGAGTTCAGCGCCTTGTCTATGCTAACACATTTTTCATACATGTCTATCAAAGCATTTTATCAAAGAAATGTGGTCTCATGGTGATGGAATTCCTTGACAATCCATAGCTTGTTTGAAAGCACCTATTTTAGGCTTTTAGCCATAGCAGGAAGCAATGAACTGTTTGATAAAATGCTTTGATAGACATGTATGAAAATGTGTTAGCATAGACAAGGCAGTGAACTCTTTGAAAAAATGCCTCAAAGAAATGAGGTCTCATGGTGATGGAGTTCCATGACAATCAAATGCTTGATTGTCATGGAATTCCATCACCATGAGACCTCATTTCTTTGAGGCATTTTTTCAAAGAGTTCATCTATGCTAACACATTTTTCATACATGTCTATCAAAGCATTTTATTTCATTGGCTGCCTAAAATAGGTGCTTTCAAACAAGCTATGGATTGTCATGGAATTCCATCACCATGAGACCACATTTCTTTGAGCCATTTTTTCAAATAGTTCACTGCCTTGTCTATGCTACCACATTTTTCATACATGTTTATCAAAAAAATTTATCAAACAGTTCACCTCCTTGTTGCTATGGCCAAAAGCCTAAAATAGGTGCTTCCAAACAAGCTATGGATGCTTGGAAAAAATCTATCAAAGCATAATAATAAGCAATAACATAGACAAGGAAGCGAAATGTTTAAATAAAATCCTCAAATAAATGTGGTCTCAATGTTGGTGGAATGCCATGACAATCCATAGCAATTTTCTTTTCATGGCATTTGTCATGCCATTCCATCACCATGAGACCACATTTCTTTGAGGCATTTTTTCAAACAGATCACTGCCTTGTCTATGCTACCACATTTTTCATACATGTTTGCCAAATCATTTTATCAAATAGTTCACCTCCTTGCTGCTATGGCTAAAAGCCTAAAATAGGTGCTTCCAAACAAGCTATGAATGCTTGGAAAAAATCTATCAAAGCATAATAATAAGCAATAGCATAGACAAGGCAGCGAACTGTTTGAAAAAAAACCTTAAAGAAATGTGGTCTCACTGGTGGTGGAATGCCATGAAAATCCATAGAAATTTTGCTTGTCATGGCATTCATCATGCCATTCCATCACCATGAAACCACATTTCTTTGAGGCATTTTTTCAAATATTTCACTGCCTTGTCTATGCTACCACATTTTTCATACATGTCTACCAAAGCATTTTATAAAACAATTCACTACCTTGCTGCTATGGCTAAAAGCCTAAAAAAATTACTTTCAAACAAGCTATGGATGCTTGGAAAAAAATATATCAAAGCATAATAGTAAGCAACAAGCTATGGTCTCATGGTTTTTTTTCACGCGAAAATCGTTGTGGTTTTATTCACATTTTTTTGTAGGTTATAAAAACTTTTTTTTACCAATTTTGTTGTTTTAAATGACATTCAAGTTTATGGTGGTTTTGTTGTTTATATGATGATATGTGATATTCTAATCCTAATTCATGCTTCTAGGTTGCATAGATATATATTTTATTTTTACATTTTTTTTGTACCAACAAACCCAAAACGAATTGAACCCCCCTCCAAAAAAATTTGGCCAAACCGGCAAACTGAACCCCCAAACTTTAACCTCAAAACCTATTCCAACACTCTTCATTTTTCCTGCACAAACTTAATTGACTACCAAATTATGTTGCCCCTTGACTTTACCCACGTTTATTCCCTCAAACCTCCCTTTTTCATTCAAAACCCCTATTTTCCCAACTAGGGCATGTCATACCATAACATAATTTTGACCTCCCCTGTCCTTACAGACCTTTTGAACACATCAAACTCCACAATCTCACCCTATTTCCAACCTATTCTAACTTATTTTCAAGCAATTTCTTATTTTCACCTCTTCTAGCTTTGTTTTTAAGGGGCCTCAATTTTGAATTTTCAATAGGGGCGGCATTAGTAATCTATTATAATGCCCTTAATAATGCTATTTTCTTATTACTACTCCCTATCCTACTTACATCAGGCCCATATCACCGAGACACAACCTAAATAATAGGTGGAATGGCCTATTTCAACATACTACACTCAAACCCTTAAGGGATCGATCTGGTTGAATGTAGCTCAGAGCGATTCCAAGTGTTTGGGTGAGAAAGAGGACCATATCGAGTGTGAACATGCCTATTCGGACTTGTTGGAACATTCAATTTGGTGACACGAGTTGTAGAAAGAAAGTTGCACCACTTTGCAACTTTCCACTATTTCCATTTGACACTTTTTCCATCAACTGAAATCTAGACACCACAGGAAAAACACTCTGAGATAACAAAAACCAAGAGAGGTTATTGTAGATGGGCCCAACATGATCCCATGGGATTAGATGAGAAGTTTCTAAGCATCACGGTGTCTGAGTAACCTCATGCTGAAGTTTGCAACCATTATGCCCTTTGGACCCTTGAGGGATCGATTCGATTGAACATAGCTCAGAGTGATTCCGCGTGTTTGGGTGTGAAAGAGTACCATGCCTAGTGTAAACATGGCTATTCGAACACATTGGAATAGTTTGTTTTGTCACACAAGTTGCAGAACGAAAGTTGCACCACTTTGCAACTTTCAATTGCTTCCATTTGACACTTTTTTCATCAATTGAAAATTGGACACCACGAGAAAACCACTCCAAGATAACGAAAACTGAGAGAGGTTATTGTAGAAGGGCCCAACATAATCCCATTGGATTATATGAGAAGTTTCTAAGCATCACGGTATCCGAGTAACCTCATGATGAATATTGCAACCATTTTTCCCTTTGGACCCTTAAGGGATCGATCCGGTTGAATGTAGTTCAGAGTGATTCCGTGTGTTTGGGTGTGAAAGAGGACTATGCCTAGCGTAAACATGCCTATTCGGATGCGTTGAAACAATTCATTTGGTCACAGAGTTGCAGAAAAAAAGTTGCACTACTTTGCAACTTTTCACTACTTTCATTTGACACTTTTTTCATCAACTAAGAACTGGACACCACAGGAAAACCACTTTGAGATAACAAAAAATGAGAGAGGATATTGTAGAGGGGCCCAACATGATCCCATCAAATCAAATGAAAAGGTTCTAAGTGTCACGGTGTCTGAGTAACCTCATGCTAAAATTTGTAGCCATTTTTCCCTTTGGACCCTTAAGGGATCGATTTGGTTGAACGTAGCTCAGAGTGATTCCGCATGTTTGGCTGTGAAAGAGGACCATTCCTACCATAAAAATTCCTATTCAAACACGTTGGAACAGTCCATTTGGTCACATGAGTTGTAGAATGAAAGTTGCACCACTTTGCAACTTTCCATTGCTTTCATTTGACACTTTTTTCATCAACTGAAAACTGGACACCACGGGAAAACCACCCTGAGATAACAAAAACTGAGAGAGGTTATTGTAGAGGGGCCCAACATGATCCCATCAGATTAGATGAGAATTTTCTAAGCATCACGGTTTCTGAGTAACCTCATGTTGAAGTTTGCAGCCATTTTTCCCTTTCGACCCTTAAGGGATCGATCCGGTTGAACGTAGCTCGGAGTGATTGCACATGTTTGGGTGTGAAAGAGGACCATGCCTAGCGTAAAAATGCCTATTCAGATGCATTGGAACAGTCTGTTTAGTCACACGAGTTGCATAATGAAAGTTTCACCACTTTACAACTTTCCACTGCTTTCATTTGACACTTTTTCATCAACTGAAAACTAGACACCACGGGAAAACCACTTCGAGATAACAAAAATAAAGGGAGGTTATTGTAAAGAATCCCAACATGATCCCATCATATTAGACGAGAAGATTCTAAGCATCACGGTGTCCAAGTTACCTCATGCTAAAGTTTGCAGCCATTTTTCCCTTTGGACCCTTAAGGGATCGATCCGGTTGAACATAGCTCAGAGCGATTCCGTGTGTTTCGGTGTGAAAGAGGACCATTCCTATTGTAAAAATTCTTATTTGGATGCATTGGAATAGTCTGTTTTGTCACATGAGTTGCAGAACAAAAGTTGCACGACTTTGCAACTTTCCACTGCTTCTATTTGACACTTTTTTCATCAATTGAAAACTAGACACCACAAGAAAACCACTCTGAGATAATGAAAACTGAGAGAGGTTATTGTAGAGGGACCCAACATGATCACATTAGATCAAATGAGAAGGTTCTAAGCCTCACGGTGTCTAAGTAAACTTATGCTAAAGTTTGCAGCCATTTTTCCCTTTGGACCCTTAAAGGATCGATCTGGTTGAACAAAGTGTCTATACTCTAAACTTATCCAAACCTTACCAACTCTTGGGGAAGAAATTATAAGGTTTCAAAACTTCAAAATCTACAACTAAATCTCAGTTATACCACCATACAATGGGTAAACCACAAAACCCTCTATTGTAGCCTAAACCTTAGGGGTTTATTGAAAATGATATTTCCAAATCTAACCGCAACCTAAAAATTACTCAAAAAAGTTTGTGATACCCTAAAAAATCTCAAAAAATCATAAAATAACGCTTCCCTACACAAAAACACAATTTAACTCTTCAAAACCACCATTTTTCTTAAGAAAACTCACTTTTACACACATGGGTTTCACACCCATCTCACTTTCATACCTCCCCAACAGTAACACATCATTCAAACACCTTAATAATGTTAGTTCAGACCCATTCCTCAAGTTACAGAGGCTACAAAAATAGGAATGGGTCAAAAATCCATTTTTATTGAATCAAAACCTTCAAATGTACAAGTTCGGGCTGGTTTTAGTAAATTGATGATATTCTACTCCTTATTTTCCTTGATGAACAAAACCTACTGAATGGTGCTCCTGCACCAATCATACATTGACCTTCTTATCGCTCCTAAATTTTGGACCACATCCATTACCTCCACATAAAACTCAGCATCCTTGGTCTTCTTGGTTCTGATGCCTTGATATGGTTATGCAAATGAAAATGAAGCAAAGTAATCATCCCCTTCTCTGCTGGCTGGAAGAATGCATGCTTAATGTTTTGATACATGATATCAACTCTCTCATCTACTCTCATGGTTGAATACTGAAATCTAGTATGGTGGGCCTCCAGAGTTCCAGTCATCCTTCTTCCTCTTCCACCAAATGTTGGCCCAATCCACACGTCTGCCAACCTAATTGACTTTGTTTTTGAAAGCTAAAGTTTCTCCTGAGTCACCAATGTTGCTCTATCTTCCTTTTCAGAGTCTTTCATTGCTACAGATAGTCTCTGGGATTTAATCATTTGTACCACATGTGGTTGATGTGCTTTGAATCCTTGCATCTAAAGGAAATTTCCTCAACATAAATAGTCTCTCAAGGTTAACAATCATACATTGACCTTCTTGCCCATCTTAAATTTTGGACCACATCCATTACCTCCACATAAAACTCAGCATCCTTGGTCTTCTTGGTTCCCACGCCTTGATATGGTTATGCAAATGAAAATGAAGCAAAGTAATCACCTCCTCTGCTAGTTGGAAGAATGCATGCTTAATGTTTTGATACATGATATCAACTCTCTCTTTTTCTCTCATGGTTGAATATTGAAATCTAGTATGGTGGGCCTCCAGAGTTCTAGTCATCTTTCTTCCTCTTCCACCAAATGTTGGCCTGATCCACACATCTGCCAACCTAATTAGCTTTGTTTTTTGAAAGTTGAAGTTTCTCCTAAGTCACCAATGTAGCTCTCTCTGCCTTTTCAAACTCTTTCATTGCTACAAATCATCTTTTGGATTTAATCATCTATACCAAATGGTTGATGTGCTTTGAATCATCAGTAATAGTCTTCAAAATTGGTTGCTAGTACAAGTTCATTCTTCTTTCATAATACTTTATAACCATTGAGTTCAGCCATTCCTTGATGCCATTAAGTGAAGATTGAGGAATGGCATCAATGTGGATTACATCCCACTTGAAGTCTTTGAAATCAATAGCCATATCAAATTCCTTTTGCCCAAGTCCTACTCTCTCAAGGTTAACAATCTCAATCTCACTAATAGCGATTACTACTAAGAAAGGTAATTCCACCAACTCTACCAAACAGTTTACCATAAGAATAATAAAAGTAGAGGCTTTGAAAGGAACTCCATGAAAACCAAGCTCTCTAAATGGTACATATCAAAGTCTAGTTGAAAATATTAAGATGAGGCTGCTCCCATAGCTCTCTTACTCGCTTGACAAAACCTTGAAACTCTGTAATGATTTTATTTTTCCTATCCCTCTCTTGTTGTTCTTCCTCAATTTCATCAAGATCATACATTGACCATCTTGACCCGCCTAAATTATGGACCACATCCATTACCTCCACATAAAACTCGACATCCTTGGTCTTCTTGGTTCCCATGCCTTGATATGCTTATGCAAATGAAAATGAAGCAAAGTAATCATCTCCTTCTCTGTTGGTTGGAATAATGCATGCTTAATGTTTTGATACATGATATCAAATCTCTCTTCTACTCTTATGGTTCAATACCAAAATCTAGTATGGTGGGCCTCTAGAGTTCTAGTCATCTTTCTTCCTCTTCCACCAAATGCTAGCCCGATCCAGATGTCTGCTAGCCTAATTGACTTTGTTTTTGAAAGTTGAATGGTGCAGGAGCACCCACACCTCACCCTCAATTTATGATTGTTTGATGGTAAATTGGGAGGACATTTGGTAAATGTTAGTATGTTGAGGTCTTTTTTTCTTGAATAAGGTCTAATAGACCAATCTTTTATGTACTTTGGGAATTAGTAGGTTAGGGTGGACACATGTGCAAAAGCACTCTTGAATTAAATAATTGTTGATATTGCCATAAAGTAAAATTATGTAAAAAGTAGGTGGGAGTGCAAAGAAAGAGTCTAAAATTCATGTTATAAGGGTGTCTAAGTGGTCCTAGGCTTTTAGAATATTAAATTTGCATGATAAAGCTTAGTAAGCAAAACCATTCTTAAATAATAAATACTAGTATTTGTAGGCTTAATAAGGGTTTGGTGGTTCAAAGGTAGTTATGGGAATTGAAGGGAGATGATTCTCATTTGAAATGTATTAAAAAAGTCATTCAAGCCTGAATGGGGGTTCAATCAATAGTTTTTTTGAAGATTGGTGCTCTTCACAATGCCTAAAACTGTGGAATTTCAACATTTTTCTGAGTTTTTCAGTTTCTTTTCTCTGTGTACGGCCTAGTACAAGCCTCTTACAAAAATAAATT
>VDFB02000003.1:618686433-618733456 GCA_007258455.2 Sequoia sempervirens | reverse complement strand
ATGACACACCAGCATACATATACATATAAACATATGAACAAACATTCAATAAAGTGGCATTTAACTAAAGGAAGACATAACACGAGCACATTATGTGTTGCTAGGCATGTTTCCCAAAGAAGCAAAAAATGTCAAAACTAACACATAACACGAGTGCATTATAATGCACTCACATTATATTTTTCTTTGGGAATCCTCGAGCCTTAGCTTTTGTATTTGCCTTGGAATACCAACCCAAAGGCTTGGAGGGCATTCCCAACAACCAAAGACGTTTTTTTTGCAAATTCTACAATTTTTCACATAATCGGGTTCATGCTTACTGTCAGGATTGCATTTGGTTCAATATCGACAAAATCGAACACATGGGTAATGTTAAGTTATCTCTTAGCTTTCCAACGATGTAATTTTTTTCATTTTCTGACAATGTTAGGCCTTTCATCCATAATTTCTTTTGTTTGTATGTCTTTTTTTTGGTCAAAAAGCAGTGCTTGGTGTTTTTTTTGTTATAAATTAACCATTCATCCAAATTCCAAATAAATTACATTTTTAGAAACTAGACTCCATTCTACAAATTTTTAAAATAAAAATTTTAAAAAATAAATTACTTTCCAAAATTTGTAGTGGGAGCATGGCCAAAAAATTTCTTTTTAGGAAGTGCCCAGTTAGAAAATTAGTAAAAAATCAAATATTCATTAAAAAATTATCAGAAAAATCATGCATCAACTAGATATTGTTAGCTAACTTCTGACTATAGCAATTTTAAAAATACTACAAAAAAATTCACCATGCTAAGGTTGTACAAGAGTTGCTATGTTATGTTTTTTTTCTGACAAAAAAACAAAAATTTCTGTACATCCCTCTTTTGAACCCCTTAATCTCAACCATTTTCAAAATAAATTAGTAGTTTAGAAAGTAGACTCGGGGCACTTCGATCCTTTTTTTTGTTCCATCTCAAAATTTTGAGTGTAGCTATCCTCAATTTCACATCCAAGGTCAGTATTTCCTTAATTTCAAAAAAAAAGTGGCCACTTAAGCCCCCTTTTTGGGAACCATCTTGGTGCACTTACCCTAAAGTGGGATCTAAATGTACCATAGAAAAAAGGGAACTTGATTGACATAGGAATAATTCATGATAAATTGGACTTAATGAGGCCTTGATTCAGGTGTTGTGAGGCATTTTATGCATCCACACTCGATCTTGGATCCTTGCAAATTGAATAACATGCTTTTAACGATGTCTTGTAAAGGTGTTGTAAAGTGTTGTAAAAGACTTTCACACTTTTCTAGACTTAATAAACCCATTTCTCCCTAATTCAACATTATAAAATACATTTAATTGCATCTTCACATCAATCTAGAAGGTTTTTGAATTAAAATTGATGATAAACTAGTGTTGTAATGTGTCTTACACATTCACATTGGTTCTTGTGCCTTCCTAGGCTATGTGGACCTCATTTAGTGTTGTAAAGTGCATTTAATCACATTTTCACATTGAATTACGTGTCCCAAGCCCTAATTTACATTCACATCATCATTAATAGGCCCCTATTAACCCATATTGTGCATATCAAAGCTTAAATTGATCAAATAACTGACAAAGTTGCAATTTAACCCTTGTTTCCTTATCTCCTAGCTTCTTAGCTATCAAAATGGCCCATGTGGGACCCATTCACCATCCATTGTGAATCAGTCCCATCTAGGTGGGACCCATTCACCATCCATGGTGAATCAATCCCATCTAGGTGGGACCCATTTACCATGGGTGGCGAATGAGTCCCATTTGGCAAAATTAAGTTTGTTATTTTCACATGTTAGCATTAGGGATCCAATTTTTGGGAAAATAAGGTGAAATTCCTATAAATACAAGTATTTTAACCCTAATTCACATCTCTTATCATTCATTCATCCACCAATATTCCATCTCAAGTCAAGCAACTTACGGTTTCTTCATTTCAAGTCACGAAGACATCAATTTTCAGACATTGAAGGGCGGATCCTTCATGTTTTGTTATAGAAATTCAAGATCAAACATCATGGAAAGGTAATAAAATCCATTATTTTCATATTTCATTCCATTCTTTCATCATTTTGGTTTAATTACCTAAAAGGGGTTTGACCAAGGCAAACCCCCATGCCCTAACATTCACCATTTCTCTCTCTTGTCTTGTGTGTTTGTAGATTTAGACATCTTGGAAGCTTAGAAATCATTGAAGATCAAGTTGCAAGGTTTCTCAAGTCTTCTCCTCTTTGATCAAGTCAAAATATCAACATAAACTCATTTTTAGGCTCAAAAATTAGAGTTTCAAAAGTGGACACCTGTAGAGAATCAAAGTGCAGACTGAGAGCTCCAGATTCCACTTTTGAATATTCAAAAATTTAAAAATGGACTCATTCTCCATGGGTGGAGAATGAGTCCCACTCCAAAGTCAGTTTTAAGTTTTCTATATTTTTAGATACCCTCTTGTTCGAAACAGGTTCTGACTCAGTTTTGTAGAACTAGGACTGATTCACCCAGAATGGTGAATGAGTCCCACCAGGCCTAAAAATAAACATCAGTAGAATTCCAAAAACCATTTCTAGTCTCCATCCATATTTCAGGTGCACACTTTCAGTTTCATTCATTTATGTTTAGTTTTGCATCCATTTCCAAGTCTTTTTGTATTACACAATGTGTTTTCAAACAAGTTGTTTTCCTTTAGTTTCCATTCATTAATCAATCAATCTTATTAGATTCATGCATTCAAACATTGCAACTAGGTACATTTCATCCATATTCCATCCATATTCCCTCCATATTGTATTGACTTTGAGTGTATAAATAAGCATTTTTGGCCCATCTTTCTCCTTTTAGGTGAAAAACCCTAAGAGTGCTAGAAAGAAATAGGGTGCCAAAATCTATGTTACAAATAATTATGAGTGTTAGGGTTAGGGTTACGGGTAGGGTTACATTTATAATTAGTATTATTTTTAGAGTTAAGGTTAGGGTTAGTGTTTAATTCCAACCCCAACCCTAATAAACCCTAACCCTAATTGAACCCCAACTCTAACCTAACTTTAACCCTTATTATAATCAATTGTAATCCTAACCCTAGTTGAATGCTAACCCTAATTGAATTTAAATGCTAATCGTAGCCCTAATTAAATCCTAATAAAATCTTAACCCTTATCTTAATTGTAACCCTAATCCTAATCTTAGTTGAATTCTAACCCCAAACTTTATCCTACAACCCTAATCCTAATTAAACATCAATTGAACCTTAACCCTAACCCTAATTGAATACTAACCCTAATTACTCACTAGTTACCCTTACTCCAACCCCAACCCTAGGATTTATCTTAGAACCATAGCCCTAACCTTAACTCTAAACCTATTGAATTTCAACCCTAATTGAACTTGATCCCTAACCCTAACCCTAACCTATTGAAATTCAACCATAATTTAACCCAAACCATAATCAAAACCCTAAGTGAGCCCTGACCCTAATGTTAAACCCAAGA
Source organism: Sequoia sempervirens (assembly GCA_007258455.2). Taxonomy (NCBI): domain Eukaryota; kingdom Viridiplantae; phylum Streptophyta; class Pinopsida; order Cupressales; family Cupressaceae; genus Sequoia; species Sequoia sempervirens. The sequence goes on along the minus strand of VDFB02000003.1, from coordinate 618,729,958 downwards.
TTTATTTTACAATACTAACCCTAATTTGACCATAACCATAATTATAATTGTAACCCTAACCATAATTCTAACTCTACTCATAATTACAATTCTAACACTAACCCTACTTCTAGTGGGAACCTTAATTCTAACTATATTACTACTCCCCTAACCTAGGTAACACTAATTTAAATCTAAACCTATTTAAACCCTTGTACCCTTACCTAACATTCAACCTAACCCTAATTATTCCTAATCCTAATTGAACCCTAATACTAACCCTAGATGAGTCCCAACCCTAACCCTAACCTTTAGCCCAAACTTTACATAATTAGGGTTAGGGTTACAATAAGAATTAGTGTTAGTTATAGAATTAGGGCAAGTTAAAAATAGTGTTAGGGTTAGAATTAGAATTAGCATTAGTTTTAGAATTAGGGTTAGTGTTAGGTTTAGAGATCAAATTAGAGTTAGGGTTTAAATTATAATTAAATTATGAATGTTAGGGTTAGGGGTAGGGGTAGGGTTATAATTAGAATTAGTGTTATTTTTAGAATTAGGGTTAGGGTTAGGGTTTAATTCCAACCTCAAACCTAATAAAACCTTAAACCTGACCCTAATTAAACCCCAATTGTAACCTAACTTTAAACCATACTATAATCAAATCACAATCCTAACCCTAGTTGAACCGTAACCCTTATTGAATTTAAATCCTAATTGTAACCCTAATGAAACCTTACTATAGCAGAGGAACAAATTCCTAAACAAGAGCAGGGGAAATGGGTTGAGGAGCAACAGGAGGAGTCGGCTCAAGATCCTTTGTAGCGGGCCTCTCCCCATTCACTACTTTAGGAGCAGGAGTGGTAGGAGGCCGTGGAGGTCGAGACAAAGAGGACTCTCCATGAGAAACCTTCTTGTTATATCGAACGGGTCTAGGCTCCGTTAGCAGAGCAGGATGTTCGAATGCAGGATGCTAAGTTTTTCACCAAGCAGGCACCATAGGATTCTCCTGCAAGTGTAGAGAAAAATCTGACAATAGCACAACAGAGTGAGAAGAAGCGTCAGACTGACTAGTGGAAGAGGAAGAAGGAGGATCTCGAGACCACTTCTCTTCTTCCCTCCTACGTGCCTTAGTGGCATCGCTATCATCTTTTAAGCAAGCCCTATGTGAAACAACATAAGACGAGGGAGGGTATCTCACTTTCAGCCTCAGGCGCCCTTTCTTATAATTCTGATACGTTCGGTGCAGAAGGTATATCCTAGGTGGGAGAGGACCAATGGACGTAGGCCAGGAGTAGTCCAAGGAGTAGCTACCACAAGCAACCGGTGGTTTATAACCAGTGTCATGAATTACATGTATGGAACCCCCATGGATAAATTTTAAACATTTATGCACAACCGAGGGTACCTCATTCATCGCCACCAACCAAGGGATACCTAATTTCACCCTAAAGAGCTCAGACCCAGGGATAGTGTCAAACAAGAGTTTCACATATTTAGGTCCAACCAGGACTGACAGGACAATACTACCCAAAGGGGGCACGAAAATCCCATCATGCTGTGCAAATGGTACTGACAAGTGCATCATACCCATCTTTATGTAAGAAGTTAATCAACATAATCTCCTTAATTATTATGTTTACTTGTGACGTCAGATCAACAAGAACACCCGCTACGATGTTTCCATTGATCCACGTAGGAGTATAGAGAGGAGATGGTTCCTTGTTAAAAGCCATCGGTAGGTCCTGTGAAGTGAAGGTTATACAAACACCACTGTCCATAGGTTGCGCAGAGGGGATAGGTTGATGTGGGAAGGAGGCCATTATGCACACTAGATGATACTTTCATAGAGTCCCTAAAATTTAAAGGATAAGACAGTGACCCAATTAAGGTTTCATTATGTAACACCTTCATAACCTTCCAGCTATGCCAGCTAGGGGTCACAAATTGGGTTCTAAGTCAACAACCTCACAACACTCACACCTACAACACTCCTAGAGTACGAGGAAAGGAACTGTCAGTATCGCAAAACAGAACCAAAATGGTTCACATTGGGTTCACCAAAAAAGTAAGAGAGGGGGACCAACCACATTCAAGGCCCTAGGTCATGAAGGGCCAAGAGTGGAAGGCTGCCCTAACTTACCTCAGATTAACAAGATGTTGGGGAATGCAGGATGAGAATGATTAGGACTATAAATTCCTTCAATCACCCTACAGAGCCAAAATGCAAGATGGGGCTAGGCAAGCCAATTTTTAGGTTCAACACTATGCCTTATGAAGCTCTTTTCCTGAGGATGGAAGCGCGGTCTTGGGATGACAACGCAACGCACTGGCGTCTCTCAAGTGTGTTGGTATTTGTATGACTAGACAACTAAAGAGACAAGGTCGAACCTAGGAAAACAAGCTAACAACCCAACTAACTACTACTAAAGGGACAATATAACATGATTAAGTAAACAAAATACTCTCTAATGTGATAGAGTAAAAATGCAAAAGTTAGGGTGGCAAGGATGATCTCACAAAGAAATTCGTTCACTAGCTAGCTCCTTGAAAGCATGTTCACCTACACACAAAGAGGAGGAAAAATGTTGGGTGGCTATATAGGGGCCCCGCTCAGTCAGACCCTCATTTAGGTGTTTCCACCTCCATGGATAGCCAAGAAAGCGAGATAAAGAAAATAATGTAATTAAGAACACTAAAGCACTACAAAACAATAAATGTGCTTACTCTACCAAGTAATAGAGGAGAGGAATGGGAAGCTTACCACCTCCACTAAAAACACTCAAGGCTGATGGGGGAGAGAATGAGAGTACTCAAGCCTTTACTGCAATGGTGTGGTCCCAAAATTTATCTACTGAAGTGATGGAGCGAAGTTATTACTACCAAGGAGTTCCAAAGTGTTGCTAGAAGTGCTTGGAATGCTTGGAGTGAGTGCAAGAATGTGAAGAAGCTAATCTCAAAGCTTAGAAGAAGTTGAAATGCATGTAGAAGGAGAGAATTTGAAGAGGAGATGAAGAAAACGGCCATATTTGGGTTAGCGAAGAGGGCGTTACAACTTGACCTCCAATGAGAAGTGTAGTGCCTTTGCAGGTTCAACCACAAGAATCTGCCAAGGATGTAAGCACATCGCATGGACGTCTACGCGCTGCACAGGCGTCCCCGAAAGAAATTCCCACACTAACGCTCAAAATAGGCACTAAGTGGAATGAAAGTAGTGGGTTTAGGTGTAATTAAGCCTTCAAACTTGGTTTTCTAAAGTGGAGAAGGAAAAAAGGGGAATTTGCATAAAGGGTGCAAATTCACTCTTATACAAAAACCCTAATTGAACCCTGACCCTAATTGAAGTTAGGGTTTGAATTAGAATTATTGTGAGTGTTAGGGTTAGGATTAGGATTAGGGTTACAATTAGAATTAATATTAGTTATAGAATTAGGGTTAGGGTTAGGGTTTAATTCCAACCTTAACCCTAATTATAATATTAACCCTTATCCTACTTCTAACACAACCATAATTCCAACACTATTCATAACCCTAATTATAATGGAAACCTTAATTTTAATTATAACCCTAATCCTTACCCTAATTGAACCCTAACTTTAACCCTTACTATAATCAAATCATAATCCTAACCCTAGTTGAACCCTAGCCCTAATTGAATGCAAACCCTAATTATAACCATAATTAAATCTTAATTTAATCTTAACCTTTATTTTAATTGTAACCTTAACCCTAATTTTAGTTGAATTCTAACCCCAACCCTAAGTTCCCTAACCCCAAACTTCATTATAGAACCCTAACCCTAGGTAATTGAACATCAATTGAACCTTAGCCGTAATTGAATGTAAACCATAATTGTAACCCTAATCTTAGTTGAATTCTAACCCCAACCCTAACTCTATTCCAAAATTTTATCCTAGAAACATAAATTCTAATTGAACATTAGTTGAACCCTAACCCTAATTGAATGTAAACCCTAATTGTAACCCTAATTTAATCTTAACCCTTTATTTTAATTATAACCTTAACCCTAATCTTAGTTGAATTCTAACCCCAACCCAAACCCTAACCCCAAACTTTATCCTAAAACCCTAACCCTAATTGAACATCAATTGAACCTTAATCATAACCCTAATTGAATCTTAACCCTAATTGCATCCTAACCCTAACCCCAACCCTTACTCCAACCCTAACCCTAGGATTTATCTTAGAAGGTCCTAACCCTAACCTTAACTCTAACCCTATTTAAACTCAATCCTAATTGAACATAATCCCTAACCCTAACCCTAGGCTATTGAAGTTCAACCCTAAGTAAGCCCAAACCATAATTGAAACCCTCATTGAACCTTGACCCTAATGTTAACCCCAAGCTTTATTTTAGAATCCTAACCTTAATTTGACCCTAACCCTAACTATAATCCTAATTGTAATTGTAACCCTAACCATAATTCTAACTCTACTCATAATTCCAATTCTAACACTAACCCTACTTCTAGTAGTAACCTTAATTCTAATTATAGTACTACTTGAACCCTAACCCTAATTAAAATCTAACCCTAGTTGAACCCTTACCCTAACCTAAAATTAAATCTAACTCTAATTATTCCCAATCCTAATTAAACTCCATCGATAACCCTAGTTGATTCCTAACCCTAATATCAACCCTAACCCTAACCCTAACCTTTACCCCAAGCTTTATCCTATATCCCTAACCCTAATTGAACCCTAATCCTAATTGATCCTTAACCCTAACCCTTTCCCTAATTGAACCCTAACCTTAATTAAATTTAGGAAAGTTTTTCATATTTAACTTATTTTTTAATATCTTATATTTATAAATAATCATTATTTTTGATTGGAGAAGATTACTTAAATAAATTTATATAAAAATTATCAAGAAATATCTTGTTTTAAAAAGATAGAAACTTGCTTTCATATGAAATAGTAAATTTTAGAATATTTCTTTTATACTTAATTTTTAAAATTTTAGAAATTCTAGCTTATGTTAATTTAGAAAACTTAATGTAATAGTAAATTTAGAATATTTATTTTAAACTTAATTTTCTAAATTTTAGAAGCTCTAGCTATTTCACTTATTAGTTATATATATTAAATACTCCAACTCTATTTTAAATGGAGATGGATTACAAACTATGTGTGCGGGAAGGAAATGGTTTTAATATTTAGAAGGTTGAATTGTGTAATTTCAAAATAGACATTTTATATCCAAATAAATATTGTTGAATGATAATTTAATTACACTGTATACAAATTAAATGAATAAAAATGAAAACAAATATATTATAAATAATAAAATTTAAATTTAAAATAATGATTTTTAAAAAAATTATGAAATTTAGATTAACTTAATTCAAATTATAGTTCAGTTATAAAAGAAACTACAAACATAAACATTCAACAACTATATAACACACATGCCAATGATCATAAACATTCAACAACTATATAACACACATGCCAATGATCTGATGACTAACCACATTTGGTCCAAATCCTCTTCAATCTAGAGCTTTTTGCTATAAATAATCATATATTTTTAACCAAAATTAAAGTGTTCATTAAAGAAGTTTTAAAGTGGTATGATTGTTGTAAGGGTGATCTTCAAATCCACCATAGATAAGAGTGTTCTTCAACTCCACCATAGATTATTCATTGACTAAATATCTATTCATCTTCATCTCTTGTGAGGCTCTACATAATTTAGCTACTCATGGCTCGATCACACATGCAAAAACTATACATAATTGTGAGCTTCTAGAAAATAAAAAAATAGATGCTTCCATCATACATGGAATAATTAATTCATAATTTTCTATTTCTAGATATGATTATGCTTTGCCTAATATTTTACTACAATTTATAATGTTGTATATAGATGTTATGTGAGCTCTACTGGCCTCTTATCGTTTCAAAGGGAGTTGAATGTTTAGTCTCTTAATCCATATGGAATGGACAATCATAATGAACATATTGTAACGTTTAGGAGGCTGATTGAGTGTAAAATACCTTGGGTATTGAATGACTCTTTTTTTCATTTGGTTATATCCATTTAGAGAGATGGACTGGAGTGATGTTGAGGACGTTGCTAAAGATAATGGCAAGAAATTATGATGGGCACACAACTACCATAGATTTCTCAGGCACTTGCATGCAAACCCCAATCATGTAAAAATATATATTTTCCATAGATTTCTCCAGTGCTTGCATATAAACCCCAAAATGGATAATTATTTATTTGAACTAATTTTTGCCAATATTTTTGTGACAAATGAATCTTCGATGCATGCATCTTAAAGTATTAAGGTTAGATGGGGTTGCTGATAAATTCTGAGTGCTTCTTGATCAAATCCTTGAGCCTTCACTCTTCAAGATATTCCATCTGCAAGATCAAAATCCTTGTCAAGTCTAAAGCAGGGCTAGAGCGAAAAACCTTAGGGAATTCAATGAATATACTCTTAAAAACCCTAGGAAGATGACATATTACATTACTTGATCCTCTTTCATTGAGAAAGTGATTTTTGTTCCTCTGCCAAGAGGCTCACCACCAACATCCTTGGTAACAGTGAAGGACCCTCCGACCTGTGATTCCCAGATGTACTACTCGTCATCATTGTGCTTTGTATTCACAACTACTTTCTCTGCCACCAGGTAAGCAGAGTAAAATCCCACTCCAAACTGCCCAATCATGCTTACAACTGCCCTAGCCTACAAAGCCTCCATGAATTCCTTCATTCTGGATCTCGTAATTGCGCCCAAATTATTCATCAGATCTGTATTGCAAGAATGCTAAAGTTATTGTCCACTAAAAGAAATCATAACAGTTTATGTACCAATACTACCGGAAGAGGTTAATATCTAACTTACCAGCCTTGGTCATGCCAATTCCGTTGTCCACAATGTTGAGGCACTTTTTAGCCTTGTCAGGAACAAGTCAAATGAAAACCTCCAATTGTGCATTCAGTTTTCTCTTATCCGCCAGCCCTTCAAACCGATTTTTTTCCAAAGCCTGCATAAACAGAATTGAATGACAAAAATGTCCCTTTCTAACACCTAAAAACATTCTGCTTGTGAATTGCAATTGAAATTGAAACTCAGCCATGGATAAGGGCTTGAAAACTTACATCAGATGCATTGTTGACAAGTTCTCGAAGAAAAATCTCCTTAATGCTATAAAATGTATTAATAATGAGGCTCAGAAACTGATTAATTTTTGCCTGAAATGCAAAGGTTTCCACCTCTCCCATATTTACATCCGCCATTATCGATTGTGAAATAAGATTATCACTTGTAGAATAAAACTCACGGGAAGAAAAGCCTAAAGCAGAGTAAGCCGAAGTAACCCAAAATTGCCCTCTCTACATAGAACACACGTATGCAAGAATAATGTTTGCCAGCAGAAGAATAGAATGTTATATCACACTGACACAACTCTTCTAATACCACCAATCATCTTGTAACCATCGCCATCACTATCCTACCACCAACACTATTTCTTTCTATTAATCCACTATCTGTTCCTCCTATTAACAACTGGCAGAATATGAATCATTTCTTTTTTCTTAGACTCTTATATTCGCTAGCCTCCTATAGGGGTTGTTGTCATTGTAGGGTTACGCCTTTCAGCGTAATAAATGTTGAAATCCTAGAATTCATATAAGATTCAAAACTTAATAAAAATAGTATAACATTTCCAAAACTAATTAAAAATTAAAAATATGTTTTCATATCTATTTAGTACAACCCTCCAAAAACTAATTGAACTCTTGCATTCTTTGGCTCTATCTGTCTGCAATATTCATATCACCATTTACAAAAGTCATTAATGCTTCTCATGCAAGTATTGCAACTAGATCAACTAATTCAGTGGTTGACATGTTTGTTCCATTCTCAACAATACCATCTTCATAAGTATCACTTTCATCTTGCACAAAGTTTAATATCATATCAATTGTGCAATATATAACAAGCAAGAATGGTTTTTGAAGTTACTTTTAAAATTGGGTGCCATATTTTCTTTAACCTTTTGAATGCACACTCTACTATAATATGTGTTGATGACAACTTAAAATTGAATTCCCTCTAGATAGTTGTTAGATCCCCACTAGAAAGTGTGATTAACCATGCCAACAATGGAAATTCACCATCACCAATAATAAACTCTTTCATACTTAATGAGCTAATTGACACTAGTTGACCAACTAATCTTTGTCAATATTCTTCCATTCTACGAAAACACAAATTTCATAGAAGTCTAGAATCATTTACAAAATCAAGCCACCAGTATAAAAACATCCATAAAGTGCATATTACTATCAACAATTGCATATAGTGTCACACTACAATTATGATCTTGATCATATTAGCTAGAGGAACACTCCTTAGGTGGAACATGAAATTGAATGTGACTAGCATCTATAGTCCCACAACAATTTTGAAATCCTTGTTTGTTTTGAAGGCCTTTATTTACATGCTCAAGTGTCATGTGATTAATAGGCCATTGAACATGACTTAAAAAATGAATATGAATGGAACTAATAAGCTTACTTACAACTCTTATAGTAGTTGAACACAACCAAATAGTTGGTGCTAATGTTAAGCATTGTCATTCCATATGACAATCATAAAATCACAATGACATGTTTCTCAAGTGGAAAAACCCTACTTTTAATATATGTAGTAAGTGAATATGGTATTTCACTTTACTTAAGGTCTTCATTCAAAGATTTATAAAAATATTAATACACATGGTAACCTAAAAATGTTGCAAAAATGTTCATCATATTTAGCATGAAAAATGTAATGGTTCCACCAATACATAAAGAGTGTGGTTTGATGTGACACTCACTTTGAAGCCTTCCTTCCCATTGAAAAATAGAAAAATAGTTCCAATAATTTCACTTTCCAACTCAGAAGTGGTTACTTGAAGCACTATTTCCATGTCATCTAACTCTATGTTTGGTGATTGTCTTGTTTCAAATAAATCTATTGTGTTTTTCGAATTTGTGTTGCTTGAATTTTAAATATTACTCCAAATTTATAATGTTAATTGAATAATAATTAATGCAATAGCAAGAAGAAGTTTCATTTTTTTGTTGAATTGGAATTTATTGTGTACTAATAGATAACATTAATAACTAAGAAATAATAGATGTGATTTCCTTCCTAGAAAACCACATAGTGCAACAAATCAAAAAAACATAATTTAGGTAAAGCAATAAGAAGGATCATTCATACCTACAAAAAATTTCTTCATGGTTTAAAATTTTCAAACTTACTTTTCAAATTATAATAAAATTTTGTAATATACTTCAACTAACTTGATTAATTTCCAATGACAAGGTGATATGTAATTTCCTCTAAAATTTTGTACATTGTAAATCAATGTAGTAATAATTGGTTAGTCAATTTTATTTAGAAATTCATTTGTAAATTTGAACTTTTAAAATCTATACATTCAAAATCACTCAATTTCCTCACAACTTCTTTGAGAATAATATTACTTGTCATTTATGTTTATAAAAAATAGTTGTTATAGAAAATAATTACCAATGTGCAAAATGTTATAATAATAAGTTATTTTACTTAATCAATCTAATCATATTGGTTAATTAATTAAATCACTTATCACTTTAGTTACTTAAGCTAAACTTAGACACATTAATAATTAATTGTTTATTAATTATTAAGTGTGCACACTAGGGTTTCCTTTTAGGGTTATGCATACATTGCTTTTATGAAGCAATTCATCTCTTGTAATTTATCAATTCCTTAATATTATTCATTTGCACATCTTCATGCAAATTGCTCTGCTTTTTCTGTTTTTCTCTTGTGGAAGGTATTTTCTGGTTTGCATGTCTGATCTTGGATTCTAACATGGTATCAGAGCCTTGATTTGCAACCCCTTCTCAATTTTTTGGAGAAATTGATTATAGAGTACATTTGAGGTTCCTCGAGGGTTGCATACCTTGAGCTTATTTATGAAGCATTTTGGATCAGATCGAGCATCTCCATTGGATTCAGAGTGCTGGAAAAAGTCACGATTGACTTTTATTTCATCAAAATTTTATCAAGGGTTTGATGCAAGCCGTTTTTATTGGAGCCATTTTTCATTATTGCTTTAGAAATCCAGCTTCCACTTAGTTGTAGGAAAAATGATTTCTAGGTTTTGTAGTCAGGGTTGAAATCTCAACTCGGTATTTTTTATATTTTGCATATCTTGAATAGATTTGGAGAAAATTGTTGTACAAAAAGCAGCGTGCATCATTTTTTCTACTAGTTGAAGCTTAATTTTTTTTATCTTCTGCTTGTTGGATCAAAAAATGATTTATGGGTTTTGTTCTTAGCATCAAAATATTTCTAGGTTTTTGTTATTGTCTACAAACAATGAGTAGATTTTGCAGAAATCAAATCAGAAGTTAAAAAAATTGCTAGAAAACCCGTTTCCTATAAGCTAAATTCAGTTTTTTTGAAAAATTCAGAACTTTTGGCCACGATGTCCGTTTTTGGCAAACGAGATATCGACGAAAAGTTAGTTTCAAACACTTCACATTGGTTTTGGCCATTTTTTTATATTGTCCTCTACACAGATTTGAGGTCAATTTTAATCATGGAGGCAAATGTAAACATTGGTTTGTGCACACACTCTTTTTTGTTTTCATGCACTAGGTTTGCATTTTCTCTTTAATTTATGCATGTTTTGCATGTTCTCCTTTTTACAATTTTGGGGTATTGTAATAAATGAACTATGAAGTTCCATCAAGGGGGTTTCTTGCATAATAATTTAATTAGTGTAGTTGCATTGCATGCACTTTGATCTCATCTTCATATTGATGACAACTCGTATGAGTTGTATCTGGATTATGTAGTTTCATTTGGCCACATCTTGCTCATAGCTTGACATATTTTCGTTCACATCGGTTCACATCTCAGATTGAAAACCTATGGTTAATGATCCTGAATCACATCAGATTCACATCGAGTCATATCTCAGTTTGAGGGCCATTCATTTTATGGTTAATGTACTAGAATTTTCAAGGTACTTGCTCCTATGGATCAATTTTAAGGTAAAAGAAAGAAGTTGGGTACACAAAAAGTTTAAAAAGTGGAAGTATTTTTGTTGTTTTTCAGAATTTGTCACACTTGGATTGAAAATTTGAGGCACTTACACAATGAATCTTAAAAAAAGTCAGTAATATGAAAATTTGAATTTTGAATCTAGTTTCCAAATATGTAAATTATTCAAATACTCAAATTATAGAAAATAAATTTTGATAGGGATCTATATAAACCACTTTTTAAAAGTCCCTGGTTTTTTCCCATACCAAGCACATGTACGAACACCACTTTTTAACCCAAATAAAAGTATTTTGTTAATTCCTTTTGGGAAAAGAGAGCTAACAACATGAAGATTGATATGGATTTTTTTTTGTAATTTTTTGTTGAATATTTTTTTTTATTGAATTTTTATTGGCCTTAATTGTTTTTTTTAAACATCAACATGTACGGACAGCATAATTGGATCTAAACTAAACTTTATTTTATTTTATTTTTCATTGTGTAGAGAATAGTCTAAAGTTTGATACCATATAATTTTTTTACAAGAAACTTAACCAAGAAAAAGTTATTAAAAAACAAAAAAAAATTGATATTAATCCAAAGTTTAAGGACTATTGTTTGCTTGCCAAAGAAATTAATTAAAAAATAGAAAACATAATCCAATCTTAATAAAAATTATATATTTGGAAAGTAGACATCGTGCTCTCTAATGGGTTTTAATTTTATAGATTGATTCAAAAAAAAATTCCATCAGCCATATTGCCAAAGTTGGACATTCTTCTTCAATCTGCCTTAATTTTTTAGTTGCAGGTCCAAGGCTAAGGGTCAGGTTGCCAAGCCTTTCCTGATCCTAAAACCAAGGCAACATGTGAATTGGGAATTAAAATATTTTAAAAACACATAAACGTTCTTTATTTTCTTGATTATTTAAAAAAAAATACATTTTAGAAACGCGTACACGTTTTGAGCTACAAAATGTGTATGCATTTCTAAAAGGTAGTTATTTTTTAAAATAAATGACTTGTACGTGTTATAAAACGCGAACATTTTTTTTAGTACATACGTGTTTTTTAGGCTCGGGTACCCAAAGCATAACGCATACGCATTTTTTTAATAATGTGTACGCATTTTTTACAAGATTTTTTTTGGTCAAAACTTCCCCTCTTCGTGTACCCAACATCTTGTTTTTACCCTTTAGTTACAGTATGACATCAGCATCGAGATACACATAGCTTCCAGATTCTTTCATCATATCATTTCCTCTTATTGGGGGCATCATTTATTCATCTACTATTGCTTCATAGATTCTAGGGTTGTTCTAGTTTGTGAGATTTTCAAAGTTCCTTGGAATCGGGTCTGTTGTTGCATTATCATGATTCCGCTTGAGTCCTTCAATTACTCTCATATGGTTTCTTTTAAATCGAGGTATCTTTCCTTGCTTGCCAGATTCATGATTCCAATGTTACTCCACCGGTGTTCTTCCAGTGCTTCTTTGCAGCAGGTCATCTCATTGAGGGGGGGTTTTGTCCCACTGGGTTTTCTCCTCTTTCTCATTCATTGCATTTGATCAAGCCTTGTTTTCGGGACCCATCTTTGCTTTCATGCATATTTTCCTTATTATTTTAGCTACTTCCTAAGTTCATCTTAAGGGGGGTTGTTAGAGTAATAAGTTATTTCATTTAACTAATCTAATCATATTGGTTAATTAATTAAGTCACTTATCAATTTAGTTACTTAGGCTAAACTTAGTCACATTAATAATTAATTGTTTATTAATTATTAAGTGTGCACACTAGGGTTTCCTTTTAGGGTTATGCATACATTTCTTTTATAAAGCAATTCATCTCTTGTAATTTCATGGGGGGCTTGGGCTCCTATTTTCATGGAAATAGGTGGTCTCATGGGGAAAAAAAAAATCTGCTACAAGATTAAATGAAATAGTTTTTAGCCCAAATAAGCAGGTGGCTAAAAATTTCAGCTGGTGAGAATGGGGTGGGGCTAGAAATTTCCCCACCCACTTAAAAGTACTTTCCTTCCAATTTTAAAATAAATTTGGAGGGAAACGATATTTATTAATTTTTTATTCACCCACCACCAGCCTACTTAAATTTTGAAGTTCATGGGACCATGGGGGGCTTGGGCTCCTATTTTCATGGAAACAGGTGGTCTCATGGGGAAAAAAAATCTGCTACAAGATTAAATGAAATAGTTTTTAGCCCAAATAAGCAGGTGGCTGAAAATTTCAGGTGGTGAGAATGGGGTGGGGCTAGAAATTTCCCCACCCACTTAAAAGTACTTTCCTTCCATGGGGGGCTTGGGCTCCTATTTTCATGGAAACAGGTGGTCTCATGGGGGAAAAAAAATCTGCTACAAGATTAAATGAAATAGTTTTTAGCCCAAATAAGCAGGTGGCTGAAAATTTCAGCTGGTGAGAATGGGGTGGGGCTAGAAATTTCCCCACCCACTTAAAAGTACTTTCCTTCCAATTTTAAAATAAATTTGGAGGGAAATGATATTTATTAATTTTTTATTCACCCACCACCAGCCTACTTAAATTTTGAAGTTCATGGGACCACCAGCTTCAAAATATTCTGCTTAAAATTTAAGCAGATTCTGCCCCTAATTTTTAGGAAGCCCCCCTCCATGGGACCATGTCCTTATTCAGTTGCACATCTTCATGAAAATTGCTCTGTTTTTCTATTTTTCTCTTGTAGAAGGTATTTTTTGGTTTGTATGTCTGATCTTGGATTCTAACACAAAAGTTATGTATCAGTTACATACAACAAACATCTACTTGAATTTTTAGTGTTTTGAAAGAATATATCTTTTGGATGCAAAGGAAGTATAACATTGTACAAATACAATATTTAATTTACTATTCAAAAGATGACATGATCATCAAATTTTGAGATACTGGAGCTTTGAAATTAAGCATTTGTGCACATGATATTTCATAACTTTAATAGTTGAGTGGTTCCATGGGGGGCTTGGGCTCCTATTTTCATAGAAACAGGTGGTCTCATGGGGAAAAAAAATTCTGCTACAAGATTAAATGAAATAGTTTTTAGCCCAAATAAGCAGGTGGCTGAAAATTTCAGCTGGTGAGAATGAGGTGGGGCTAGAAATTTCCCCACCCACTTAAAAGTACTTTCCTTCCAATTTTAAAATAAATTTGGAAGGAAATGATATTTATTAATTTTTTATTCACCCACCACCAACCTACTTAAATTTTGAAGTTCATGGGACCACCAGCTTCAAAAATATTCTGCTTAAAATTTAAGCAGATTCTACCCCTAATTTTTAGGAAGCCCCCCCTCCATGAGACCATGTCCTTATTCAGTTGCACATCTTCATGAAAATTGCTCTGTTTTTCTATTTTTCTCTTGTAGAAGGTATTTTTTGGTTTGCATGTCTGATCTTGGATTCTAACACAAAAGTTATGTATCAGTTACATACAACAAACATCTACTTAATTTTTAGTGTTTTGAAAGAATATATCTTTTGGATGCAAAGGAAGTATAACATTGTACAAATACAATATTTAATTTACTATTCAAAAGATGACATGATCATCAAATTTTGAGATACTGGAGCTTTGAATTAAGCATTTGTGCACATGATATTTCATAACTTTAATAGTTAATGATGGTATTTAATAAATATTCAAACTTTGCTACTATTATCATAATGCGCATTTTGTTAAATAATTTTTATGTCTTTGATATTATATTCATTGGGATTTTAAAACTATTTTTGTTAACCATGCAAGTTAAAAATTTGATAGGTGGTGTGAGGGGAAAATTTTGCTATAATGGTTGATGACATGATTGATACTACAAGTCAATCAAATAATATTTGACTAGACATGTCTATCCTTTTATAAAATATTATAAAATTTGTGTATCCTACTAAGTTTGTATATCTATTTGTTGCATAGTGTATCCCAAATGAGTGTGTCCCTTGAACATAGTGTAGTATACATTTTCCAATTTTCTAATGAAATTCATGAGGTTCTTGCATAAAGTGAGAGAACATACCAACATAAGAAATAACAATATGAGTATGTGTGAGGTGTATGAGACTCCCCACAAGTTGTCAATATAAGGCAACATCAACAAGAGGAGTTGAACAATGAGCCTCCAATTTGATGCTTAATAGAAAGGGTGTTGAGGTAGGTTTATATGTAGCCATATAGAATTGTGATAGTAGATCAAGAGCATATTTGGGTTGAAAAATACTTATCCCAAAATTAGTCTAAGTGATCTCAATCCCAAGGAAGTAATGTAATAATCCCAAGTTCATTATAGAGAATATGTCATGTTGAGTAGACTATATGGAGCCAATCATAGATGAAGAACTTTTTGTGATGATCAAGTCATTGACATATAATACCAATTGGAGAAGGTTTTCATCTTGTCATATAATGTAGACGGTAGGGTTAGAGTGACATTTTCTAAAACCAAGAGAAGGAAGGAAGGAATCCATCTTAACATACCAAGTCCTAGGGGCTTATTTGAGTCTATAGAGGGAATTTTGAGGTCTTCATACCAAAGAAAAATCATGAATGAAACCTTGTGGTTGTGTCAAATAGATTTCCTCTCATAGATCACCATGAAGAAATACACTCTTTACATCCATTTGATATGCAAGTATATGGTGGACTGTAACGATAATGGTTAGAGTGAGGTGGATGGAATTCATTTTCACCTAAATTTTATAAGCTATAGTAGAAATCTAAATTAATTTGTCAATAGTATATCATACTTATTAGTTGTTTTAGGACCATATTTCAAATATTAGTTGCCTCTATTCTAACAACTCTTATTGTATTTTGCGAGGTAAAATTTACCTACAATCTATAATGCTCATGAGGCCCAAAATAAAAGAAACTTTGGGCCTCATGAGCATTATAGATCACATGTACATTTTACTTTGTGGAATACAACGAGGGTCATTAGATTATATTTTAAATCAATGGTGACAACTAAACATTATAGATTCTACCCCTTAAACTCATCAATCATTTCCACCCTCAAGCCCCTACTTTTCCATGAGAATTATTTTTTTAATGGAAGATTCACTATCATAATTAGTGCATTTTCCTATTGTTTTCCAAGATTCACCAAAATTAATACTTTTTTCAAAAAAAAGTAAACATTAGTCAATATAAATTAATTATTTTTTCCAAAAATTGAAAGATTCACCGGGATCTTATATCTTTTCTTAACCCCAAGTTTCATAAAATTTCACTGTTAGCCATACTAGAATTGAGAACCTCTTAAAAATGGTTGTTAGTGCTGATGCCTTACCAAACTATGTTTGTTTGGGTGCTCTGTAAAGCTATCATCAAGATAATAGCTTGGTGTTCCCGCAAGCTATTAATTTATATATCTGAAGTGTGCAGTGAACTTGGGAACTTAGTTGTCCATCAATTGTAAGTCTAGGAGTTCCAATTTAAACCTTGCACTTGAGGCTACCATTTCAAATCTGTAACCTTCCCCAACCCCATATACAAGAATAACATATCAAGGTCATTGTTAATCAATAAGAATGGCGATGCCTTTCATATGGTGTGAAGTGGGGTACCCACAAGAACAGTAACACTGTAACAATCTGATTCTTTTGTAGATTCAAAGGGCGTCCGCCATAAGCAGCCGCCAGAGAAACGCATACAATTCTTTCTTTAATAGCATTACCATTAGTGGAAGTAAGGTAATGGAAGCAAAGTAAGCAGAGCATTAGAACAAGGATAAGTAATCAGAACAGCACTAGTGGGCCATTGGAAAGGAACACCAACCTCATAATAATGGCAAAAATGAAAGGAAAAATCTGTCTTGAAGATTTATACAGTAAAAAATGTCAATTTTCTCCATGGTGGCAGTCACAAACAAATCATACTTTACTTACCTGTGTTTGTATTACGTGCCCACCATTCACATAGGATACTACTGTTTACCTACGTGGGTGTTAGTAAATCAATATCTTCTTCTATAAATTGGAGGCAAATCTTGGCCGAATTCATTGAGCTGGCAGTTTGCATTAGATTTGTTTTGAGTGTGTGAGAGCAAATGTGAGCATGGAGATAGAACATGGTGAAGCTTTGTTTTCTTATTTTGGGCTGAGTGTAAATGTGGAAGGGCTGAAGCGCATACGAGGGCGGAGCAGTGTGATTCAGCTCCCCAATATAAAAGCATACAGAAATGGTAGTGTTTTCAGTGACATTGCTGATTTCTTTACGACCACTGTGGTTGAAGAAGCCGAAAAGGTATGGAACGTGGTTGTTTCAGGTGTAACAGCCCTTGCATGAAAATGGGTGTTGAATGAAGTGCAGAGTCTGTGGGAAAGTGCCGTTGATGCAGTCACTGACATTGCCAATTTTATTGCAACATTTCTTAAGAATTTCTGGAACAATACCACAGAGTTTGTCAACAGAATCCAGAAAGTAGATGACAATGTGAAAAATCATATTGCAGATGCCACAATGGAGGTTACTGATAAGTTGAGGACATTGCCCTACAAAGGATCAAGACTGTTCTTAAACAAAATGGGTATGACATTGATGGAATGTCAGAGCAGGAAATTAGAGCAAAGTGGAAGGAATATATGAAAGATCATCCCTTGACACCAGAAGAAGAAGGAGAGGCCAATGACATCCTCAATGGACCATGAAACTCTTTCTCAGTCCTTTCAAGTGCACATCTGATAAAATGCACTTTTAATAATTATGCTGAATAAGAGGCATGTGTCTCTCTCTCTCTCTCTGTGTTTATGTATCCTGTGTTTCTATTATAACCATAAAACGTAACCACTCATGTTCCCCAGTGCACAACCAGTTCTTCCTGATATGGTTATTGAGGAGTCTTTATAGGAGTGAAATCAGTTAATTATACAGGACTATGTATATTTTAATAATAATAAAGAGTGGTCAGCGTTGTTTTCATGAGGATGTTTACATTATATGTATATTGTCTCATCCTATGACAGCAATGAAAATGGTTTGAGATGTAAATATAAATAGGGATATGTTGCATAAAAATATTAAATTAGTAAAGATTTAATATTAATATTATTTTATGATAATTTTTTCACTATCATTTTTAGATAATTATTTTATGAATTTTTCTTATAAGATTAAATTTTTGGAGATTAGATTTGTCACACGACTCTTTTATTATGTTTTCATATAATTTTTGTAATATGTTTATAGTAAAATGTTATTGTAGAATAAAATATTAAAATAAAATGTTTGTGTTTTTTATCAAATTTTTGATATGGAGGGAGATTTTACATACATAATTGGTTCACATTGGAGAGCAAGAGATTGGGCATCTTGGTTTCAAAATGTTATGGGTTTTAAAAAAGAATCTTTTTAAGATCATCAATATGGTGATTGAAGCAAAATACCACACTTTGAGTAAAACTATCAAAGTTAATGGAAACATTTCTCATATCAAGGTCTCATCGAAGATAGGACATCTAGGTATTGTTGGGTCTCAATTTGACAATGTAAAAAAATAAAGAGAAGCAATGAATGTGGATTATTAGGTTGTGAGAAGTAACTATTCTCTTATGTCATTGTATATTTCACTTTTTCTATATTAATGTGTATATTTTTTCATTGTGTTATGTGGACACCCAAAAAAATTGAGAGAGGAGATCCAATATGCAGGTTAGAAAGAAACAATCATCAATCACCTCTCCATCTTCTCGATAGACAAAGAGTTGTCAACTCTTTCCTCTCAAGCCATAGGACTAACTATATTATGGCTTTTTGTGTACCTATATGGCTCTTTTGTATTTATTTTTATTTTACTGATATATATAGAAAAACTCTATCTAGGAGCACAAAAAAGACATAATATAGTTAGTCATATGGCTTGAGAGGAACGAGTTGACAACTCTTTGTCTATCAAGAAGATGGAGAGGTGATTGATGATTTTTTTTACCAATATATAACATTGTATACTTATAATTCTCCATTTGAAATGGGCTCTCCTGCTCCTTCTCCCACTCATCTATTATATTTTGTAGGGATCCATACTTCCTCTGTGTTTACTATTGGTACATCGTTAGGCTCCGTTACTTTCACTTCTAGAGTTTCGTTTGTTGTGGGTGTGCTTCCAACCTCTGCATTGACTAATGCACAATTTTTCTTGGTTTTGTCTATCGTGGGTGGATTTCCTATCTCTGGTGCAACCATTGGTTCTTTTGTTGTTGCAACTAGTGTGTGGTTTGTTGTTGGTATTGTTGCACCTTTTGTGCCAACTTTCACTGTTGAGATTGTTGGTCCATTTGTTGTTAGCGTGTTTGTTTTTGGTGCATTGTTAGGCTCTATTACTTCTGCCACTAGAGTTTGATCTCCCATGGGTGTGCTCCCTACATTTGCATATGCTATTGCATCATTTGGCTTAGTTTCATCTATAGTAGGTGGAATTCCTATTTCTAGTGCACCCACAGGTTCTTCTATTGCTATGACTGGTGCATCATGTGCTACTATTAATATTGTGCCTTCTCTGTCGACTTCTATTGTTAAGGGTTAAGCTTTGCATAAGTTGTTGGTGAAATGAAGAAAAATAGGGTTTGGGATTCAAAATGAATAATGGAAAATGGGGGTATGATGGACCTATTTCTCTAATTTCATTCAACAAATGAGATCCAAGCAATGAAATGACTGTCAACCAAAAGGTGATTCAAGTCAAAGTGTGAATCTACAAATTTCCCTTTTATGCAAGGACGAGGGTCCCGATTAAACAACGCTTTGGGGAGAAAGATTAAAAATAGAAAAACAACTCCAAAATGCAATATATAAAGTGCATCTAATAGATTAAGCTCAATTATGATGGAACGAAACACTAAAATGTAAATCTAAGCATGGGAAAGGGATGTGTACCAGTCACCAAAAGTGTTTTTTCAAAGCAAACTAAGGACTCATTCACCCTTTGGCGAATGGGTCCTAGCTAGGGCTCTATAAAAATGGTTTTTGGGTTCTCTTCCTCTATGTCTACACTCCCAGATCCCCAATTTTCATAGCTGGAGAACTAAAAATAAATCCTATAGGCCAATTTTTGTAAAATTGCAAGAATGATGACAACGAATGAAACTTTGACAACTTTACAATTTTGCTCTTCAATAGATCTTCCACCTAAAATATTCAAACACACATCAAGAGGGAAAAATGTTGTTTTTTTGGTGATGGGGGTTTGCTTTGTTTAAACCCTATTTTGGTAATTAAACCTTGTAACGAAATGAAACATGAAGGAACGATGAATGAGCAAGGTAATGTCACAACTCACCAAACCTTTGAATGAACCTAGGAATGTGGATCTACAACTTGCATGAAATGGCTTCAATGGATATGGATCTTGATCTTGAAACTTGACTTGAAACAATGCCTTTGAATGCTTGAATAGATCTTGAACACTACATCAACATATTAGCTCAAATAACATGCATGATGCAAGAAAAATTTGACATGATAATAGGATCTTGATCGCTGCAATAATTCTCCACTAAATATGCTCTTGAATTCCTTGAAATGCTCTTGATAATGCTCACTTGAATATCCTTAGCTTGCATGAAATCTTCTAGCTTGAAAACTCTAGGTGAAACTTAGTGAAATGACCTCTTATTTATGCATATGTTAACATTAACTCCCAAAATTCAAATAAGACAAGTCAACATGTAAATATACATTTGAAATCATTGAAATATTGCCAAAAACATAATGAAAATTTAGGTCCTAGGTCTAAGTGAGGACCCATTCACCCTTGGGTGAATGGGTCCTAGGTCACTCACCTAAGACACACATTCTCTAACGTTAAGTGTTAAGTCATGGAATTTATGAATGTTGGGTTTCCTCTTCACTTAATTTTTACCCTAATCCTATTTCTAACTCTAAACATAATTATAATTCTTTAAAATTATAATATTTAGATTAATAATTATAATTTAATTAATAATTATAAAATTATGGTCATAATTAACTATTTAAATTATAATAATCTTAATAATCATTTAATTAAAAAACTATTTAATAATTATTAATTAAGATTAAGATTATAATATAGTTAATTCAAAATTTATTGTTATTTTATAATTATTTTAAATTTTAAAATAATATTAAGAAATTAAAATTATAATTTGTATATGTTTTAGGTGTAAAATTAAATAATTATATGATAGAATAAATTATATAATTTTAATTCTAATTCAAAAACAAATCTTACTTTAATTAATTTTATACATTCTAATTGATTGTAATTGTAAAAATTACTAAATACATATGATACATATTCATTTCAAAGAACTCGGAATGAACTTATAATTAAGAATGTTAGAGAAAATATTTAATTTGAAACTTTAATTGCATTTATTCAATCAACATATAAGTCTAGAACTATATCTTATTCAATATAATCACAATATAGAGATAAAATCAAATCAAACACATTTGTAAATTTGATCAATAATTTTTTTATAATGATAAAATACCATCTTAAAATTTTATTCACTTAAATCTCAAATGCTAATGTAGCTCCAATCCTAATATTTACCCTAATCCTAATTTTAAATCTAAACATAATTATAATGCTTTTAAAATGATAATATTTAGAGATAATTATAACTTAATATTTATAAAAGTTAGGGTCATAATGCTACAATTTCTGGATTGTAATTGTGTGTAATTTTTTTTCATCAACATTTTGAGTCATGCTCCATGATCCATCATCAGGATGTTGAGCTAAGAGAGTAAAAGAGTGAAAGATTAGAAGTACACTTGTGAAGTTAAATAGGTGAGGGATTAGGAAAAAACAGAGAAGAGACAAGGAGAAAGATACACACAAGACCCAATGAGAATAAAAGTAATTAAAATAATAAAATAGATGAAAAAACATAATAAAAGGACAAAAAAGGCACATAGAATAACATTCAAAACCAAATTAGGAGATAAACTTATTAAAATTACTAAGAGAACTTATTCAATATAATGCTATTGAATATAAAAGAAAGACACTAAGGAACTATAGAATAAACTGAAATATATAATAAAAATCAAGGCAAAGAAAAAAGACAAATAAGTGAATAAAGAAATCAATTACAATAAACCAAAACCTGAGAAACCAAAAATGCTAGACAAAAGAATTAAAGAAAAATTAAAAATCACAAAGATACAACAACCACAAGATAAAGAAATGAAAAAGGAACCAAGAAGAAAGATTAATAAGGACATAAAAAGAGGAAAAAAAACAATTAAAAAATACAAAGCATTAAAAGAAACAAGACTCAAAGAAATAAAAAATGAAATGAATTAAAAATAAATAATAATAAATGAAGAGCACAAATAATAAGAGAAAAAAATGAATCAATAAAAGATAATAAAAACCTAGGAAAATTTAAAAGGTAGTCACAATTGAAAAGAAGAAAAATAAATGAGCCAACGTAGAAGAAAGAAACTAAAATTAAGAAAAGCTATCGAAAAAATAGACATAAGAAAAAAATAATATTAAAAAAATCAAGAGAATATAAAAAACAAAAAATTAGATAAAATTAAAAAGAACACAAAAAGAATGAAGGAAACAAAGACAAAACAATAAAACCGAATAGGAAAACAAAAATAAAAACCTAAATCTAATTAGAACACAATAATTAATAAACGAGCTTAATAATAAAAATAAAGACAATAAAATAGAGATACAAAAACCACCAAGAAACAAAAAAAGAACACAATTAATATAAAACCAACAAGATTAAGAAAAAACATCAAAGGAAAAGAACCAAAATCAGCAAAATTAAAATAAAATCAAACTTGCAAATAAAGAATAATATCAAATACCACAAAACATAAACCAAAAAAATGAAAAAAAACAAAGAACAACAACAAAAAGAATGCAATAAAGTAAGAAGGAGGTACATGAGAAACACAAGGAAACCTAAAAGACCTAGAGGAAAGAAAAAGCAACACAAAAAACACCAAACCTTAAGGAGGAAGACTCTGAGAAAGAGAGAGGGAAGAGACAGAGAGAATTGACACCAAAGGAAGAGGAAAAGAAAGAAAGAAGACAAGACCCACTATGTGAAGGAGAAACAAGGGAGAGAGGGGGAAGAGAGAACAAAAAAAACAAAGGGGCAAAGGGAAAGAGGAGGCTTTAATGGAAGGAAAGGAAGGAAGAAAACAGACAGGGGAATCAAGGAGGGGGACTACAAAGGTGATTTAGAAGGGTTTTCCATGAGAAACTTAGATTCCAACCTCCATCTCGGTTGAGGTTAGTAGGGTGATTGTTGATTTCAATTGCCTCTTTGAGCTCCCTCTTCAAGTAATTATCTTCTTTGACAAGGATCTTAAGTATTTTCTAAGGCAATGTGGTGCTTAGTCTTTGAAGAGTGCTCTGCCAAGCTAGAATTTAAGATGCATTCATACATATAATAGACGAAGAGAGAAGAAATGAGTGAAAGATAGATAGGCGAAGAGAGAAGGGAAGACAAATATAGAGAGAAATAAGGGAGAGAGAGGAAGAGGGAGATTGGGATATAATAAAATATATAAAGATAGAGAGGGAGACAGATATAAATAGATCTCTCTCTCTTTCTCTTCCCATATATCTCTATATATATCTTCCCATATTTACCTCTCCCTACCTCTCTCTATATATCTCCCTCTCTTTACCTCTCTCTATATAGCTTCCTATCTCTATCTTTCTATCCCTCCACCTCCCCCTCTCTCTTTTTCTCTCCCTCTTTCTATCTCTATTTCTCTCTCCCTCTCCCTCTCTCCATTTCCATTTGTATCTTCATCTCTATCTCTCTCCCTATCTATATCTCCTTATCTCTCCTTACATCTCTTTCTCTCTTCCCCCTCTATCTTTCCCACTATATATATATATATATATATATATATATATAGATATATATATCCCTCTCCCCCTTCCTCTCTCCTTCGATCTCTCCCTTTATCTATTCATCTATCTTTTTCTTTGTCTCTATCTCTCTCTCACCCTCTCTATCTTTCCCAAGTTATATTTATCTCTCTATCTCTCCCTTTCTCCCTCTCCTTGTCACTTCCTCTTTCTATATATCTCTACTTCTCTCTCCTATCTCTATTTATCTCCCTCCATTTCCCTCCCTCTCTATCTATTTATACATATATCTATCTCAGGCCTCTCTATCTATTTATACATATCTATCTCCCTCTCTATCTCTCTCCATATCTCTCTTACTCATACACACACACTCCTTATTTCTCCCTCCCCATCTCTAGCTCTATCTCTCCATATTTAAATTCTCTCTCTCTCTCTCTCTCTCTCTCTCTCTCTCTCTCTCTCTCTCTCTCTCTCTCTCTCTCTCTCTCTCTCTCTCTCTCTCTCTCTCTCTCTCTCTCTCTCTCTCTCTCTCTATCTCCATATCTCCCTTCCTCTCCCTCTCTGCCTATTACAAACATAGCATGAGCCTATTGGTAATGTAGCCTTATTATCTTCTTGTTTCAGAGGATTTTTAGTTATGTAGATCCCTGTAAGCATATACATGGTTGATTTGAAGCTATCACTTCTCCATTGAGACCTGTGTTTCCTAAACAATATCATTTTCTAAATTTCCTACCAATTGACCTCATGTATGCTATACAATTGTTTGTAAAAAATAGACCAAAGAATTCCCTAATAGACTTCTTCGGTGTACCCATTGCACACCAAGGAGCGATTTCTAGTTTATTTAGTTTAGAATCAATTTAATTTTTGATTGGATAACTAGGGTAGGGCCTTGAACCCTTACAAAATGAAAAATAGAGCCAAGCAGCACAACAAAGCAGGCTGGCCCAACACAACCAAGTAGCGAGAAACACCAAAACAAAAATAGCTACCAACAAAGACCAGCAAAAAACAACATACAACCAGAAATAGTTCAAGAAACATAACTTGAGCCAAGCACAACCTCTAAGGGTGAGTTAGGTGAAACCATAACCTTCTTAGAAAAATGTTTCTTCTTTCTATGAAACATTGTCCAAGGAGAATCAGAAATTGAAGTTGAGAAATTTTTATTAGAAGGGGAAGACTCCCCTCCAGAATAACAAACAAGAGGAACAACATTTACTTTAGGTGAAGCATTCGAAACCAGGCTGGGAACAACCAAGTCCAGAGATCGTACAATAGTATCCATAGGAGGAGCAACAACCATCACATCTGAATCAAGTGGAGCAGAATGAACCTGCACAAAAGGATTTGAAACTTTTTCCAAAACAAGGGTAGCAGAGGAATCGACAGGAGGAGCAACAACCACCTTATCAATATTATTTTTCTTCACAAAAGGAGAAGGAGGCCCTGAGTCTTCATCAGAAGAAGCAAAATTAGCAATAGGATGCACTATTAATTGTTCACTGAGAGAGTTCTTCCACCAAGTAGCAGAGAAAGTAGGGCGAGAGCCACGAGAATAGTCAGAAGCCAAGTGACTAACATCATAACAACGTCTGTAGTGAAAAGGGAGACCCTCGTAGTCTATGATATGAGACTATGACCAACCATTAACTTACAAAACTACCTCACCAGGTAGAGCCTTTGAAATATCAACCTCCACCAAGATCCTAGCAAGGGAGGTGTGAGTAAAATTCTTAGAAGCCAAATCTGCTTTCAAGAAATGACCAATAGCCTTACCAATGCCCTCAACGGTAGAGGAGCACCAGAACTATAAGGGAAGATATGGAAATCTTACCCAAACAGGCACTACATCTAAGGGTTCATTCAAAGGGTTAAAAAAAATGAACCCACAGTCTAATGGAGAGGGGATGAGAATCCCAAACCCACAAACCATTGTCTAAAACAGTCTTCCTATCCTCAGGAGAGCTGAAACTCACAAATCCCCTAGTAGAAGGGTAGATCTCCATCAGACCATCAACCAGAGGAGCCCAATGGTAGGTGATCCAAAGGTGCAAGTCATGGAGGGAAGGCCACAAGCAGAAAAATCTACAAATAAGAGCATTCTTGGAATAAAAAGGAATATTTTCAGCAACTTCCTCACCTAGAGAGACAACAGGAGCAACATCTACACACAACAAGGGAGGCACAGAGCCCTCCCTTGGCCTCTTTGATTTCACAGTATCCACAAAAGAAGGTTGGGGATCGGGATGAGCACCCAAGCTCCTAAGAGAGATCATGGATGCCCCAACCACACCCACAACATCAGTTGGGGACGAACCTACATCCATAGTAGCAGTAATAGTTAGGGAAGAACCAGTGGCCTCCCTAGAACCAATAATAGTTTAGAATCAATTTATTGATATGACAAAATAACTCAATTTAAACCTTAACTTGTAATTTAAGCCCACAACGCTGGTTTACAATTTATGGGAGGAACTGATTTTTGTTGAAATCACATAGTTTTAGAAAATATAATGATTTAAGCCTTAAAAGGTTCCATTTAAAGAATTCCAATTAAAGAGGGTCTGATCAAACTACCTTAAATCAAACCCCCTTGGATAGAACCCCGCTAGTTTTAAACCATACATATAATGAAGTCTCCTTTACACCTATCAAAATGCTGATAAAAAACCACTTTTGATTTAACTTTTGGGGGATCAAATGAATTCATTTAAAATTTATTTTTTGTAAGTATGTATTCCTTATTATAAGCTTCCCAAAAAGTATGATTTTAAATAAATTTAATTTAATTATTATATTTATTTTTTATTTCTCGTGAATGTAGGTTTTGAACACCGAAAATCAAGCTCTCTGTTCTACACATGTGGAAAAATAGCAGATTATTAAAAAAAAAATATTAAAAATATTAGTGCACCATATATTGAAGTTCTTGATCCAACAAAGAAAAATAAATTGAATTTCAATACCTACAAAAAATGTTACGCGTTATACAGTCGCGCTATGTCTGAATTATAATTGGTTTGAATTCAAAACTTGATTAAAGAAAAAATATTCAATAAAAAACTATATAACCAAGTGAAAGCACTAGATATCAGAGTTATGAATCTAAATTCGAAACAATTAGAATTTTATCCTTCATGGAAAAAAAGTTATGCGTTATACGGTGAGCATCACTTTTTAAAAATGTTTTCTTAAAAAACTAGTTTTGAGGGAGATGGAAAAAGAAGTGCAATCTAATTCCAAAAAATTTTGAAAAATATATATTTAGAATCTATAGACAAAATTTCACGAAACTCTAGTTTGTATCATCTTCAAATTCCTCATGATTTAGCCGCTATAGGTGCCCAAAAGTGAAGATTTAGTTTAAAAAAATTATTTCAATGTCCAGTTTGGCCAAAAATTGTAAACCACTATTATTTCAACATCAACATAATCAAATAAATAAATAAAGACCTAATTTAGATCTATCACGATTTTACTCATGACAATTCTATTTTTTTCTTACTTTTTCCACCCTTTTATATTATTTTCACTATTTTTTCTTTCTACTCATAACAAATTTTATTTATTTATTTATTTATTTTATTGTTTACTCATAATTGGTACAATGTATTATAAAAAAATTTAATTTAAAAAATTAAACATATTTTATTTGTATAGCTTCATATATTTATATTTATATATTATTTAATATTACATTTTTAACTAATAGTATGTTTATTATTATATTAAATACTTTGGCATGTAATTGCTATAAAATTTAAAGTAATAGAAAAGAGAATTATTATTTGCTTAGATTACATAAATAATTAATAATTTATATGTATATATATATATATATATATATATATTTGTTAATAATATTTCATATATATATTTCTTAATAATATTATTTATCTATATACAAAAGAGTAATAATCTAAATAATTCAAACAACTCTTAAGTTAACACATCTATTTATGCATTGTTTATATATTGTATATCTATAAAAATAATACTAGCATATTTATCTTTAGAAAAAATAAAAATGTCAAAAATATTATTTTCAAAATGTTTATTTTCTTGTAGAGAGATATGCTAGTTATATTTTAGTATTAATATGACAAATTTAACTCTTGTTTTGTGTTTTTTGTTTAAACATGAATTTTTCAAAATAAATAAAATGTGCTCTCTCCATATATATATACACACACATACACACACTTTGTTATTTATCATTTCAAATTTATTGTTCATTTAAAATTAAAGTACATTATTCTTTCAATAAAACTATCCTAATATTGAATATTTGGAATTAAAACTTAATTTGTAAGTCTTAATATCAAATATTATTAAAAACTAATAATTTAAAATTTAGAAGACAAAACTTCCAAAAACTAATCTAAATCCCCTACAAAAAAATTATGAATGTTGCTTTAAACACACTACCAAAAGATATTTCTTAATGTGAATGCTACTATTCTACCAAGCTATCACTTTTGTATGAGTTTGATCCTATACAATCCATTGCGATTAACTAGAACCTCCAAATATCATTATGACATTTCAAGCGAAATACCCAACCGAAATGAATTAGCCATTCTAGAACTAAGAACCTCTAAAAAATGGTTATTGGTGCTCATGCCTTACCAAACTATCCATCCAAATGCTGGTTTGGGTGCTCTAAAAAGCTATTCATCAAGATAATAGGTTGGTGTTGGTGTTCCACCAAACTATAAATCCTTATATATCTGAATTGTGAAGATGGAGAACTTAATTCTGGGGAACTTAGTTGTCAATCAATTGTAAGTATACGGAGTTCCAATTTAAACCTTGGATGACAAATCAAGGTCGTTCTAAATTATTAAGAAAACATAAACAACTTGAATGGCAATGGCTTTCATATGGTGTGAAGTGGGGCACCCACAATGAACAGTAACACTGTAGCAATCTGATTCTTTTCGGGGATCTAAAGGTTGTCCGCCATAAGCACCAGCTGGAGAAATGCATGTAATTATTTGTTTAATAGCATTACCATGAGTGTCAGTAACTTAATGGAAGCAAAGTAAGCAGAGCATTATAAGTAATTAGAACAGCACCAGCGGGCCATTGGAAAGGAATATCAACCTCATCAGTAATGGCAATAAATGAAGGAAAAAATCTGTTTTGGAGAATTATACAATCGAAAATGTCAATTTTCTGCATGGTGGCAGTCACAAACAGTCATAGTTTACTTACGTGTCCACCATTCACATAGGATATTATTGTTTACCTATGTGGGTATTATAAATCAATATCTTCTTCTATAAATTGGAGGCAAATCTCGGCCGAATTCATTGAGCTGGCAGTTTGCATTAGATTTGTTTTGAGAGTGTGAGAGCAAATATGAGCATGGAGATAGAGCATGGTGAAGCTTTGTTTTCTTATTTTGGGCTGAGTGTAAATGTGGAAGGGCTGAAGCGCATACGAGGGCGGGGTAGTGTGATTCAGCTCCCCAATATAAAAGCATATAGAAATGGTAGTGTTTTCAGTGATATTGCTGATTTCTTTACGACCACTGTGGTTGAAGAAGCTGAAAAGATATGGAACGTGGTCGTTTCAGGCGTAACAGCCCTTGCAAAATGGGTGTTGAATGAAGTGCAGAGTCTGTGGGAAAGTGCCGTTGATGCAGTCACTGACATTGCCAGTTTTATTGCAACATTTCTTAAGAAGTTCTGGAACAATACCACAGAGTTTGTCAGCAGAATCCAGAAAGTAGATGACAATGTGAAAAATCATATTGCAGATGCCACAATGGAGGTTACTGATAAGTTGAGGGACATTGCCCTACAAAGGATCAAGAATGTTCTCAAACAAAATGGGTATGACGTTGATGGAATGTCAGAGCAGGAAATCAGAGCAAAGTGGAAGGAATATATGAAAGATCATCCCTTGACTCCAGAAGAAGAGGAAAAGGCCAATGACATCCTCAATGGACCAAATTGAAACTCTAATTTCTCTGTCCATTCAAGTGCACATCTGATAAAATGCACTTTTAGTAATCCTGCTGAACAAGAAGCCTATGTGTGTGTGTGTCTTGAAGCATGTATGTGTGTGTTTGTTTTCATGTATCCTGTGTTTTTATTATAACCATCAAATGTAACCACTCATGTTCCCCAGTAAACAACTAGTCCTTCCTGATATGATTATTGAGAAGTCTCTATAGGAGTGAATCAATGAATTATACAGGACTATGTATATTTTAATTATAATAAAGAGTGGTCAGGGTTATTTTCATGAGGATATTTACATTATGTGTATATTGTCTCACCTTATGACAGCAAAAGTAGCATGTAAATATGAATAAAAAATATTAAATTAGTAAAGATTTATATATTTTATGATAATTCTTTTACCATTTCTTTTAGACAATTATTTTATGAAGTTCTCTTATAATAATAAATCTTTGGAGATTAGATTTGTCACGCAATTCTTTTAATATGTTTTTATATAATTTTTGTAACATGTCCATAGTAAAGTGTTTTGATTAAGATACATTAGGAAAGGCTCAAATCCATTACAAAGTAGTCATCAAGGCAAGTAAGACAAATCTCACCAGTGGTGAGACTTCAAAAAACCAAACTAAGACCAGTAATTCTTTTGATTGGAGCAAGGAACCGAAAAGAAATGAGAAACAAGTGTCTCAACCCTATATACCAGACTTATGCAACAAGTCTCAAGAATGAGAAAAAGAAGAGGAAGAGGATGGACCTTTACGCCTTCTACGAATGATAGTCCAAGCAATACTATCATCCAGAAACCCAGAGCGAGGGAGAACATGAGACTCCCCCAAGGGAAGACCATCAACACACGAGGGTGGACCAGGAGGACAATAAGGTGAACAACAATCACAATCCAAAAAAGAATCCTGAGGTGAACCAAAGGCAATCGGGGGAGCGGGAGAAGCGCCCATAAGAGGAGAAACACTAATAGGGACCTTAGGAAAAACCAAAACCACGTTAGGAGCAAAGTGATCATCAAATGCCTAGGAGGAGTCATCCTCATAAGAGGAGGAAGTCAGAACAGTCAAGAGATCATCATTAGCATTCTTCCACCAAGTTGCAACACCTTTTCGATGCAAGAGAGAGCAAGTCGAAGCTAGGTGACCAATAGCGAGACAATAGTGGCACCTGAAAGTCAAGCCCTCATAATCAAGCGGTTGTAAAATGTTATTGTAAAATAAAATGTTTGTGTTTTTTACAATAAAATATTAAATTTTTGATATGGAGAGAGATTTTATATAGATAATCGGTTCACATTGGAGAACAAGCGATTAGATGTCTTGGTTTCAAAAAGGACATGGGTTTTAAAAAGGAAACCTTTTTAGGATTATTGGTATGGTGATTGATGAAAAATATCACATTTTGATCAAGATTTTCAAAATTAATGAAATACATCTCATATCTTGGTCACAACAAAGATAGAACATCTAGGTATTATTGGGGCTCAATCTGACAATGCAAAAAATTGTTTCAGTCTCAATCTTCTTGTGCATTAGGCCTCATTTTTCTCATCACTTATAACCAATCTAAGAAATATTCAATGTGTCTCCCTTGGTCAAATTTTCTTAAATGTTGTTCTTCACCATCCACATATATTCTTAATAGATACTTAAATTTAATAAAAAAGGTATACATTCTAAGTCTAGGTAGGTTTTGGTCATTTTCCTTAGTTTTAGTAGAGTTGTAGATTTTTAGTGGAGTGTCAAACATATTCTTCTCAATTACTAGGAGATTTTGTACAGTCAAGAAAACTTTCAAAATGTTGGACTTTCAAGCTTCTTCTAGTCATCTAGAACCTCATGTCATGATCATCAATCTCACATATAAATTATGTTATCTATTGGGCCCCTTCATTCTATTAGTTTGTAATATTTTTACGAATGTCTAGACTTTTTCCTTGTCCTCACCTCCCAACCTTCCATCCTCTTCTACATCCCTACAATCTCCAAATCTACCACCCCCCATCTTTCTCTACATCCCCACAATTTTCCACTCCCTCTAGTTTGTAGACATGTGGAGTTTCGATGAAATCTCTACATATTCTCTCCACCTCCTTATTTCCCAACCTCCAATATATTTTTTCCTTCTACCCCTTTCACTTATCCTCCTTTAATTTTCTTCCTATCAATTTCCTTTTTTCTTTACTTCATATTGTTCACTTGATAATTTTCCTACTTTCACATGTTCCTACTTTATCAAATTCTTATTGCACCCTCATTTCCATGATATGCCTTAAAACCTTGTCTTTTCTTTTCACACATCATTCATGTTGTCCTGATACACTTACTTTCTTATCTAACACATCCTTGTTCTATTTTCCTCTTTGATCCTCCTATAAGGGAAACCATATATTGATTATTATTGGGAGCATTAGTCCACCCTCCCCTACAATCTTGATCACTTTCTCTTTTCCTATTATTGTATTCCTAATCTTGTTTATTGACTCTTTCATGTTGACTTTATATTTTCCTTTACCATGGGGGTAACATTGTGACCATATTTTGGTCAACTCCTCCTCACCCCACACTCTTGTCTTATCATTCTTATCATTCTCACATATTACACCTTCAAAAAATAAAAATTCTATATTATCTTTCCTCTTATCCAACTCTATATTGTCCTTATATTGATTGCATCTTGCTATACATTTAATCAATTTCTAAGGAGACATATATTCTCCTACTTTACCTCCTTGATCTCATAATTACCATTTACCAGTTTATTTCAATGGATTTTTAACAGCCATTTGCTAACTTATGTCAATGGTTACATTAATCCCATAAAACAATGACTCTATCATGGCCATATTGATTACAATGGTGGCTTTGATAGCCATAATATTTTATTTTCAATGACTCCAACATAGCTATGGAACTTTGATCAAGTTTGATCCTTCATCACCAAACATACACCTAAGTGGTCCCTTCACAACCAATTCCATGTTTAGGGGGCTCCTTCGTAGCCAAATCCATGTCAAGATGGCTCCTCCATTGCTAAGAACATACATAGGTGGCTCCTTCACAACCAATTCCATGGAAATTTGGGTACTTCACAACTTTTGTTTTTTATTAGGTAAGCAAGGTTTTGAAAGGGCCCAGAACCTTATACAAAGAGAAAAGCATGAATTGTATCCAAACACCAAAGTTTCAAAATTTTCCTATGATAAAAAAGCAACAAATCAAGGTGTTGAATTCAAAACACTAAAATTCATCATGAAACAGGTTTTGAAGGGCACCTAAAACCCTTACAAAATGATGGAAAATAGCAGAACCAAAGCAACCCAATAATAAGCCATCAACCAACAATAAGCCACTGAAGGAAAACACAGCTAGGAATGAAACACAAAGGAACATTCCAAAATATGAGAGTGGCCTCAATAAAAGAGCAATAGAACAAAAGAAAGCTTCACCAATCAAGGAGGTTTGAAGTTGAGCTTGACCAAAGAGCTCACAAGGGAAGCTTGATCCAAATGGGTCAATCTAAGATTCTTAGAAGAATCAATCTCATCCATTAAAACTAGAATACTTTTATCCTTGAGGTGGGTTCCCCGTAGCACATCAAAAGAATCTTCCAAATCTAACCCCTTAGCCAAGGGGCTCACCAAGTCTTTCTTTTCCTTTATGGGGGACCCCAAAGAATTTTTCAGTAGGACTAATAGCAAAGAAACCCAAAGCCTTATCTCCAAAACAAGTATTCTTGGATTTGAAGACCTAGAATGAGAGAGAAAAGTGACCAACTCTATGGCAGTGAGAGCACACCAAAGAGGAAGATTCAAAGAGAATAATCTACACCCAAACACCCAACTTGGAATGAATACTAATTTTATTTGGTAGAAGCTTACCAATTTTAACAAACATACAAAATCTTTCATAAACTAAACATTTCCTATCTTTCATGATCCTGTCTAAGGATAAGAAAGAACCAAGACCATTATGAATACCATGAAAGATCTCTTCATCCTAAAATTCCACAGGAAGCGATGGGATTCTTACCCAAATAGGGGCCTAGTCGAAGTTTTCCTTGGAATCATCAAAACCAGATGTCCATCTTTTCAAAAGGAAGATAGATTTTCCAAACAACCACAGCCCAGCAAGCATGACACCCTTACTCTTTTCAAGGTGTTGGAAGGAGAAAGGAAAAACCCTTTAGGAATAGCAACCACCTGCAACTAGCCAAAAGTATTCCATTTATTCAAATCCCAGTTGCAAACATAGTCTACATTTGGATGAGGACCTGAAACCTCCCAATAAGATTATTTTCCATAGTGCACCAATAGTTTTTTCCACCACAACATCAGAAATCCTAAGCACATGGAAAGAGTCCATAGGGGCCTTCCCCTAAACACCTCAACATAAATAGGAGCAACAATATCCAAAGACCCATCAAAGAGAATCCCCTCACCCAAAGTGGAAAAGATGGGTCCCTTCTTAATAGAAACCAACCCAATAGGGGAAGTTGTCACACCTAACTTTGTAGGGATGTTGAACAAAGGAGGATCCTCCAACCCAAACCCAGAGCTAACATCCTTCACAAGTGTCTGAACCTTGCTCAACCCTTTAGGTAACACTAAAGTTGGAGAAACATCCAGCTTCCCATCAAAGCTACACCCTTCACACAAAGTGGGAGAGGGGGGATCCTCGACAATCACATCCTTCCCAAAGGAGGAAGCCTTTGCACACAACTCCATCAAGATGAGAGGGAAAAATAAATCCCCTCATAATGGAACACCCAAGGTCATGCAAGCCAAACCTAGAGCACATAAACTTAATAGGCATCTGCAAATCCTTCCTCTACATCATATGTGGTGCTAAATCCTCTCCTAAAGAACCATATGTTGAGTCTCCATCCACATCTCCATGAGAGATATATCCTCTTCAACCTCCTCCTAATTGCTCCATTATGTAGTTTTCTCTTCCTTCAAACCGTCCACACACCTCTGAGCTTTTAGACAAGATTCTAACAAATTGTCGAGGCTTATTTCATCCTCCTCCTTGACCTACTCATTCCCCCAAATTTCCATCTCATCTTCTTCAAACTCCCCCCCCCCCATCTTCATCTTCATCAGAGGCACCTTCTCCACTGCCTGCACAACAGGAAATGCCCACACCATCACCATTGTAGACTGTCGGGTTTTAATTCATCACTGCTAGGTTTTTCTTCATCGACATTTTTTCTTACTGATATGAGGGTACACTTCACAACTATTGTTATCTCTTCATATTGTCTCCATTTAGATGGTCCTCCATGGGTCTCTCTTTCTTTATCATTGAGTTCATTAAAAGTAGATATTAATTTCTAGAGTGTGGTGGTACTTTTCTATATATTTCTTCACAAAAAATAGTAATTTCTTCCTCTTTTGTGTGAGCATTGTAGATTTGGAGTGGATGCTTGAGTGAAAGAAGGTTGAAGAAGCAACAAGCATGCATCTCATGTATCCTTTTGATGTATCCTTTATGTGTCCAATATTTTATATGTAATTTTATATACTTCCAACATGCTTGGATCATTGTAGTTTGTAGGCCCACTAAAGTGGGAGAAAGTGTAGAGTTTAAACTTCATAGTTTTCTCTTTTCACTCTATATTTTGTATACATTTTGGTTTCTACCACCCCTAGTCATGTTTAGGACTAGCTTATCATATTTCCAAGCTTAAAACCCTTCATGTGTGTTCCAATTCTCTCAATCAAGAACTCCAACACCTCATTCCCCTAATTTGGATTGTTGTGTCCACCTAGAGATCAATGCACTCATCCTAGTGCACTTTGCACTTTTCACTCTAAATTTTGCACTAATTTTAGTTTCTTACACCCCTAGTCTTGTTTAGGACTCATTTAGCTTATTTTTTAGCATGTATTCTTCACAATTGTGTTAATTCTCCTAATTGGGAATCCCTTGTGCTACCAACACCTCATTCCCCTTATTTTGGATTGATGTGTCCACCTAGACACCAACATGCTCATGCTAGTGTGGGTATGCTATTGTCTAATACAAGTTTAAATCTTTTCTTTCTCCATAACCCTAATACTTATATAATGAATTTTCTCCTAATTGTTACTTCACTAAGAGCACTCTACTTATACATCTTTGACACTCAAATTGAAACTATCTCTCATTAATTTCTTGGCTCCCTCATTCTATTCTACTCCATTACATATGTTAATGTCATTCTCCCTCTTAGTATTTTCTCCCAAATTCTTCATACTAAATTTTCTGAAGACTCAATTGGAAGACCCCCAATCTTGCAGCTTAGTCATACTAAAAAAATCCATTAACAAGCCTCTTTGGACACCTTGTGATCCACCATGACTCTATTCTCTCCTTTGAGGCACTACACACCGCTACTCCCCTAGAGAGCCTCCTTGGGTTTCCCTCCTCACTTTGAGCATAGATTATTCCATCATTGCAACTTAGGCTTCACACACTTCCCAATCTACCATACTTGTGTAAAATCAAGGGCCTAACTGAAGCATGCTCTCAAACAAACATAACTATTTCCCCTTAGTTTAATAGGTGATAACTCAATCCTAACAACATTTTTCAAAAATTTGCATGCACTACAAGGAAGAGAAAAATTAGGCAAAAAAACCCCTAAAAGTTAAATAGACAAGAGGCAAAATGACATTAGCATCTATTGAAGTTTGAGAGAGTGACTTATAGGTTGGGAGAGCATCTAGGGGTCACTAGTACCTGTCACACCTCCAAAGCCACTATACATGTCCAAACTGCGTCTAAAGCACCATTTGATCATCCTTTAATCATCTATCCTCACAAAGTCATCCCTAAACAACGAAATAGACATGATTTCCTAACCCTTTTCCTCTTTCTTTTCAATTGCATTTCAATTCCTATTTCTTGTGCTTATTTCCATTTAGCATGAAAAACTAAAAATGTTTATTGTTGTTTTAGTGAGAATCAGATTTTAGTATATAGAATAGCACAGTACTAGATCAAAATAAACCACATATAGACTAGGTGCGATTATTTTTATTTCACATATACAACCTATAAAAGCGTAGATACAATGCATTTGTCCTTTGGCCTTACTCTGAGTTGTCCTCATTGTTCCCATATTTGATTATGAAGTTTCATTACCATGTGTCAGAGTATAGTTGCCCGTTCTATTCAAGTAACTGAAAACTTGTTTAATCTTCTTCCAATGTTGATGTTGTACGACTTGAATTTAGCTAAGGTTTACCCTTGCAAATGCTATTCGACGTCTGATACATATCATAATATACATCAAACTCCCTCCACATCAGATTTTGGTTTATTTATTATTGACAACTTAAAATTTTCTTTACTAATTTATTAAACTACATCCTTCTTCATTGGAGGCGTGAACAGAGTGTAATCTTCCATATAATATCTTTAAGTTGCTCAAGTATATATTTCTTTTGGGTTTGGTAAATTAGTCTGACTGATCTCTATCTTCGCATATCTCTAAAACCCAAGCAACAAAGCACTTGATCATAGTCAACCATTTTTAAGCTCAATAAGTAAAAGCATATCATCAACATAAAGTGCAATGATAGTGAATACCTCATTCACTGAACACTCATTAATATTATTTCTCTCTCTCTCTAAAAAATTTCAACCTTGCTGGCAACAAATCTACTGCTACAAAGGAAACAATCCATCATTATGTGTGATGCTCATGATGCTCTTTTTATTCCATATAGTCCTTTCTATAACATGCAAACAAGGTACTCCAAGCATATTACTCATGAAAGATTTTTTCTATACATTCTTTATGAGTTGATGCAAAAGGGAACAATATTCTCACACTTAGCATCTTCATAACTGAAGAACAGTCTCATCTTAATTCACTTCTACTTGGAAATACCCTTTTGAAAAGATTTTGTATTTATACCTATCCAAGGCACCATTACCTGTGAAATTTATGCATATATTCACTTAAATCCGAATGGATTTTGGCTTTATATCAGTTGATCCAATTCCCATGTACTACTCTTCAAAAATGATGCACTCTTCTTCGTTACTTCCACTGATTAGCATCTATTGTTCCCGCTGCTTCTTAATGGCTCAGTTTCAACAATGATTGCCAAAGAAAGTAAATTTCAAATTTCAATATCATCAATACTACAAGAAGTAGCCTTAACTTAATGTAATGAAAGAGGCATTCTTAATTCTGGATCAGTATTTTCTCTCACTTTACCGGTTAGTCTTCCAGTTGTTTGAGAAAGATTATTCTTCTTGGAGATGAATATTGCTAGCAAATACTTCTTGATGTTAATGTGAAACAAGTTCTCCAATTGGTGCAACTTTCTGCCTTTTTTCTTTAATTTCAATCTTCTGCCTAGCTTTGGATGCTCTGCTTGTTATTAGATGCTTGTTACCAACAACTACTTGTCATGTATATAAAATAAATATTGTTGATACTCTTGCAGATAACTTGTTTTTTATAGTCACGTCTTTACTTATGTTTCATGTTTTGAGATCCTAAAGGTTGTGCTGTTTAGATCAAGCTCTAAAGAGAGTTAGAAAAATATTTTTGATGCTCTTTAAATCGAAGTTCATTCTTTTTTTCTGTTGGTATGTTTGTGTATGCAACAAAGTCAAAAGTTCTTCCATGATCTATGCTTAGTTTTCACACCCCAAAGTTCCTCTGATGTTTTCTCATCAACAATTGTTAGTTATCATCTTATTGTAAGACATAATTTTTTTGTTGTAATTGCTTTTTCCAATAGATTTTACCTAGCCCACTTTGAGCCAAGAAGCACCTTACTACACCAACAAGTGTTTTGTTCTTTCCTTCTGCAACTCTATTCTTTCTTCTCGCTTCTGAAATCTCCTTAGTTTTCACTCCTAAGTTTATTTGCATTGTTTGTTCTCATAACCAAACAAGTTGGCTCATTTGATTTTCTACTAATGCTTTGAACAATATAAATGTAGTACTCATCATTGTTTTTAGACTATGGAGAAAACTTTAAAAGTATTGTGTTTTTAGTCATCAACAAACATGACAAGGTATTTGGCCAATACAATTTAGTTACTTTTCATAGCCTGCACATCTATGAGTGCACTATATTCAATAGACCAATTGATCCATTCTTCATTTGTAGGAACATCTTCCCCTTGGAAATATCCATTTGGAGTTGTAAGGTAAAAAATTGCATACCCTACAATTTTGACATTACAAAATGACCTTATTTTAGCTTCCATATCCTGTAGCATGTTTTTAGGATTCATTTAGCCTAGCCTTCACCTCTACCCTACTCTCAGTGCCAAGTCGGTTCTATGTTCTTGCATGTCGGATCCTTTCTAATGTGTTTGTGTATATTCCTTGTGTCCTTGTGATGTTATATTTCCATTTTGTGAAGTTTTTGGGAATGTTTTACTTAGACATTAGTGTGGTGTGCAAATTTTTGATCGAGCATGTTGTTGTCCTATGATAGCACTATCATACAATGTTTGTTTCTTATCAAACTAGTGTTCATTCAACTTCCAAATCTCATATTATAACCATTGCACAACCCATTGGAAGGAATTCCAACAATCGCGTAAGCCTTTTGGTGACTCTTGAGCTTCCCTTCTATTCATCTCTATCACTCTATCATGCAAAATTTAAATTCTCATGCAAATGGCAGCATCCTCCTTGGCTTCTTGAGTAAAATTATTTGAAAAACACACTTGTGAGCTCAATAATGGCCTTCTACAACACTCTTACCATCTCGCAAGTATAACTACA
Organism: Sequoia sempervirens; assembly: GCA_007258455.2. Classification (NCBI taxonomy): domain Eukaryota; kingdom Viridiplantae; phylum Streptophyta; class Pinopsida; order Cupressales; family Cupressaceae; genus Sequoia; species Sequoia sempervirens. The sequence continues at coordinate 618,690,318 of VDFB02000003.1, read as the reverse complement.
CTTACTAAAAAGTAAGGCATTGATTTTCACAGTGTTTTAGGGTGAGGTAACACTTATTTTTACTTTTTCCTTTAAAATATTATATTGTATTTTAACCTCTTGATATTATTGTTCTTTCTTTTGATATTATTCTCTCTCTCCCTCTTCATGTGAGAGAACTGCAAGCATCTACCTAGTTGCTAGTTTAAAATAATGTTCCTTGTTGGCATTTTGGGACTCCATCTCCCACATTTCCTTTCACACACACTAGGATATTGGTAGCTTCATAGACTAGGGCTATTAATATCAATATTTTACTATCATATTGTTGTTCTTGTATTCTAGATACATTTGGGATTAAGAGCACACACCAAATCTAATCTTCCTCATATCATTTGACTTCCCATGGAGGTCAAAATACCAAAAGAGGGCTTAACCTTTTTCACAAACTCCTAGGAATTATCCTACCATTTCTCTATCCCAACATACAAGTATTCTTAGATATTCACTCATGTGGGGGTTTTGCATCTTTCATCTATGGTGATATCTCCTCTATTTATTTATTTTTTATAAATACGATTCATTTCCTTACTTTTATATATTTAGATTAGTATATTTTTAATTTCACCTACTTCTATATAGTGTCTCTAGATTCCATTTTATGTACATTGGGATCCTATGGGCAATATTTTCTTAATATTTAAAAACAGTTCAATTTTTCAATGTTCCTAGACAATAGTGCAATCACACTAGCATCCAAACTGAACTCCCAAATTCATCTTGCAAATTGTCTAAAGCTCCAATTTTTAAATTATGTAGTTGATTTATTTATCTTGTTTCTTTGTTTCTAGCTTTCCATCATTTCATATTTCGTTTTCTCAAAAGAAATAGTAATTTCAACTCCACATGGTCTAATAATGTAATTGTTAATCTAGTTAAAATATTAACATATTGTGTAAATTAAGTTGCTCTATCATTCAAGTAGTTTCATTTACCATATTACATTTTGGTGAACCTATCACTTCAACACCAAAAAAAAATCCTTCCATTTTCTTACCAAAATCAAATAAAAAAAATTGAGGTGCTGCCTCAAACTCCATTCCATAGTCCTAAAGGAGAAAATGACCAAATTTCAGCCAACTTTCAACCAACTTGTCTACATCTTCCTTAATTGATCTTCTCTTTCTATCTTTCACCATGGATATTTTGTCCTCCTTTCTTACCTCACTTTCTACCTTTTCTCACAAAGATTATGATAATTATACTTCCTTCCATGCGTGTGATAACTAGTAATTTTAGCTTTTCCTACATCACTTTTTTTTCTTGAGCTCTCTATGGAAACCCTTACTACTTCTTCCCATCCTTGGGTGTGTGCACAAAAATGGGGGACCAAAAAGTGGCCACAACCACTTTTTGGTCTATCCAAGGAGAAATGTGAGCACATTATAATGTGCTCATGTTGTGGCTAGGTAGTGACCAAGCCTAGGTCAATCACTACCAAGCCATAACATGCTCGTGTTATTTTTATGTTAAAAGGAGAAAAATTAGAGGCCAAGTTCATTTGATCTCAACCTCATTTCTCTCTAACACCCAAAAATGAGAAAGGAATAATGTGAGTGTGTTTGCAAATCATTTGAATCGATTCAAGCCAACGCAATGCCTCCATAATGTCCAAGAGGTCAAGAAGATAGGGTTTTTAGCATTTTAAATTAAAATGAATATCAATTTTGTAATTACTTTGATTCCATATTTTTTTAATTTTTAGGAATAAAAAATCCTTCAAAACCTAATTCACCAAATCATATGCACATTGAAAATCCTAGTGAAGAGAAAGCATGACTTAACTCTCAACAAAATAATTTTTCTATTATTCACCACCCTCCTTAAACACAAGAAAACTTTTTGGGTCAAATTGAAAACAACAAAGCATAACTCCAAGCATTGGTTGATACATTGAAAAACCCGAATGCAACTAATTTACATCAGACAACCCTAACCACATTTTTGAAATCTATTATTTCTCATATAAATTTCCTTAATGGCCAAATAAACATATGGTCCAATAAAAGGGAGGATGCGCATAAATTTTATTCCGTGTATTTTTTATACAAACAAGTGAAAGAGAAAAAAATTATAATATGATTTGTGTGCATTGTTTTGTGATCAAGAATTAATGCACCCGTGCACCAGGTTGCAAGAGATTCCATATCCATTGGTGCCAACACTAAGGAATAACGGATCATGTTTTAGAAAGGTGGTGAATAGTTTTTTACCATCCTTTGTGCAAAAATAACAAGGTCCCACAATATTTTTTGAGAAAACTCTAATGTTAGTTTGTCCTCAACGAGATTCAAAATTATTTTTATATATGTGATTTCTACAGTAGAGGAAAAAGGCTCTACATAGGATAGAGGGGGAACATCATGCCCTAGACTAGATATGGAGACCCCTAGCTAAGTCAAAAATTCAGTATGTGATGATCTCTTCCATTGTGAAGGAGAGTGTTGAGGTGGAGACTTTACAATCTATCAATTCCCTCACACAAACCTTGTTACAACATAGCAGGACTTTTGCACAAGGTGATAAGGGAGAGGCTCTTAGGTGTCAAAAATCACCTCACCTTTGCTACAAATATGGATATGTCTATGATTATGGATTTGAGGATGCACAAGGTCAAGAATAGGATACATCCATATTAGATGATATCTAGTGTTCATAGGTGAGTTGATGGATAGAACATTTGGCATTGATCGATATGTAATATTCAATAATGTTATGCAAATTATTATATTTCCTTTTGAAATCTAATATTAACTTTATTGTCACATATTGTTTAATTAGCTTAGTTTAATCATTGAATTACTATATTAACTATTTAATAACAAGCAATTAAGAAATACAATTTGGTTACGTTTATTATTACTTGAAGGGTAATTAAGAATGACTATGATGGTGATGACTTATTATATTAGTCTGACAAGAATCAATGACACTCTCTCAAGTCGGAGAGAGAGAGTATCATCAAAGAGAAGGTTTTAGCCGATGGTGTACCTAACTTGTTGTGATGGAATCACACACAAACGCACTTAGATTCATGTAGCAAGTTGCATATTAATGCATATGTGTTTTTTTCTTATATATAGTTTTTTGAGAACAAAACCTAGAGATCTCATGTCAATGTTGGGTCATGAGCTAAACTTAACATAAGAGTGTGCTACTAATTGATATATAATAGTATTCCAACATTTCATCAAAATAGACCTCATAGAAATGAAAAAATAACATTTTTCATTTTATTTAATTATTATACTTAAGCTATTTAAATCTTTTTAGGGATTAAAGGTTATTTAAAAAAAAAAATTATTATTATTATTATTATTATGCAATACCTTTATTTTATTAAAAAAGGATTAAAATTATTTTTTTGAGTGTCTCCTCAAAAAATTCATGCATATTTAGTGTGGAGACTACTGGCAAAGCTATGGAATTTAGCTTACATCTGCGAGTTCTATTATTAAAGTCAGTTGTATTCCCTTAAAAGGGAGGAGAACTTCAACAAAAATATTACATACATTTTGTTTCAGAAAATTAAAAAAAAAAGCAACACCAAGAAAATAGGGAAAAGACCATACACTCTTGGTTTCCAATTATCACAGTAATAGATTGACTTGTAGGCTAGTTTGTAGCATAGTATCTTGGTTGCCTTGGGAATGCATAGCTATCATGGAAAATCATCAAGACACAGCTTCAAGTGCATGGACTACGCAAGCAGAGTCAGGTTGAAGTTAAATGTATGGTGGTTAATTATTTTCTTACAAGACTTGTACAATAGCACTCAATTCCTTGTCTACAAAAACCAAATCTCCCTCAAGAATCTGATAGTCTGGTTATTAATCCTTCTTGGTT
>VDFB02000003.1:618596781-618686333 GCA_007258455.2 Sequoia sempervirens | reverse complement strand
TATATATATATATATATATACAATTATATCTTATTCATCAATTAGGTCTGCCTAATTAGATGAAAACAAAATAATCAAAACTCTCTTTTTCAACACCATATATGAGTTAAACATTTTATCTATGTAGTGCATTATACCAAGCCAGCTAACATCTATAAAGCATAACTAGTCTCCTTGATGTATTGCATATGTTAGGTCGGCCAAGACTAGAACATAATTCACAAAATCTCAAACTAACAAATAATCCGCAAAGCAAACACCTTCCCGATTTGAGAAAACATTAATGTCCCATCATACTATCATCATAGAGACTACCAACAAAACCACAACATAAGAATGTTCTTCTTAAGAAAATGCGAAGTTTCCCACACAGATATACCAAGCAAAGAACAACAATAAGATACAGAGTTGAACTTTATTAGAGATAACTTTTGCTCACAAACCAAAACATCTCAAGATCCAGGTTATAGCTCTCTGAATGAGTCATGATAACATGGTTAAGAGATTAGAGTCATATCTGTTCTTGCGGTGAATTTCAAACAAAAATACCGACACACTGATCCATCACAAAAGAGCATTACCCACAGAGAACACCCTTTGGTAAACCAAGTAGAATTCTAATATAGCTGTCACCATGTTGACATCAATGAAAAACAACCATCACAAACCATACATACTTCATGCTCCTATTGCAAGGCTCCATAATCCCAACAACTATCATAGGAGAAGCCTACAAAAAACTTAGTAACTAAACCCAACAACTACAAAAGAAGAAATGTTTATGTTGTATTTGAAAATTCCAAAAATGAACCACAAATTTTGAAATTCAATACGTAAACACCTCTTCCTAAAAGATACATATGTAGTTAAGGTCAAGAAGTGGAAATGGTTATTTTTGTAATAGAATTGCTAAAGTCTCAATGATGACTATAAACACTTAAAATCTTCTTTCACTTTCTAACATAGGATTGCCACACTTTGATGTAGGAGCATTCGAGTGAACCTTACGAAATTTTGCCACATAACCTTAATTTATCTCATGAAAGGGAACCAAAGATCTATAACAATGCGCACACAACATATTTAGATTTTATTTTACTCAAATAAAATTTCAAAAATCTATTATTGTCAAAAGATTGTGTTGTAGAGCAGTCAACACATAGTTGATTAGGTGAATTTCACAAGATGTTTCCATGCCTTGCAACATCAAACATGACACATCATGAGGCATCATGGGATTAGAGTAACCTTCAATTGAAACCACAACAAATTTCATTAGCTCTTAGAGCTTCACCATTGGATTTAGGAAAACTTACATGTTTCATAAGACATCAAGTTTTGAAATACCTTATGATTGACGCAGATCATTCCTAGAGCTTGGAGTTAATATATAAGCATCTTTGGGATTCATTTGAAAGAAATTTAATAATCATTTACAGAGCAATTTAATATGTAGTTGGTAGATAGTTAATCAGTTAGCTAGTTTGAGCTTTTAGAGTTAAGTTTTATTGCAATATCTTGCATGCAAACTTATAATAATCCTATGGCGGCTTGTCAGGCAATTTGTGATATGCATGTGGCAAGCTAATCAACATATTATAATATTGAAATGATTATGAAGAGATTTCCTTTGCTCTTTGTGAGCTTGAATTCGATGTTGCTTACGAAGAGATTTCCTTTTATATATGTGAGCTTGAATTCGATGTTAATTATGAAGAGATTTCGTTTTCTCTATGTGAGGTGTAATGTCAAGTTTAGATTAAGAGTTCTTTTACATGCATATTTCCTTGTTTGGCCTAGGAATTTGACCGACAGAATGTGATCCTTACACAGTCTCAAGTGAAGATTTGGATATCCAACCTTGATACATTGGAACACTACCCTCGACCCTAAGATCTAAATATAAAGAGGTATAGTACAGAGGGAATTCAATCACTTGGCATCGATAATCTGACCTTCATGATCAGGAGTGAGATCCATATATATAGCAAGATACAGAGCCATAACGAGTAAGTCAGCTAGGCAGAAAGCCATTATTACTACATCCAGCAGGCCTACTACTCTAATGGAGCATAAAGCCATAAATCTGGCTAAAGGGAAAAAGGCTACTACAACCAGAACCAGCTAGACCACCGGTAGTAGAAAAGGATGTTGACTCAATCGATCCTGTCAATTTTTTTGGCTCAACAATTGATTCATTTGGTTCTGAAGTAGAGGAAGCACCAGTAAAGCCAAACCATCTAAGCCACCATCTTGCCCAACAACATACCTGCTAGATGAAGCTAGCCAAGACCAATAACTGCAATAGAATCTGTTGATCCAGATGCAGTTGTTGATCCATCTATTGATGGAGCGTATGTTTATCTAATAGCTTCTCAAGTTTATTCCTTTGATTCTATTACTTAATCAGTCGATTTTGCAGTCGATTCAGTTGTTGATTCTGCAACATTCCTTCCCATCCTAGCGAGGGTGGGTGGGAAGTAGAAAAGGCCTTGGATTTCCTTTTCTTGATTCCATATTCAGGTGGGTGGATACATTACTAAAGAAATCCAATGTACTAGATTAATGGCCGAGGTTAAAGCATCATAGGAAGATCCATATTGATGTCAAGACATGTATCGAAACCCATAACCGCCAACAACTGGGGCATAAGCGAGGGTTTAAGAACCAATCATGGGGGTAGGGGGCATTCCTTATTCCAGTTACATATTTCAATTCATCACCTCGCTCGAATGAAGCAAAGTAAAGAGCATGAGGGAAAGCATAGGCATAGGCATTATCCCAACCTAAGTCACTCATGGAATGGAGTGATGATGAGTTAGACTCTTAAGCATGGCCTGGGGCCTCCAACACTCCACCCATGATGTAGTTGTAGCCTATTCGAGACTCGAATGAACTTACTAAAATGAGAAAGCTGGATTCGTTCTACACTAGCACTAAGAACTAGGCGAAACACTAAGAAATGAAATTCCATGCCAAGGTCAGATAGCAAGTAATGGATCCCCAAATTCCCTTAGAATGGTAGGCCTCCGGAGTGGGAGAGAATTCTAGTTCTTACCTTGGGCAAGTAGTAGGGGAAAGGTGGGATGAAATTATAGTTCCATGTTGGGTGGGAGCGAATTCTAGTTCCGACATCGGACAAATAGTAGGAGTAGGGTGGGATGGAATTATGGTTTCATATTTTGGGGTTGGTTGGGAGGACATAATTGTGGGTTCATGAAATAGTTAGAAGAATAGCTCTTACTATCTATAAGGTGCTTGGGGTTGGAAAGCCTTCTAGTCCATTCCAAGCTAGATTTTTTCTTCATAAATTGAAACCATCTCCATCACACATGTTTATATGTTGCATTATTTACATTCATTACTATATAATTACATTGTTATATAATTTGATGATTCTATGTAATTTGATGATTCTATGATGTTATGATCACATTCTTATAGAATTAGAGGAGTTAATACTTATACCTTTACATGATTATATGTTTACATGTTTAGATCATATTTAATTTTTATGTCTTATTTTTCTCTCTTCCAACAAGTTTTTACATCCTATGAAAATAATCGATTGTTAAGGATATATCTTATCACTAACATTCTATGTTTAAAAATGCAAACAATTATAGATGCTTATATAGATCCATCTTATAGAAAACAAACACACACAAAAGGTGAGCACACATGATCATATTGATGTAGCATCCATTAGTTTATATGGACTCAATGGTAATTTCATTTTCATGTTTGAATATGTTCTTTACATACATGTTTGTGGCCGCTATATACTTCTAGATTAATAATCATACTAAGATTCACGTGCACATCAAAGTAGAGGCAAAATATAATTATAAATTTTACATATCAATTTCACTTTCCATTTATTTGTGTCTCTTTTAAGGGGATGTCATGGGCCTTGCTCAGCCTACTTGATAACATTTGATTCAATTTGATTGGTAAAATGACATTTTTTGACATTTAAATTATCACAGTTGTGTAGGGATCCTTTGACAAAAAGAGAAATGACCCTATATATTTTCTTTTGATTTAGTTAGTTAGTTTTCGTTAACATGTTTTGACAAAGAATTGATTCATTTGGTACGAACAACTCATCCAAATGAATATACTTGAAAAAGGAAGTGAACATTGTAGGATGCAAGATGTTAGCCAACATATTTTTGTTGACCCTAAGAACATGGTTTAACTTCTTCCTTTTTTGGTTTCTAAATTCAATGGTCTTGATGTGTTGTGAGATTGTCGTTTTTGGTCTATTATTTTAATCGAATTGATGGGGATAACATTGTAATTCTAAATCTAATCTAGTCTTATTTATGATTCAAAATTTAATCAACTTCGCTCCTCTATGACACCTTCCTAAGGCTAACTAAACACACATTTGCATGATCTGTTTCTAGGTCCCTATATTTAATGAAATTCTATGCATTCATTATAATAATTTATGAAATGCAGAAAATAAATATTTCATTTGAACATCATTTGGATCTACATGCTTTTAAAGGAATGTAATATTGCAAAAGCATTCAAAAAGAATTTGCATGATTAAAGAGTTGTTTTTAATAATGTTCAATTTTGAGGGCTTAATCAAGACATACTACACTCATGGATTGGTCATACAATTTAGCAAAGGTATTTATGAATGATGTCAATCCTTCTAGACATCAACAAGCATAGAAAAAATCAAAATACATCAAATAAAGTGAAGAAAAATAATCTAATGATTGCACTAATCAAGTTCATAGATACATGACAAGTTCACAATAGTAAATTTGCTTCTAAAAATTGAATTCATCAATACATAAAATCAACATACAATTCAAATTCCAAGGCAATTATTCTCAATCCCAAGATTTAGATTGCTAAACTTAATCCTGTGGTTCATGCAGTACCTTGCACCCCCAAGCAAAAGGTATGCTCAAGTCAATATAATTGCTGCCACAGCAATCTATCCAAATTTTGTAAATGCCTTTCCAATCAGCAAAAGGGAGGGTTTCGAACACGTTAATCACTCCCCTGCAAAACTGGGTCTTCAACACATCATCCTCCTTCATGTTGGGGCCTACAAACCGACGCTTACTACAGTGAATCAAATGTCCCATTACTGGTAACCATGTTGTAAGAAAACCAACACGAAGTTTTCGTTCAACAATTATTTTCCCGTTTGCTAGAGCCTCCAGAAACCACAACAGAACAGGCAGCATAGTTTTCCTGTGTCTTTTTATGGTAGAAAACTCGTGCTGTTGCATTATTATGTCGGCAAGTTTCACTTCTTCACATAATATCTTCAGTGCGGCTTCCATGGTCGTCCCATCACAGCGTTCAATTAGATTGAAGGGCCACAACAGGGCAACATAAGTATGCTCCTCATTTTCCAATTTTTTTTCAATATTAGAAGACACAGCAATTGCAATGTTGGCTTTAAACTACTCTAAAACGATATGCCTGCACATATCTGCAATGCCTGAAGATGCATTTTCCTGCAAATTGTCTACTATAAATTTTCCCACTTCTTCTCGAATATTTGGTTGTTTATGATCGGCAAGGGGGTCATTGGAAATAAAATAGATCATTGCTTTGGTATTCTCTCCGACAAAATCTAAATAGTTATTGTTCTGTTTATCAAGCCTTCAATTCAAATCGGGCAATACGCTCAAATTCAGAGAGGACAGAAGATTTGTAATTTTAAACTCTTGCTCAGAATTCCAACGAACAGCCTCCAACTATCTCATGCGATCCTGCATAAGCTTATCCACTAAATTCCGAAGCAACTGACAGAATTGCCAGGCATTCATCGACATCGGAGAAACGGACAGAGGAAGAATACATCATCTCAATGCATTTTCAATAGTTTTCAAAGGATTGAGAAGTGGTTACCTCAATTTCAAAGGATCGTATATCTGGACACCAACGATCTGATAACAAAACCTTTAAAAAAACCGACTTTTGAAGAGCTTTGGAATGAAGATGAAGGGGATTTCCCTCATACTCTTCTCTGTTTGGGCCAATTATTCGTAATTTTACGTCGGCAGAGTTTGTAGCCCCAAATTGATGCCGCTGGTTCGCCATTAAAATTCATCGCTGGACGCAGAATTTGCTCATCGGGTTTTGAATCCATGTCTGATTGGATTTTTCTGTTTGGAATAACTGTAGCAGCACAAGCAATAATACAGTTCGTAGATAACTTCGCCACTTGTAAGATGGTTAACATATAAAGCGCAAGGTAAACGGCAATAACCAGTGACAAAATGTCGTAATATGATGGTGAATAATTTATTGTAATGACCGACATGGTACATCTTTTCCTTTGTCCCCGCTTTGTAAAATTCACAGAAAATCATGACTTGTACCATATTTATTTAAAAATGACATCGTTTTGAGTTTTCAGAAATAGATAATAGTTATAATTTGAGAGGGATTTATAAAAGAGAAAATGCATAAGAGTAGTAAAGGGGAAAAAAATCATAAATTATATTACAAATTTGAAAGATACAATACATGATGGAAACATCTATCCAATTTTCACAATGTATTTTTGAGCGTATTTATTAATTAATTGAAAATAAAAAGTGTTATATTATGATTTTCAATTAATTAATAATTATGATCAAGGGTGCATTCTCAACGTTGGATAGATAATGGTATCACAATTACCAATGTAATAATTATTGTAATATACCACAACCAACGTCATCTACTTCATATGAAGCTAACAAACAACCCAACCTACACTATCAACACCAATTGCTATTACTTTGGCATTAATGGAAATGATGTCTCCAAAATTGGCCAAAGTAAGAAATTGAATACCAGAAATGACTCCTTCCCTCTATTGCGCTTGGACTAGATGAAACCTATCTAGGGAAGGAAAAGTATAGGCATTAGTTTCTTCCAATGCAACCCTTTGATGAGCCATTGAGAAATGCATTATCTTATTCCATACTTGTAACAACAAAAGCTTGATGAATCAACATCAAATGTGAAGGTCATAGGGGATAATCTCTTTTAGAAACCACACCCAAATATTTATCCAAGAGTACCACTAGTTTATACTTAGTGGAATCATCCAAGTCAATCAAGTCGATCTCCTTCTCGAACTAAACTAGACACAGTACCACTCATCTACACACATGGCCAATGGAATTACTCATTGTACTTTCTTTTGAAAAAATCATGTGCAATGTACCCAAATTTTATAATGGACATTATGAGATTAAAAAAGTTAAAATTTATGTTCCATTGATAATTACAACATATTAGTGTGCAATGCACAAAGACAGTGTCATGGCTCATGATAGTAATACACAAGATAGAGAAATATAAACAACTCAATCCACTTGACCCTTGGGTGACAAAATTTTCAATTTAGTAACCTTCAACCATACACAACACACTTAGCAAGAGAATTTTTGTTCATGATATGACTCATCGCATGGCTCAATAAGGGCTAGTGACACATGTAAAACTTATCTAATGGCATCAAGTAGGAGAGATCTGGTACTCATTACCAATCACCTGATTCTATTCATTCATTGATTGCATACCTCAAATGTAATGGGAAAAAATGATTTAAGAAAATCATTCTATTCATTCAATTTACAAGAGTATACACCCTAATTGAAAGATAATATGGTTAAAATTTTATCCAATTTAACTTGTAAAAGGAAAGGACCACTAGGGGGCGTGTACAAAAAGATGGGGGACCAAAAAGTGGCCACCCCATTTTTTGGCCCCATAAAAGCTATAACATGAGCATGCTTTAACGTGCTCGTGTTATTGATGATTAAATAAATAATGTGAATGTGTTATAACGTGCTCATGTTATTTCTTTAATGAGAAATAAAGATTAAAAAATATTCTTTATTTTTGTATTTTCATTTATCCCACTACCTACAAACCCTCCCAAGCATGCTCACATTCTTCCATAGTTGGTTCTTCAATAAAATTCTATAGGACCACTCTTGCTCAATCATTCCAATACATAGTGTCCCACAAAAAAACAATTAGTGGGAAAATAAATAGTTGTTCTTACAAGAGGTAAGAAGAAAAACAATTTTATGGAAAAAAATTATCATATAAACAAGTTAAATATTTTTGAGAGATGATGAAGGTAGGCTTCTAGCAGCGGTGGCACTCCCATTTGGAACCCAAACAAATCACTAAGTTGAGGCTGAGGTAGTGTATAAATCTAGCTTATGATAAAGGTTATAAAAAGTTTGGATTGAGGGTGATTCCCTCAGTATTATCATATGTTTGCAAAGAATTAGTATGCTGAGTTGGATGATTGAATCCATCATTAATGACTCCATTGCAAGGTCCAGAACCTTTGAGGAGGTGATATATTCTCACATGTTTAGAGAGGGGAATTCTCTAGTTCATTATTTTTCCAATCAGGGTGTCTTACTAATAAGTGGTAAGACGTGAGAGGGGTACACTTCAACACCCACAAAGGCCTTAGAGTTACTTATATATGACAACCTTCACATATACATTTGATGGAGGTAAGGTTGGAGGTGTAATGGTATCCCTAAGTGTCACATTCTTTTCTTTGTAATTTTATTCATTAGAAGCCTTTGGAATTATCTACAAAGGAATCATAGAGTGAAAATGGGTGGAGACTGTAGCAGGGTTGAGCCCATTTTGTGTGATGGCTAGAAAGATAAGAAGAAGGTCTAGAAGATCTTGGAAGAGGGTGGTCTCACCCCTTACATGGAGAGATTGCATGGTTTTGAATAAGAATTTTCTAAGTTGTTTGTGAAAGGCTAGAAAAATAGAGTCCTTACGATTAATGGAATGGAATTTTCTATAGCAGAGGAATTCATAGCTCAAATATCTAGGTTGCAGATTGAGGGACATAAGATATTCAAAGATGGGAAGAATAATGATGATGCAATGAATAAATTCTTCAAAGGAGACAAGCTAAGAAAACTTATCAAGTTTCCTTCTTGGGATTATGAAAGGATTTTGATCAAACCTATTTGGTTGGATGTTGCAAAGGTTATTATGAGGTATGTGGCCTTAGATGGGTGGTTTACTATCATTCTTGGGATATACTTTATTTTCTTAAATTATTTCAGGCATAAAATCTTGGTTTTGTTCCCGTTCTATTTGTTGGCCTCATTGGAAAAGTCTGTTAAATCTCACTTGAGAAACCCTCAGACTCCCACCCTCCATGAGGGTCTTATCCTACTCATTATGGAGCATGACAAGGTCAACTCCCCTACCAAGGCCATTAAAGGTAAAGGCTCTATTGAAGGGTGTTCTCCCATGGACACTAATACTGATGATGGGGAGGATGAAGAATGGAAAATGGATTCTCAGGATAGGGATGAGGAGGTGGAAATTTTGCCATCTCCCTCAGATTCTTATCAACATAAAAGGAAGAAGAATAGCATGAGGAAGTCCCCTCCTAAGAAGAAGACCAAAAATAAGCCCCAATGGTTAGATGACACCCACACTGGTGAGGAGGAGGAGAATTTGTACTCGCAACATGGGATGGAAACAGGTTGTGTTGTAAGTAAAGGAAAAGAGAAACCTGTTGATGATGATTGCAATAAGAAAGATAAGGGTCTTCAAAAGGTGATAGATGATGGCATTGGATCTTGCAAAGGAAAAGAAAGGCTTGCAAAGGTTGATGCAAATGTTGGTAATAAATTTGAGTCTAACATAGCTCTTGTAACATTCACCCTCTATCTGATGATTTTATTATCTTGATGATGAGAATGTGGAAATGATGGACTTATTAGTCATGGTTAGGGAAGGGATGACTTACACCTTTAAGATAGCTAAATGGATTATGAATGAATTCAACAAAGTTAATGTTAAAATCAAAAGTCTTAAGGAGAATTTCAACAAGGGGGCTCTTTCTGATCTATTAATTGATAAGATTCTGGATGTGGAAAATTCTATTTCTAAGTTCCAAAAGGATTGTAAAGACCAACTTTAGGGCATGGAAAACTATGAGGAATACCTGTAGGAAGTGGAGACCAAGGTTAACAAGATTGATGAGGGCATTAAAAAATTGATGCATGTTAGCCACTATTCCATTAAGAACAATGTGGATTCACTCAAGGTCCTCTTGGAGAAACTCAAATACTTAAGGGTGGACTAGATGTATTATACATAGAAGGGTCTAGAGGTTCCTGCTACACATCTATCACCTCTCTATCTATCTATCTATATCTATCTCACCTCTCTACATATTTATCCCTCCCCCCATCTCTCTATCTCACCTCTCTCTCCCTCCCTACCTCTCTCTTTGTTGCTCTATGTCTGACCTCTCACACTCTCCATCCCTACTCTCCCTCCATCTCTCCTTCCCTCTCTAATTCTCTCTACCTACCTATTCCTCTATACTTTTTTCACCTCTCCCTCTCTCCTACCTTCTCTCTCTCAATCTCTCTGCTTGCTCCCTCTCTCTACTTCCTCTCTCATCACCTCTCTCCTCCCCCCTCTTCCTTCTTATAGAGATGTAAGGAGTTGGAGAGAGGATAGGTAGGGAGAGAGAGGTGATACTGAGAGAAATAGATTAGAGAGGAAAGGGGAGAGAGAGAGAGGACAAAGAGAGGAGAGAAGAGAAAGATAATAGATATTGAGAGAAGGAGAGGGAGGAGGAGGAGCATAGGAGGAGATAGAGGAAGATGATGCTGAGAGAGAGGAGAGAGAGAGAGAGAGAGAGAGAGAGAGAGAGAGAGAGAGAGAGAGAGAGAGAGAGAGAGAGAGAGAGGAGAGAGAGGAGAGATAGAAAGAGGGGAGAGAGGGAGAGATAGAGAGATATATATATTGAGAGTGATAGAGAGGGAGGGAGGGAGAGGTAGGGAGAGATAGGGGATAGGGAGAGAAGTAGAGAGAGAGGAGGAAGTTGGAAAGATTAAGAGAGGGAGGGAGGGAGGGAGGGAGGGAGGGAGTGAGAGAGAAAGAGGTATTGAGGGATAGGTAGGTAAAGAGAAGTATAGAGGGAAGGATATATGGAGGGAGAGGTAGGGATTGGAAGAGAGAGGTGAGAGAGAGAGAGGTAGGTAGAGAGTCAGATGGGAGATAGAGAGAAGTAGAGAGGGAAGGAGAGAGGGAAGGATAGGTAGGGAGGGAGGGAGAGAGAGGTGTGAGAGAGGTGAGATAGAGAGAGGGAGGGAGGGAGGGAGGGATAGGTAGGGAGAGAGAGGTTAGATAGAGAGATAGATAGAGAGAGAGGTAAGGAGGAAGGTAGAGAGATTAAGAGAGCGGGGAGGGAGGTTGAATGAGGTATCTAGGTATAGGTTAGATAGAAAGGAATAGAGAGCAAAGTTTAGTGGAAGGAAGAGATAGAGAACTTAGAGGAGAGAGGGTTGGAGAGAGAGGGGGAGGGAGAGAGAGGTAAAGAGGGATAGTTGAGATAGATATTAGGAGAGAGAGAGAGAGGAGAGGTGTGATAAATAGTATATATATAGATAGGAGAGGGAGGGGAGATAGAGAAATGTAGAGAGGAAAGGAGGGAGGGAGGGAGATATAGATTAGAGAGGGAAGGAGAGAGAGAGAGGTATAGAGCATAAGAGATCAACAATGAGTGAGATAGCGAGAGAAAGATGATACAACTTATTTATTATTTAAATTTGACCTCTTGATTACAAAAATTTGACTAAGTGTGGACATGAAAAAAGTAACCCTTCTACTTTTTCTTGTTTTGTCCCTCCTTGTGCTTAATTGGCTTGATTTTACTTTGATTTAATGTTTCAATGTGGCCCACACATTCACATTAGGTCTTGAGTCTTTGTGAATTATTAAGACTTTATGATGTCTTGTAAAAGTGTTACATGAAGTGTTGTAACACATTTTCACACTTTCCTAGAATCTTCTTATTATAATTTACCTACATGCCCCCTTTTTTATCACTTAAGTCTTATTTTAAAGTGTTATAAAGTCTTGTAACAAACTTTCATGATTTTCTAGGCTTTTCATCAATAAATACACCTTTCTTATGCTTTATTTGGCCCCTTTATGCACTTGCAGGCCTTAATTAAGTGTATTTTTAAATATCAACCTGACAAACATCATTTAAGACAACTTAATTCCCGACACCCATTCACATGCCTTTAATGGGACCCATTCGCCATTAGGGGTGAATGAGTCCCTCTTGGCACAAAAATCAAAATAAATTCAAATTACTGGCTGGTTTTTATTTCTGAAGACCTAAGGTTGGCCTGTGATGTATTTTTTTTAAATTAGGGCATAATTGTGTATAAATATATGATTTTCTATTCATTTTACACCCCATCAACATAATTCATTCATGCATTCAATCCATCAAAGCATTCAAGCATTCTAGCATCCCTAATCATTCAATCAAGCATTCAAGCATCTTGGAGTAGCATATCTTCATACTTCAACATCAAGGGTTTGGTGAGTTTATGACATTGCATGTTATTTGTTCATCATTCTCTCTTTATTTTATTTCATTTTTAAGGGTTTGATTACCAAACTGGGGTTTGACCAAGGAAAATCCCTATACTCTAACCCTTAACACTTTTTCCCCTTTTTGCATATGTTTTGTAGGTCTTGTATGCATATTTGTCAAAGAGATAGGTCTTAAAAGTGTCATCAAATTATTGAAGATCATTCAAAGTCAAAAAAACCCTATTTGAAGCTTGGAGAAAGCTTTCCCGTCATATTTTCCAGATTCAAATCCGACAACCTATCAGGAAAAAAAGTGTAGATCAAGACCCACAGAGTTGACCCTTGACTTTTCAAAAATTTGCATGTGGACTAATTTTCCATCTGTGGTGAATGAGTCTCACTACCAGGGTGGAAAAAGTTTTTTATGAAGTTTTTTGTTCCCGGCATGCTGAAACCTATTTTGACAGTTTTCACCAGAAATAGAACTAATTCACCATCTGTGGTGAATGAGTCCCAGTGGGTTGAACAACAGTAAATTTTGTAGCATTCCAAAACCTCTCCACATCAGCTTTCATCCTCCAGGTGCACCTCATTCAGTTTCATTAAGCTCTGTTATTGTTTGTTTATGTTTTTAGTTCTTTTTGCATATCACAACATGTTTTCAAACACTTTGCATTTCTTAGTGTTGCATACCAAATCAATCTATTTTATTAGTCCTTTGCATTTAGATCATCTCATCTAGGAATATTTCATCCATTTTACATTAATCTTGAGTGTGAACATAGCCGGTTTTTACCCTATTCCTTTCCTTTTAGGTGAAAGACCCTATAAGTGAAAGAGAGACCCTATAAGTGAAAGAGAACATTAGGGTACCAAAAACCCATGTTTACATTTTGGTGAACCTAACTTTAGAACATTTTTACTTCTGATTTCAAGTGCATTCACATCCTAGGGCTAGCTTGCATCAACATTGCATTAGGTTTTGCATTGTTCTGCATCCTAGGGTTTTCAAAATTGCACTTATGAAAAGATCATATAGATTTCATTTTTTCATTTCCAATCATTTAAAAACATTGAAATTTTGCATCTGCATCATAGTTTTAAATCAGACAATCTGCAAAGCATAAAATTCATCTTAAGTTTTCTGAAAAAATTCAAAAAATGCATCCCAAGACTCATTCTCCACCCTAGGAAAATTAGTCCAGTTGCATATTTTGCATTGTAATTTCTATCTTTTTCAGAGCATTTTCTACATTTTTGTTTTTTGTTCTGCATCTCTATTACAATTTCCAAAAATTTTGTAATTAGTATTTTATTGCTCTTAGTTTGCATTACATTTGCATCCATCCTGCCTTTAGTAGCCTTTGTATGAGTGTTTGGTGCCCTATTGATAATACTTTAGTGAGAAGAAGTTCATGAATCATGGCATCCCATTATAGCACATTCGTTGTGGAGCTTTGGTTATCTTGAGCTACTACTCCTAGTATTGATAATAGTGCATTAGGCATGGACAATACCTTTAGTAACTCCTTGCATTCAGGAAGCATGCATGTTGACACACAAACTGATTCTATACCACATGAAAAAATAGTTAACATTCATGAGGACTTAACACATCTCCAACATCAAGCAAGTCTTGAAAACATTTCAGCCACTGCCATTCCCACTATAGAAAACATCCATCACATGCTTGAAAGTGATGAAGGCCTAGACGTGAAACAAATTGTTGAGATATATCAAAAACATGTTCCTTCCACCTCTAGTGCATCTCAACTAGCAAACATTGTGGTTAGCCACATAGGACCTCACATTCCTCCTTCAACCGTAGCATCTATACCTACCTACACCACTCCCCAAGTTGCAACAATCATGCAACCTATTAGTAATGTGACTCCTTCCTTCGGTATTCCTACTAGCACTCCTAGTTCCTTTGTGGAATCGAATGTTCTATCCTCTACCACCTTCCCACCTATCAGTGTTCCCTTCACTTTTCCTACTAATACACACACTCCATCACAATTCTCTCTTCCACCTCCTACCACCTATCTTGATCCTCTCATCACACAACTCTTCCACACTGTTTCTTCTATGCAACAACAAATATCCACCATAAAACAAAGTCAAAATGCACCACCCACCTATTATGTCCATAGCAGCCCATTATCTTTGGAAATATTAAGAACACTGATGCCAAAAGGAATTGAGATACCTATATTTGAGAAGTACGAAGGGAAGGGCGATCCTACTAATCATGTCAATGCCTATACTGCCTTATGTATTGATTTTGTCCTTGACGATAAATTGTTAGCTAAACTATTTCCTAGGACTTTAAAGGACACTACCTTGGAATGGTTTTCCTCTTTACCAAAAAATTCAATTTGTTCATTTAATGAACTTTTTGATGCATTCATAAATCATTTCCAAGTGCACATGACTCCCAAAAAGACATTGGCTGATTCAATGAGATGTAAAAAAAATGTGGATGGAAAGGTATATGATTTCATCTCACACTATCAGTCACTTTATGCCTAAATCAATGTCAAGGCTCCTGATCGACATCTCCAAAATATGTTCATTGAAAATTTACAAATTCAAATTCAAGATAAATTGACCATGATGAAATTTCCCTCTTTCATGCATCTATGTACAACCCTTTGTGACTATCACAATTCGGTTAGTAGTCGTGATGCCAAGTCCACTTCTAGCCGAGCTGAGAAATATGAACATGTCAACCCAAACAATTCACAACACTTTAGAAAAAAAAAAAGGATTCTTACAATTCAACCCCCCTCCTTAGCAACCAACTCCACCCGTTAATAACCAAGTTTCTACTGTTAAAATAGCGGTGCCTTTTAATTATGGGGATCCAAAGAGATAGTTTACACCTTTTCCTAATACCCTTCATAACAGGATGACTCAACTTTTACAACAACAAATGATCGCCTTTTCTACTATTAAACCACTTGATCCTACTAAATTCTTACCCTCGACATTTAAATCAAACATGCTTATTGTCATTTTCATCGCCAAAATGGATATGGCACAGAATAGTGTAAGTGTCTTAAACACCTAGTTCAAGACCTCATTAATTTTGGTTTTCTATCCATTGCAGGTGTCAATGATCTAGGCAATAAGTCCATTTCCCCTCCCAACCAAAATTTGCAAAATTTTACCAACCCAATGCCTAAACACAATATTTCATTTGTCAAAGCTAGTGAACCTTCAAACAATGATGTGATGAATGTCGATACAAATGTTGAACATCATGATCTTACTCATGTTACCCATGCTAATCCTATGAATGAAATGGTGGGTACGATAGACATTATCCCTTGTAAGGGCCAAACTAAGAAATCTCTTGATAATACTTTTTCTTCTCGAGACATACTCAAAAATCTTCCCAATGGTCCTCTTTACATAGCCGGTTGCATCTATGATAAACCCACTAATGGGATATTAATAGATCCTGCTTGTGGTGAGAACGTGGTCATGGAAGAGTTTTTAGTATTACATGATCTTTATCTAGATGATTATGACAAACCAACAGCATAGATCAAGACACATAATGGGTTTGCATGCCCTATGATAAGATTAATCATCCTTCCATTACAGATAGGACCTAAAAAATTGGATGTAACATTCTCCATCATTCCATAGTCGGATTAGTTTCATTTGTGGCTAGACCATCCATGGCTTCGCTCGATGAAAGTTGTCCCTTCAGCCATTCACAAATGTTTGAAGTTTCCACTCAAAAATGACATATTTACTATCTACTATAGTGGTTTTAACCCATTGTCTTCTAAAGGAAACTTTTCCTTGGAATCCTTTTGGATTGAACCCATGAAACCCATAACACCTCACAAAGACTTCTTTTTCATTTCCTATAAAAAATTCAAAGCTAAACAAATAGCAGAATTGTCTCTTCGCAACATGTCCCTGTCCACTTCTGACACTCCCATCCTAGATGAGACAATGCTTCAACCTAAACCTGAACCAGAAAATCAAGATCAACCAACAATAAACACATCACCTTCATCATCCAAATGCCCAAGAGATAATGAAACCAACCTCGTCATGCCCCCTCGCATAAAACAAGTTTATAAAGTAAAAGATAAAGTGATTAACCCACCACCTATGGTTCCTTCTATTCCTCCCCTTAGGGAAGAAAAGTAGCCTATGGTGGATCAACCCGCACTTATACCAACACAATGTCAAAATAGAATAAAAAAAAACCAAGGTGCTAGGGAGTGTAGGCATCGACGTCATCTCCTTGCTTGTCAGTTACATGAAGAAGAAAACAAAGAAAATCATAATACCCACTTGATAGAAGCAATGCATCACAACCCTCCTCCTAACCCACCACAAAGTAATCCAATACAACAATCACATCAAGAGATACACTCTCCTTCAAGTATAATCATTCGTCCTCCTATTGTGCTTAACCTAGATGATGATGAGGAAACAAAAAAAATCAACAAAGAAATACATAATGAATTAAACAAATTATTTTCCTCGTTTATGAGCTT
Organism: Sequoia sempervirens; assembly: GCA_007258455.2. Taxonomy (NCBI): domain Eukaryota; kingdom Viridiplantae; phylum Streptophyta; class Pinopsida; order Cupressales; family Cupressaceae; genus Sequoia; species Sequoia sempervirens. Next base: position 618,669,426 of record VDFB02000003.1, on the reverse strand, counting down.
AACCGAGATATCTCCTATATAGAGTGATGAGCTTGGAACTTCACCTAGTTCAGCCCTTGCTCTTGTCCCTCTCACCAGTTTTTCACCTTCTAAACATGATTGGGAGGTGGATGACTTGTTAGATGGTTGACTTGCATTCGCCTTACTAGCCTTTTACATTTTTATTTTCTTTTTTTTGGGTGTGATTGCATGTGCGTAATGTGATCCCTCATGATGTATTGTTTGATGTTCTCTCTCTTTGTACAATTCCTCTATTTTTCCCTTCATTCTTCTATATGTCGTACATTGCTTTCGCTTTTCTCCTTTTCCTTTTGTTTTGTGTTTTCCTTTTGGGGATGATGCAAAGCATTAAGATGCCCTATGTCTCTTCCATGCTGACCCAAAAGGTCTTTCTATTTTATTTTTTGATTTTCTTTTTGTGGTTTCCTTTTGGGGATGATGCAAGGCATTGAGACCGAAATGTCTCCTTCATGTTGACCCACAAGGCTTTCTATTCTCTCTTTTCCTTTTGTTCTATGTTTTCCTTTTGGTGACGATGCAAAGTGTTGAGACGCCCTATGTCTCTTCCATGTTGACCCAAAATGGATTCTTTTTCTTTTGTTTTTTATCTGTTTGTGTCATTCTTCCAGTTCTATGTGTATTTGGGGAATGATGATAGTTCCAAGCTCTTTAATCAAAAAATTGCAACAATGAACATACTGACCCAAAATCCATATATCCCTTATGTGTTTGGTGTTTTCATTTCGGGGGAAACCCCTCTTTCTTTTGTTCCTTTTTCATTCACATGATGTAGCCGTAGTTGGAAACATATGACTTGGCATAGGGCTTTCCAAGTTGTCTCCCATTTCTTATTTGTTTTTGCATTTTTTATTCACTACTTTAAAGTAATTGGTCACATAATGGTGTGTAGAAATTCCTTTAAAGTGGGGGTATACATTGGCATTATTCATTTTTCATTTTTTTTCCTTTTCTTGGTTCTAGTGCAGCCTTCTTGTTTCATATGATGCATTTGTCACTTTGTGGATAACATTGGGTATAGTGTCCTTCATAAGCCTGATTTATCTTATCATATTACATTCCTCTTGGTGGCTTGATGCGACACACTGTATCCCCCTAAGTTGCAAATATTCTATTCTTTGATCAAACCTCTCTTGGAGACATTAGACACAATGTTCCCTAACTTATAGACGTCACATGAACTAAGAAGACTCCTTTGAACATTCTTTGCATGTTACATTTTTCATTTGTTATATGGCCACATTGCATAACACAACTTGCATGCCTGTGGTGCCATCACATTTTTTCATGAGTTCTAAGCATACAAAGCTTTTCTTGTCTCATGAAGCATGAAACGCCATTTTCCTTTATGGCACCTTATTAAAGTTATCAAGAGGTATAACTTTGGTATGGTTGAGTGAGAAGCCCATTTTGAGGCATGAATTTCCCCATAGCCACCTATGTGTTTGTGAGTGCATACTAGCTACATGACTGTATGTTTCTCACCTTTTGGTATTTCTCACTCGACGAACAACCATGAGTCCCATCGCCCCAGAGTGAGTATGAATTTTCTTTCTGGACAAACAGCCTATATTTGATCCACAATGGGCTAGAAAAATGATCAAAGCTTGATCTGATTCCTTTATTTTGTCTTTCTCTTTCATTTTCCTCTCTTTTGCTTTCATGTGCATTCTTTGTGCTTATTTTTAGTTTTCCATGGGATCTTCATCCTAGGGGCTTGATCCTCCTTCTTGTTTTTTTTTGTCTCATCTTGCTAAGCATTAGTTCAATGGAACCCCTCTTGAGATGCATTGCTCTATTTTAGTGTGAGTTTGAAGCAAGTTCATCGTCTCACTAAAGTGGGGGCTAAATGTGGAAACAGAAAAAGTAACCCTTCTACTTTTTCTTGTTTTGTCCCTCCTTGTGCTTAATTGGCTTGATTTTACCTTGATTTAATGTTGCAATGTGGCCCACACATTCACATTAGGTCTTGAATCTTTATGAATCATTAAGACGTTATGATGTCTTGTAAAAGTGTTGTGAAGTGTTGTAGCACATTTTCACACTTTTCTAGACTCTTCTTATTATAATTTACCTACATAGCCCCTTTTTTTATCACTTACCAAGTCTTATTTTAAAGTGTTGTAAAGTCTTGTAACAAACTTTCATGCTTTTCTAGGCTTTTCATCAATAAATACACCTTTCTTATGCTTTATTTGGCCCCTTTATGCACTTACAGACCTTAATTAAATATAAACCTGACAAACATCATTTAAGATAACTTAATTCCTAACACCCATTCACATGCCTTGAGTGGGACCCATTCGCCATTAGGGGTGAATGAGTCCCTCTTGGCACAAAAATCAAAATAAATTCAAATTACTAGAAAATTTTATTTCTTAAGACCTAAGGTTGGCCTGTGACGTTGTATTTTTGGGAAATTAGGGCATAATTGTGTATAAATATATGATTTTATATTCATTTTACACCCCATCAACATAATTCATTCATGCATGCATTCAATCCATCAAAGCATTCAAGCATCTTGGAGGAGCATATCTTCAAACTTCAACATCAAGGGTTTGGTTAGTTTATGACATTGCATGTTATTTGTTCATCATTATCTCTTTATTTTATTTCATTTTTAAGGGTTTAATTACCAAACTGGGGTTTGACCAAGGAAAACCCCTATACTCTAACCCTTAACACTTTTTCCCCTCTTTGCATGTGTGTTTTGTAGGTCTTCTATGCAGATTTTTCAAAGAGATAGGCCTTAAAAGTGTCATCAAATTGTTGAAGACCATTCAAATTCAACAAAACCCTATTTGAAGCTTCGAGAACACTTTCTTGTTAGATTTTCTAGATTCAGATCCGACAACTTGTCAAGTAGAAAAGTACAAATCAGGACCCACAAAGTTGACCCTTGAGTTTTCAAAAATTTGCAGGTGGACTAATTCACCATCTGTGGTGAATGAGTCCCACTGCCAAGTTGGAAAAAGTGTTATTTGAAGTTTTCTATTCCCGACATTCCAAAACCTGTTCTGGTAGTTTTCACCAAAAATAGGACTAATTCACCATCTGTGGCGAATGATCCCCAGTGGGCTTCAACTGTAAACCATGTAGCATTCCAAAACCTCTCCACATCAACTTTCATCCTCTAGGTGCACCTCATTGAGTTTCATTAAGCTTTTTTATTGTTTGTTTATGGTTTTAGTTCTTTTTCCATATCATAGTGTGTTTTCAAACACTTTGCATTTCTTAGTGTTGCATACCAAACCAATCTATTTTATCAGTCCTTTGCATTTAGATCATCTCATCTAGGCATATTTCATTCATTTTACATTAATCTTGAGTGTGAATATAGCCAGTTTTTACCCTATTCCTTTCCTTTTAGGTGAAATACCCTAGAAGTGAAAGAGAACATTAGGGTACCAAAAACCCGTGTTTACTCTAAGATTAAAAAATTATAAGATCTTCAAAAAAATATAATTTTCATTATAACTCCAAGAGATCTAAATCCACTCTCAAAGATCTTGAGACAATATACTTAAAATATAACTTAAAGTATAAGTAAATATCCATATGTAAATGTCAACTTATACTAGGTTGCATTGGAAAATACTAACCCAAAGGGTTAGATTTTTCCTTGGGAATCCAACCCAAAGGGTTGGATAACCATTTTATGTGAAGGATGTGATTTTCTAAAAGGGTAACAAAATTTCACATTTTTGGTCATGCTCTCCCTTAGGTTTGCATGAGTTTCAATGCAAATTTTATAAAAATACCATGATGACATTGGGCTCTCTCTTAACTATCTAACCATATTATTTTTTACATTTTGATTATGTTAATGCTTTCATCTATAACTTCTCTTGTTAGTTCCTCCACTTTTTTTCAAAAATTAACATGTGCTAGTATAAACTTTTACTCGTTCATCAAAATTTTAAACAAATTACATTATTAGAAATTAGACTCCATTCTATACATATTGAAAAAAGAAATTATTTTTTATTATTTTTCCCAAATTTTAATGGGGAGCATGCTCAATTTTTTTCTTTTAAAGATGTGTCCACTTTGAAAATTATTCAAATATTATATATTCATTAAAAAATTAGCCGCAAAAACTAGCATAAACTACATGATGTTAGTTAATTTCTCACTCATGTGAATTTTTAATTTCTAAAAAAATAATTAACATTTTAGGGGGGGCACAACATACACTGCTATTTTTTTGATAAAAATAGAACCACTTTGTGTGGCCCCCCTTTTTCAAGCCCTTAATCTTCACTATTTTTTTTAAAAATAGTAGTTTAGAGAGTAGATTCAGAGCACTAATACTCTTTTTCTTATTGCATCTTCAAATTTTTTGCATAACTATCTCCATTTCTCGTCGAACATTAGAATTTACTAAAAAAAAATTAAAAAAGTGGCATCTTAAGAGCCATTTTTGTGTCACAACTTGGTGCACATAATATGGAGTAGTTTTGGTCCTCAATGTAGTCATATAATTTCCCAACATGTGAGATTTTACCTAATGTTATGTATAGACACCCCATGTATGACAAGGACATATACATTGTTCAAGCTTGAAAATAACATGGAATTACTATATCTTAGGAAAAGGAATTTTTATTCACATAGATCATAAGCCTCTTAAATTTATACACATATAAGAAATTTTTTATAATGATCAACATCAAAGGTGGTCTAGTCACACCAAATATTCTCATCTCAACATTCATCATAAGAAGGAAGAACAAATAAGTTTACAAATTAATTGGGTTGGCTTCAAATGAATAACCCTTATAACTATGTTAGACTCTTGAGAACACTACACAAAATATTAGCCTCAATTATATTCAACATTAATCCTATTTGTTGATATCTATACACCAAAGATTCAAATGATATTTAAGCCCTTTATTATCGTATGTAAGATAAAATCCTCTATCACATAATGCACATGCATCCCTATATGCACCTTCAACCTTATATGCTTCACCATAAACCCTATAGCTTCAACTCTATACCCAATAACATTATCCCTAAACCCTAAACTCTATACCCTAGACACTCAAACCCATAAGCTCAGCCCTAGTCCCTAAAGGCTATATGTTAAACCCTCAACCATAAACTCCATATCATCAACCCTAAACCCTAAACCTTATTCCCTCGACCCTATATACCTTATAACCTAACCTATAAACCCTATACCCTTGACACTATACCCAATGCCCTCAACCCTATACCCTATACCTTATACCAAATATCATCAACTCATACCTTCAACCCCAAACCCTACACTCTCAACCCTATACCCAATACCCTAAACCCTATACCTATACACTCAACCCTATACCCTAAATATTAAACACTTATCCCTCAACCCTAGGCCCTAAATACTATATGATAAACCCTCAACCCTAAACCTTATACCCTCAATCCTAAAATCTATACCCTCAATCAAAAAAGAAAGAGGTAATGGCCTAGAGAATGGGGGGAGAGATGAGACAAGGAGAGAGCAAAGAGAGGGTTGAGAAGGGAGGGAGATGTGGAGAGGGAGAGACTTGAAGAGGGGAGAGAGATAAAAGAAGGATGGAGGGAGGGAAGGATAGATAGAGAGTGGGAGAGAGAAAAAGGGGATGGAGAGAGGGAAGGATCTCATTAGAGAGTGGGAGAGAGAGACAAAAGAGGGAGGGAGTGAGGGAAGGATCAATAGAGAGTGGGAGAAAGAGATAATGTGAGGGAGATAAATATACTAAGTGAAGCATAATGCGAGCATGTTATAGCATGCTCACATTATGTGAAATTAAATATAATGTGAGGGAGATAAATATATTAAGTGAATAATAACACGAGTTTGTTATAATGCACTTGTGTTATGTTTTTCTTTGACATAACATGAGTATGTTATAACTTGCTCATGTTATGCCTTGCTTTGGAAATTTTTGAGCCTTTGGCTTGCATTTTCCTTGGTTTCCAACCAAAATTTTTGGAGTGGATTTTCAATGTCCAAGGACATATTTTTGCAAATAGTAACAAAATTGACATAATCTTGAACATGCTCCTCATCAGGTTTGCATGTGTTTCAGTTCATAAATTCAAAAAATACCATGATAATGTTAATCTCTCTATTATCTATCTAGCCATGTAACTTTTTTCATGTTTTGGGTATGTTAAGGTTTTCATATTTTTTTATTTTTTTTAGTGTGTCATTTTTTTGTCAAAAACCAATGTGTGGTATTTTTTACTTTTTTTATCCATTCATCAAAATTTTAAATAAATTACATTTTTAGAAAACTAGACTCCATTCTAAAAATTATTTTCAATTAGTTTTCAAAAAATTTAGGGGGGAGCATGCTCAATTATCTATTTTTCAAGATGTGTCCATTTTAAAAATTAGTAAAAAATCATATATTCATTAAAAATTAGCAAAAAAATTGGGCATAAACTACATGGTGTTAGCTAATTTCTCATTGAAGTGATTTTTGAAATACTAAAAAAGGTGAAAATTTTAGGGGGGGCTCACCAAATGCTACGTTATACTTTTTTGAAAATAGGACTAGTTTGTGTGCCCCCTTTTTGAACCTCCTAATCTCTATCATTTTAAAAAAAAAAAGTATTTTTGAAAGTAGGTTTGAAGAACTATGACACTTGTTTTTTGTTGCATCTTAAAATTTTGAGTGTAACTATCTTTAATTTTTCATCCAAGGTCAGTCTTTCTTGATTTAAAAAAAAATGTGACCACTTAAGACCTCTTTTTGGTCCCCCATATTTTTACACTTACCCTAGGGAGTTTCACTAGCTCGCCTATTTGACACAAGAAACTAAATATAGTAGTACAAATTTGACTTAAACATGTTTAACACACTCCATGGATCATAATCACACATTCCCTAGTGAGGAAGAGAAAAAATCAAGTCCCTTAGGTCTATTTTCACATTAAAAGCCATCCCAAAAGTACCATTTTTAACTGCTCTAGTTTTTCACTTTTATAGTTTTTCTCACCCCTTTTACTAGTAGTGTTCACCCTTGGCAAACTTAATTTCTCTCTCAGGAACTCTATCTACCAAAACAAATGCAATTCTACCATCTAAGGCTAGAGATATGATGACCTACATGTTGTCTATATTTCCAAGACCACAAAAATATGTTTAAGGAATGAAAAGAACTCTCCCATGTGATCAATACTTCTAATAAATAATATTTTACAACACTATAAAGAAGAGACCCAAAAATCAAAATTTTGCTCATAACTTTAGCAATCAAATATTATAACAAATAAAATACACCAATGATTTCTAAACATTAATAACATCATATCCAATACATAAAAAATAGAAATAATCACTCATCAATTTTTATATAGAATCTCTTTTATGTTAATAAAATGAAATTTACCATTTCACAACACATTTTCATTTAAATATCTCAATAAAAATATAATTAAAATCTTATATCAAAATCTATAAATTGCATGGATGCATACAATTGATGATCGTCTTCTTGATCAAAAGTATCAAATACACATAATTATGTACTTTTTTAATGATGATAAAATGTAGTAGAGAAAGAAATAGAATTATAAATGCTTCAAAATATAATGGGATCATATAATAATTAATTTAAAAACTACCAATGATCATGAGTTTACCACCCAACCGTGTAGAAGCCAAAGGTCTACCCAAGTTGATATAAAGATGAGCTCATGAATTGTAAACATGATCAATTAAATATATGACAACATGCAAAGACACATTCAAGTGTGGATGTTTAAAATAATTTGAAGAAACACACATGATCAAATTAAACATGGAAGAATAGATTAGAACAAGATATGGCGTAGCATCCCCTTGGCTCTCCAAATCCAAGATGACAATTTAGGTAGATAATACATCTATGTAGGGTAAGAGCAAGAAGATGAGTCCATGAAATGTGGAAGGTTTTTCCTAAGGCAAAAAAATGAAATTGACTTGCAAAAAGAGGGATCCCACTTTTTAATAAACGGGATCCTGTTTTTAAAAAATGAGATCCCATTTAGCTTCCGGATCTTGAGCCTAAATTCTAAACGGGATCCCATTTTTTAAGAAGTGGGATTCCATTTATTAATGGGTCCTGAACCGTCATTCGGGAAATGGGATCCCGATCTTTACAAAATGAGATCTCATTTTTAAGTGGTATTTTATTTTAAAAATAAATGAAACTCATTCATTTCTTCAGTGCATGGGACCCCAATTTTGCACAGCAAACAACGACCTGCAGGTAAGCCTCCACCCCCATTTTTTTTGCTCTTTTCATTTTTTTTTGAAATTTTTAACACAATGATAGATTTTAGTTTTTTTTTTTAATTTATTTAGCATTTTATGTATTTTTATTTACCTGTAATAGAAGAAATGTTGATTTTTAGAAGAAGAAGAAAAATTGAAATGAAACCCTCAAGATATTGAATAGAAATGAAACAAGATATTGAATAGAAATGAAAAAATCAACCTTATATCGTATCCTAAGAAAAAAAATTAGCTTTTGAAACCTAAATTGTTCAATGAAACAAAAAAATTGCATTTGAAAACCTAAATTGAAAGGAAACAAAAAATTGCATTTCAAAACCCTAAATTGAAAGGACACAAAAAATTGCATTTGAAAACCCTAAATTGAAATGAAATAAAAAAAATTACATTTTAAAATCCTAATTGTTTTTGAGACCCTAAATTAATAACAAATAAAAAAATGGCATTTCAAAACCCTAAATTGAAATGAAACAAAAAAATTTGCATTGAAAACCCTAATTGCTTCTTGAAACCCTAAATTGAATTCAAACAAAAAAAATTACATTTGAAACCCTAAATTGAAATCAAACAAAAATTTGCATTTGAAAAGGTTGATTTCAAGCTCAAGAATATTTGATAATGGAATTTAAATTCATTTGCATTGCTTAAATGTTTTAAATTTCATTTGCATTGTATGGAGACAAGTATGTAGGCATGCCTATGGAAGAAATTATTCGATAGATTTAGGTTGATACATAGTAAATTAGGGTCCTTGATATTGACAATGAAATGGGATTTGATAAATATTATACATTTAAATGTGTATTCATTAAGTTAGAGAGATGTGTCAAGAGACACAATCAATTAAACGTTATTAACATAGATATAATTAGATTAGAAAAAAATATGTTAAACTTTACTTGTGGGACTAGTCGATCGTTAGAATCGATAAAAGTTATGTGTTTCTATTATGGATTATGCTCAATTATGTGTTTCTATTGCGAACTATGCTTAATTGAGTTAATAATATGGGCCTTATGCATCTATTATGATTCATATTATCTTACAACATGATACTATGCCATAATATGTTACAATTTAAACCATGATTGTTAAAAATTGAGTAGATTGTTAAATTTTCTCACTAGAAGAGTAGATACCTCAACATAATTTTATGATCACTTATATACTTATATGTTAGTGATATATATTCTATTTTTATGGATCTTCAATGAGCAAACATATGTGTGAAGCCTAGGATCAAACCCATGTTTGCAAGGTATCAAGCTAGAGCATTATAAGACTTGGTCAATAATTATATTGGAAAATACCTCCATCATAGAAGTAATCTAAGGAAATAGTCAGTCTATTCATAAAATAAAAAATATTCATAAACTAGTGCAAGGGCACCAAGCTAATTTTGCAAATTTTGGTCAAGTAAGGTCTAGAGTTAGTCTTTTGGTGTTTGAGTTTTTCTTGGGTCTAATAAGGTCATAATATACCACTTAAGATGTAATAAGTCATATTAAATTCATTTGAGTTCATTTTGTTATATTGTTTGCAATATTTCCAAAATTTGTCATATAAAAGTGCAAAAGTGCACAAAAATTCGGAAACCAATGGTTGGGAAGTTTGAAATTCAGTTGGATTCATTGGATTTGATTGGAACAAGCTTAAAAGGCCTTGAAAGGGCTCAAATAATGGTTGGAGACTTTGGAAGTGAAGATTAAAACAATAAAATTCCCTATTTTCTTTGTATTCTTTGTGTGTTTCTTTTAACAGTGTTGTTGCAGGCCATTGTATGGCCCTGTATCTCCTCCATTTGATATGAAGTGAATTGTAATTGATGGTATAAGGGTTCTTCACCATTTTTTCTGTGATTTGATAGATTTTTATTGGATACAGTGGTAGTTTGAAGACTTTCTTTGTAGGTGGGTATGTAAACCAATCTTAAAGGTTTGTAAACACAAAAAAATGCATTAACACCCATTCCACCATGAGTTTTGACTACAACTTGGTGGAATGGGTTCTTAGGGATATTTTTAGATGAGTATTTGGTTTCAAGAGAAGAGGGGGCCATTAAAGGGTTTTTGTGTGATGCCCTAGTAGACAAATTCATTGAATTTTGATGAAATTTGGTGGTTAAAGGTGGGAAATGGTTGAAAAATTTTGGGGAAATTTTTTTTGAAGGTTTATTAAGCATAGGAAGACTTATTGGAGCATTTTTGATGTGTTGGAAAGGTTTGGAGAAGATGGGAATGTATTTTTTCAATAAACCCCCTTTGGAATGGCTTGAAATGAGGGTTTTAAGGTTTATTAACGTAAAGGGCATTACTCTGGTTGAAAGTTGTGTATTTTGAAGTTTCATAGGCTAGGTAAGGACTGTCCATAGGAATTTTGGATTGGTAGAAACTTTAAAGTGGAGTTTCTTTGTAAAAGTGGGCTAATTGTGCCCTTGTTCAGCATACAAGTCCAGTTTAAGAGGTGTTGTTCCAAAATGAAGGTATCTCCTTTTAATATATGTTGAATAACCCATTAATGGGTATCTATAATGTTGTTTGTCTTGTGGCTTTGGTGAGAATTTGGGCAGATATGGTCAAGAACACACTGTTGTAGACCTACAAGGAATGTTGAGTGATTATGTGACAAAACACCCTAGTTAGGGTTTTGTTGATAGAAGAGTTATTTGGAACAGATTGAATTAGGATTGTAAGAGTATTTTCCTCCTTTCTCTGCATCATAAACTAATGTTCTTACATATGTGATGAATCAAAAATATTAACCCCCTTACTTGTCATCCTATTACCCTAAACCCTAAACCAATGTCTTAAGGGGTCCTAATATGAAATTTCTTAAGGGGATCAAAGAAGTGCTCAAAATTTGGTGAAGTTTCCCAAGGTAACCAAATTTAACAATAATAAGATCGTGCAATATTATAATATGAATGAGATTTCATGAGAGGTTGGTTAGTCGAAATAAGAGCTATCTCAACCAATTGTTCCAAAAGAAATGTTGTTCACTAACTTGCAAGTCCATTATTCCAAGGGCCGCCCAAACTTCACCCTAAACCCTAAACCCTAAACCCTAAACCATTAACTCTAAACTCTAAACCCTAAACCCTAAAGCATTTATTTTTTCCTAGGACCTTAAAATCAAATTTGGTTTCCTTGGGAAACTCCAAATTGTATTCCCTTAAGCCATTTCATTTTGTCCTAGGACCTTACTACATAGATCCCCTTAAGTGATCCTATTACCCTAAACCCTAAACCCTAAAGCCATCATTTTGTCCTAGGACCTTACTACATAGATCCCCCTAAACCATAAACCCTAAAGCATTCATTTTGTCTTAGGACCTTAAAATGAAATTTGGTTGCCTTGGGAAACTCCACCAAATTCTATTCCCTTAATCCATGTCATTTTAACCTATGACCTTACTACATAGATCCACTTAAGCCATCCTATTACCCTAAACCCTAAACTCTAAACTCTAAACCCTACACTGTAAACCCTAAACCGTAAACCCTAAAGCCATCATTTTGTCCTAGGACCTTAATGAAATTTGGTTGCCTTGGGAAACTTCACCAAATTTTATTCACTTAAGCCATGTCATTTTTTCCTAGGACCTTACTACATAGATCCCCTTAAGCCATCCTATTATCCTAAACCCTAAACCCTAAACTCTAAACCATAAACCCTAAAGCATTCATTTTGTCCTATGACATTAATGAAATTTGGTTGCCTTGGGAAACTTCACCAAATTTTATTCCCTTAATCCATGTCATTTTTTATACATAGATCCCCTTAAGCCATCCTATATTAATACATAGATCCCCATAAGCTATCTTATATTAATAGTTAATCATTTTTTCATCAAGTAACATGCCTTAGACATAAATGAGGCTTACACATTTTATCATTTGTATTCATTTAGGCCATTTATATTGAATGGTTTAAGGGTATTTCCCAAACATGTATCTTACATTTTGAAATTACAAAGCTAATGTAGGTTCACTTATATCTTAGAGATCATAGATCAATTTAATAATATATGTAATCCACCTCCACACCCTCCATCTCCGCCACATTCGCCTCCACCTCATAACCCCCCACCTCCACCACCTGAAACTGATGGTGCTTTCTTGCAAGCACCGATCAATGTCAATGTTAGATCCATTTAGGATCAAATAAATGATATTCAAAATAAAGAATGTATCACACCACCTTTGAGGAATTTGGCATCTATGATGCAAAATGTTGTTGATGTTGTTAGGGCTATTAATGGGATCTTCAATGAGCATCAATGATGGCTAGAGGAGAGGAGAAAGTCTGATTCTAAAAAGGAAAACACAAAGAAATGAAGAGATGCAGTAGAGAGCCACATGTTCACTTTATAAATTAAGACAATGATCTTAGTTATGAATTTATGAATTTGGTTGGATGGATTTTTTTACGATGAATTTGTGAATTTGGTTGGATGGATATTTTTAGTGATGAATTTATGAATTCGGTTGGATGGAGAATTTTAGTGATGAATTTATGAATTTGGTTGGATGGATATTTTTAGTGATGAATTTATAAATTTGGTTGGATAGATATTTTTTAGTGTTGAATTTATGAATATAATAACTTATAATGATGAATTTATAATAGTATATTTTATGACTATCTACTATCATGATTTCTCATATTGGAAAAATGTTATTATATGTGTAGACATCTAAATTTGACCACTCCCATATGGTCAAATTCGTCTCTTTTATTCGTCTATTTCATATTCCCCATCGATATTAATTAAATGATTTATTTATTAATATCTCCCCCTTTCCTAAGGTATTTAATTTAATAATTAAATACTTTACCTTTCATCCCTTCCTCTCTAAATTAAATAAATATATCAATTTATTTAATTTAGTCATTTAGCCTTTTCAATTTAAATCAATTTTAAATTCTCTCTTTTCTCTGTCCTTGTCACATCCTCCATAATCCTCTTCTAATCTAGATTAGTTTAATTAATCCATTATTAGTATGTGCACACCCTTAATCAATATTAATGTCACATCCTCCATATTTTTCCACTTACCTCTAACCCTCCATTAGTCTTCTTGATCACCTATTTGCACAACCTTAATCTAATCTTCATGCCATTTTTGGTATTCTTTCCAAGTAAACCTATCATAAGTACTGTCTTTATTTAGCCTTGACCTCTTCCCCGTATGAATTAAAAATCCACATTTATTCCTCCAATGCTCCCCTCTTCCCCATGAAGGTTGTTGGGAAATTCTAAAACCTCTCATAAATCACATCACCCACTTGGGACAAGGACCTCCTTTATGAGGACCTTGTCTTATCTGCAATGTATTTCCAATCATCTGAATTTAAAATTCACATTTATTACTCCAACATTTCTCTCTTCCCCATGATGATTAGTGAGGAATTCTAAAATTCCTCCCATGTCAACATCCTTCCCACATGGGGACAAGAACTTCCTTTTTGAGGAAATCTTCCCCTAATCCCAAGGTACTTGCAAGTACCTCCACCTCACATGTCTTTTACCACCTCCTCTTCCACATGGAAATATGTGAGGGCTTGTGAATCCTCAACTCACCATAGCCATTCATCTTGTCCATGTTGGCTAAATCCTATCCATTCAATTCTCTAGAGACTCTTCCCCTAAAATAGAGTATTTTGTCTCATTTTTCTCATTCAACACAATTAGATGCATTCACAATTCAACTCTAAAGCACACTAGCAATCTCAAGAACTTGCATTCAAGGTCATCCTCCATTGTTGCACTTCAAAGTGTTCATTGCATACATTGCATACATTTTCACACATCTATCAAAACACCTGCATCCATTATTACACTCTCCATCCAATCTAGATCATTTTGCATATCATTTTAGCTTATTTCCCATCAAGGAGCACACAACTAATCTACATCAAAAGGCCAACCAAAGGATCAACTTGAGCAAGGTATATCTTTTGTTTAGTCAAGTTCTTTTGTTCAAGTTAAACTAGGCTTATCTTGAGGTGGTGTTTTGTGTATTTCTCCTTTTGTATTTTCTTTGATTTTGCATCATTTAGAGTAGGAATTCACGCTGCACACATTTCTGGCATGCCTGATGGGACACACAAATGGGTCTGTTATTTTCACATGCTCTATTGTTTGAAATCTTGCAGGTTCAGGTTACACAGAGGTGATTTTGCTAGTGGAACAAGAGATTCTACAACAACAGGCATGATCATGTAGTCAAGATAGGAGAGCCTATCTTAAACAAAGGTGATTCTACACTTGCAGAATCGCCCATCTATCAAATAGGGGAAAATATGCTCCCTGTTTCCCAAACAAGCGACCCTGCTGCTAAGTTGGGTGAGGCAGCTTTTTGCAAACAGGAAATCCTTCCTCTAACAGAAGCGATTCTGCCAATTACAGGGGCGATTTTGCTAATAAAACAGGCAATTTTGCAATCAGAACAGGCGATTCTGCTATTGACAGAGGTGATACTAAGGTAAAAACAGAGACTTAAAGTGTTATTTTTAGAGTTTGTTTCTTATCATTTTCAGGTACTGACCCCCTAACCTATTTTTTTAGTGAATGTTCTTCGTTTTACTAACATTTGTGAAGCCATTTCATGTTTGTCCAAGGCCGGAGGTTCAAACTACTAATTTTTTTCTTGCAAGACGAGTGGGTCAAGACCTTTAGTTAGTTTTACTTGTTTATTAGTTTTCATACTAGTTAGGCACATAGAACTAATTAGGGGGAGTCAAATACACTTGTTTGTTGTGCTTGTTTAGTGGACTATTGAAGTATCCAATACCCTTGCACCACTTGACAATCCTGAGTGAAGAGAAATCGTAGTCCACTTTAGTCCTTTTGTTACGTAGGAGATACTAGACTGTTCAAGCTCTCCCCTTATGCTTCGTGCGAGCCTGGGTATCAGCCAAAAAATTTTAGTGTCTTCTATTAGCAGAACTTGCTTGGGGATTTCATTACCCCAAGGGACGATCCCAACCACATGCACTGACAGGGTATATAAAGAGGGGAGAAAATTTATTTACCCCAATCCAATCACGCCGTGTCTGGCAAAGCATCGAAGCTAGGGTGATACCTAGATAAGACGTGAAGAGTTAGTCCAAGTTTCTAGTACCTCGCTGGGGCTTCTGACTCATGCCTGTGATGAGCTAGGTTTCACAATTGTGCCTCACATATCATGCGTATATCGAGGACTCCCTAGATCACCTTGTTCAGCCTACTTAGAGGACTGTGTTAGCCATACCCTTTTTACTAATCTTAGGATTGTGTTGCTTGAACTATCTTCTTTATCCAAAACCAATGCATTTCTATTTAGTCAAGTTAGCCTTATCTTCTACTTGTTGTTTGCTTTGTTTTTTGACCTTTTCCATAGCTATTTTTCATCCAAGTCAAGTCTAAGTCTATTGTTTGGGTGAGTTTTCCTTTATCAAGGGTGAACTTGTTGTTGTTTGGGGTGAACCTGCTATCCACAGGGGTGACCCTATCTTCTGTCTGAGTTATTTCTCAGTTGGTTCCTGTCAAAATCATCCATTCTCCACAGAATAGGTGAGCTTGTACCTATTTTGGGTGAGCCTGACATTGATTTGGGTGATCCTGACACCTAAAGTGGTGATTCTGCTCTTTGTCTGAGTTATTTTGTGATTCAAACAACCCATCACATTCACCTGTTTCATCAAAAGGGGCTATTTTGCCACTATTTTGGGCAATCCTACTTCATACTTGGGCGATTGTGCTTGTTGTTTCAGTCCCTTGTCAGTCTCCTGAGTCATCATATTCACCCATACCCTGAAAATAGGTAATTTTGCAATAGAATTAGGCAAGTTTGCACCCTGAATAGCCAATCCTGTTTTCTATTTAGTCAGTCTGTTTATCTATTCAGTCTATCCATTTATCCATTTTCTCGTTCTGAGAGTCTGTTTTCCTATTTTGAGAGTCCATTTTCCCATTTCGATAATCCATTTCCTCGTTTAGAGAGTCTGTTTCCCCATTTAGTTAGTTTGTTCCTCTGTTTAGGGAGTCTATTTCCCTATTTGGTGAGTCTGTTTCCCCATTAGGTGAGTCTGTTTTCCCGTTCGATGAGTCCATTACCCTATTTATCAACGTCATTTGACTATTTTCAGATTTAGGCAAGTCTGAAAGCTATTTAGGCTAGCATGCATCCTAGTTGGGCGATCATGTACCTTAGTTGGGCAACCTTGAATCTTAGTTGGGTGACCCTGCACCTTGGTTGGGCGACCTTCAACCCTAGTTGGGCGACCCTGCACCTTGGTTAGGTCACCTTGCACCCTATTTGGGCGACCTTGCACCTGGTTGGGTGACCTTGCACCCTATTTGGGTGACCCTGCACCTTAGTTAGGCAACCTTGCACCCTAGTTGGGTGACCCTGCACCTTGATTAGGTGACCTTTCACCCTAATTGGGTGACCCTACACCTTGGTTAGGCGACCTTGCACCTTGGTTGGGAAATTTTTCTCCCTATTTGGGTAATTCTGTCACCTGTTTAGGTGAGTTTGTTCTTTGTCCAGAAAGTTAATCTATTGTGATCCCAAAATTTTTGTTTTTTTCCAAGATGTTTGCATCTTCTATTCATCCATAATCTTCACTTCAATCCATCTGCATTTTCCAAAGGTCATCCATACATCTTGAATCATCTAAATCATAATAGGTACATCTTGAAACATCTCTAGGTTACATATCCATCATCGTTTTCTCGATCCAAATCCCCTTAACTTCATTTAGAGGTTATTATAAAAATTGGCCTAGGTGTCTGAAATCGATCATCATCCTACAACATCTACTTGGGATCATCATTCATCCTAAGTTAGTTATCGTCTTTGGCCCAATCAATCCACTTCCATCTCAAGTTGGATTCAGTTTCGTAATCGTCTATCCGTCCTTTAATCCGATCAATCAACACCTTAAGTCACCTCAAGTGATTTTTGAACTTGGTTTAGAATCCCTTTCTTCATCTTATCTTATCCATCATCCAATCTTATCAATCATTTCACCAATCAATCTAATCCAATCACATCTCTATCCAATCATCCAATCTGCTAATCATTCATCCAATCCAATCAATCCTTTAATCATAACTTAGGTCATCTTTGCATTACATCTTAGAGTATAGTATCATCTTAATCCACCTGGTAGCTTTGCACTTTCATGCACATTCAAACCTGATCACAAGCAAAGAAGCAAATGGAAAAACAACAATCCCAGGGTTCCAAGCCAAATATCCCTCAATATCCCAACAACGGTGCAAATATCCCCCATGATCCCAACAAGGGTGTAAATATCCCTCAAGATCCTAATAACGGTGTCTCGTCACAATCCAATACTGATCTTCAAAACACTTCACTACGTAGTGTCGAGAACATGGTTAATCAGCCCGAAGTCATGGTTGACTAATACCTTAGCAATCTCACCAATGTTTAGATGACAGATCACCTTGTCAATGAGTGTGGGGATAATATTCACGCTACTCTAATCATGAAAAGAGTCAAACCACCACCTGATTTTGATATGTCACAATACACTGACACCCAGACTCTCCCAGCACCTCAAGATCTACAGACTTCCAAGAACATTATGGGAAATTTGTATATTCTTAAAGGTGCACCTATAGAAAATTTCTATCAACTTGGATTCAAAAATGCTATGATACATCAAGTCCCAAGTTATTCTCACCTTCTAGCCTTGTCCTCAAAAGCACAACCCAATCCTAATGACCCCTATGCCTATGGCATGCCACAGAATATTCTATCTACTCCACCACTCCCGCCTCAACATCTTGGTCAACCACCCATCAACATTGGGGGCAATCCTATCCTTGCACTAATTCCACCTCTAGGGCCTACACCTGCTGGCTATTTACTACCACCACCTCAAGGTAACATCACTGTGTTTTAGCAGCCTCTTGTTAATCCTCAATAATATACTGCATTGTAAGCACCATTGTAGCACACTGCTATCCCCTTGCAAGTGCCACCACAAATATTGCTACCACTACTATCTCATCTCAACCACCTCATCAACCACCTCCGTAGAAAAATGTCACAATTCCATAACAAAACATCACTATTCCGCAACAAAATGTCATAATCCCACAATAAAACATTCCAATTCCTCAACAACATACTACTATCCCTACGCAACCCCCACATCAAGTGACGCAAGTTGCATCGCAACCTCAACATCCACCCCATGATGCCTCCATGGTGATCCCACAATAACAACACATCCCATCTCGTCCACTTTACCAGAAGCCACCACAACAGCAGCAACCGCCCCAACATACACATGTTCCCACACAAATGCAATGTAATCCTCTCACACAATATCTCTACCATCCATCAATCACATATACCGCCTATGCCGCTACATCCAATCCTAATCCAAATCTTCATTTGGCCTCTCAAAATCCACTACAATCTCAATCGCCACTTTACACTGACCCTCCAAAATCACACACGAATCCTTAGCAACAACTGTCTAATCTGCAACCACCTACATATACCACACAAAAACCCAATGTTGTGTACAATTACCAATCCAATCCATACTACACTCAGCAACAACCACCCTATCGAGAGGGTGCTCCATCCACTTCTTACTATTAGCAATCGACATCATACCAACAAGGCACTTCCACGTCAATGTATTATCGAGCTCCTACATAATATCAGCAGTGTACTCCATCCACTTCATATTATCAATAGAAGCCACCTTATCAACAAGCAACTTCCACCTCTTACTATCAAAATCTGTCATCCTCCTATCCACCTTACTTCAATCCGCAACCACAATCCACATACGCCAATCAATACCAACAAACACCTCCATATACACCTACACTTGCCTATGATCAAGCTACTTCTACATCATCCTCATCATATCAGCAATATCCTCCATACAATCAGCCTAATCCATCTAATCTGACTCCCATAGTTCCTATCAATAAATATTTGGAAGAATTCAAAGTTGTGTTAAAGGACTTGCAAGTAGGGACCAACAAACAATCGTTTAAGTTTGAGGATATTTGTCCCTATCTGTTTGATCCTTCAATTTCATCAATTCCTTTGCCAAAGAATTTTGAAATATCAAAATTTGATAAGTATAAAGGAACAAAAGACCCCAAGGCTCATCTTCAGGAGTTTTATGCCCACTGTCAAGAATTCATGCATAATGACAATTACCTCATGAGGTTGTTGCCTAGGATTTTACAAGGGATAGCTCTTGACTGGATTATGGGTCTTGAGAAGGGATATATCAAGTCCTTTGCATAACTTTCAGAATAGTTTGTCTCACACTTCTCCTTTAATTTAGTGGACATCGATACATTGGATCTCCTGAAAGAAAAGTAGCGCGAGGGACAAACTTTTGCAAGCTATCTTCAAAGATGGTGAGCTTTAGCCAGTCAGATGAAATCCACACTTGGGGAAAAAGACATGGTCACTCTATTCATCAAAAAATCTCAAACAGATATGGCCCACAATTTCAAACTTCACTGTGTCACAACCTTCACGAAAATAGTGAAGAAAGGTCCTATCCTTGAGAGGGCACTTATTGCCAAAGGGTTAGTCAAAATTTTTAAATCTAATAAAGAGAAGTCGTCTAGGGATAAGCCTAATTATTGGAAAAAAAAACAAAAATGTTGTCAATGATGGTGTCACTGACACTAAACACATCCAAGTATCCAATGCCTCCCAGAAGCCACAATATCCATCTCCACCACATCCAAATCCTCATGCCATATCAGTGCCACAAGGGACACCTCGTCCTACCCAACAATCCAATCAGAATAACCAAGGGAATAGCAAACATCAATTCACTCAACTAGGAGAACCCTTGAGTGTCGTGTTCCATAAGCTCCTTCAAGATAATTACCCAATAACATATCTTGTGACCAAGCCTCTTGATGAATCCAAGCCCAAACCAGCTTGGTACAAAGAAAATGAGTATTGCGAGTTCGATAAGATTAAAGGGCATACATTTAAAAAAATTCAAGGTTTAAAAACATGTGTCTAGGATCTCATAGATCGAGGTGACATACATGTGGTTGCCAACATGGCACCCTCGTCCAATACTCAATTACAAATATGTCCAAACACTTTTCCTAAGCATAATCAAGGTCCTAGCACATCAAACTCAAACCCCGGGTCTAATAACAACAATGATCAAAATAACAACACAAACAACATTAGTTACAAAAATGTGTCATTTGATTATCAAAGCATCCTCATGCATATCGAATAGGTAGAGCCACGTGTGTCTATGATACACATAAAAGGAAAGGATCCACAATATGATGTTACAACCCACTGAACCCGTATCACAGTCCCTGGAGCCTCTACATCCACCTAGTCATCGCTTGTAAATTCTCAATACAACATTCTTGATTATCTAGGAAAGACCCTAACCTAGATATCCATTCTGAATTTTCTCAATTCATCTCCCGTACACCAAGAAATCCTAACTAAATCCTTGTAGGACACCCGAGTTTCTAATGACATAGCTATTTCAAGCATTGGTAGGACACCTCTTAGCAACCTATCAACTAGGTTTTAGCCAAAATGACATGCCCTGCATTGACTTGAACCATAATCATCCCCTCCATCTCGAAGTCCTTTTAATTCATCACAAAGTAAAAAGGGTCTTGGTAGATAATGGTTCTTCCCTAATTCTTTTTACATTGAAAATCATAAAACAAGTGGGATACACCCACACTGACTTAAATAACCAAGTCATCACTATCAAGGCGTATGATAATGCAAAGCATGATTATGAAGGGACAATCTTTCTTCCGATTCAAGTTGGACCAGTTGTGCAATACACTACCTATCATGTCCTTGATCTGGAACTCCCCTATAATCTCCTCCTCAGCTGCCCATGGATCCATGCCATGCAAGCCATTCCATCCACATACCACTAATGGAAAAAATTCCCATTCAATGGGGAGGAAGTTACAATACACGCAGACCCTCAACCATTTGAATAGTGTCGTGCATTAGAAGCTTCTTTTCCCCATTCTGATTACTTCCCTCAAGTGGAAATGGAACCACCTCAGACATCATCATCCCACTCATCCACTAATGGACTAGCCACCACTTCATCCACTCCATCATCCACATCTGATTCCACCCTTACCAAAGTCTAGATCATTGACAAGGGTTTTGGTGAATATGAAATGCGTACAACTTTGAATGTTGCAATCATGCCACCCCCACTACACACATATGGCGAACCTTCTCAGTCTATCCCAAAGGAACAAGAGAAGACGATCACCTTGAGCTCCAAAAATGTGGGATCTAGCACCTTCCGTTCTTCTGGGTTAAGGAAAGACACACCAAAAGATGACATCAACCAATGGGTATACCATGAGGAACCTGAACCCTCTCCCCCCTTGAAAGAATATTTCCAAGAAATATATCCATGGCCCTCTAAGTTTTCAGAGAAACACAATTAGCAGGGGGGAGGTCTTGGTGTAGAAGAACAAGGAAGACAACAACTGATCAAAACTTTTGTATGTCCAAGAAAATTGGGCTTGGGCTATGATAACAAACAAAAGGGTCCTATGGCATTGTCTAGTGCCTCGAATAATGTCATTGTGGATAACAGTCTCCTCGAAGACATACCAGAAGTAGAATCCATCATACATGCGTACAATGATGTAGATCACGTAGATCTCTCTTCCATGTTCGAATGCCTATTTGTTTGCACCATTAGCCTATCCCTTCAGCATCTTGAACTCATAGACTGGGACCTACATGGTAGCACACCTATCAACACCTTGCCCTCAGTGGATATGTATTTACATCTTATGGGATTAGGGGAGGATAAATTCCCTAACCGCAAAATTAAAAAGAAGCAAAATAAAAAAGGGTCACCTAGTGAAAACCTCTTTGAGGCGCTTCTTGACTCAAAAAAAGTAAAAAAAAAGGGTGTATCTGATAGAAAAAACCTTGATGAGACGGTGGAAGATGGGGATATTCATCTTCCCCTTGTAGGAACTTAGTTGTCTAAACAATCATCCATTCTGATCGAGGAAACTCAAGAAATAAATTTGGGAACTGAAGAGGATCCCAAAATCACATATGTAGCCAAATCACTATCAGAGGAAGAGTACTCTACCATCACCTAGCTTCTCAAAGAAGGCATCATCAAATTTCTATGGACATATTCAAATATGTCGAGTCTCAATCCTGCTCTAGTAGTACATCATTTGGATGTACATCCCGATGCAAATCCTGTCAAGCAAAACTCAAGAAAATGCACCCCCAAGTAGCTCTACTTCTCAAGAAAGAGTTGGAGAAGTTATTAGAAATTGGATTCATAAGACCCATTGACTATTCTGAGTGGATCTCCAACATAGTGCTAGTTGCCAAACCAAATGGCAATATCTGGGTTTACACAGATTTTTGGGATCTCAATAAAGCTTGTCCTAAGGATGATTTCCCTTTGCCAACTATTGACATATTGGTGGATTTAACCGCAAGACATGAGATTCTTTCCCTCATGGATGGCTTCTCCAGATATAATTAGATTAGAATTGTGCCTGAAGATCATCATAAAACAACCTTCACTACACCTTGGGGCACGTTCTATTACAATGTCATGCCCTTTGGCCTCAGGAATGGTGGGGCAACCTACCAACGCACCATGAACGTTATCTTCCATGATCTCATTCACATCATAATGAAATAATATGTTGATGATCTATTAGGGAAATCAAGAACAAAGGAAGAGTACCCGATGGTTCTCAAGAAGATCTTTGAGCATCTAGAGCACTATAAGCTATGTTTGAATCTGAAGAAATGTGTCTTTGGGGTCACACCAGGAAAACTACTAGGGTTCATCATCTCTAGAAGAGGTATAGAGGTCGATCCAGCAAAAGTTAAGGAAATCAAGGATATGCCTCCGTCGCATAATGTCAAACAGTTAAGGAGTATTCAGGGCAAGTTGCAATCCATCCAGTGGTTCATAGCTCAATTAGTCGATAAATGCTAGTCATTCACTCATCTCTTGAAAAAGGATACTGCCTTTAAATGGAACCAACAATGTCAACTTGGATTTGACAAGATCATAGAATATTTGGCTCACCTGCCTATCCTTATACCACTAATTCCTAGTAAACCACTCATGTTGTATATTTCTACTACATTAGTAGCACTAGGGGCATTGTTGGCACAACATGAGTCATCAAAATAATTAGCGATCTACTACATCAGCCAAACCCTAGTGGGTTATGAACTCAATTATTCCTAGATGGAAAAAGCTTTCCTAGTTGTGGTTTTCAGTTTGCAAAAACTCTGACATTATATGCTCAGTCACCAAGTGAAGCTCATCTTTAAGGTCAATCCACTCAAATATCTACTATCCAAGACAACTATGACTAGTCACATGGCTAAGTGGGTCATGTTGTTAAGCGAATTTTATATAGAGTATGTGGATCAAAAATCTATTAAAGGACAAGTGATAGTTGATCAGCTGGCAGATGCTCCCCTGGTAGATGCTTATCCTTTGGTCAAAGAATTTCCTGATGAAGGGGTCTTTACAGTAGCCGAGGCAGCCACATGGACACTTTATTTTGATGGGTCATACACACACAATAGATCGAGGGAAGGAATCTTTCTCGTCACCCCATAAGGTGATTATATACCGAAGTCATTCAGGTTGGCTTTTCTGTGCACCAACGATGTAGCTAAATATGAAGCTTTTCTTACCATACCCAAAGCAGATTGGGTCCCAGAGTACTCAAAGTGGGCCAGCCAAATACCACCAGAGGGTCATGGTGACAAGGGCGAGGGCAGCATTCACAGAGATTGAGCTTGATCGAAATGATACACTTTTTGTGCCTTATGGGCTCGTTTTTGATAGCCCCGATGGGAATTTTGTACCGATTGACATATATGTACAGTGATCTGATTTATTCTTTGTACTATGACAGTGACATGATTGATGATATATATGTGCTGATTTTGATGTGATGTACTGTGCTCTCCTTTATGCATGGATGGTTTATTTCTATATGCTTTGCAGTGATGTCCTTATGGATGCATTTATTTATAATGATGTATGCATTATGATTATCACTAACAGATCTATATATATGTTAACCTATGATACACAAAATATGATGTTATCTATATGATAATGCAAATGCAATGGTTTTTTAATGCATAATGAGATGGTTTTATGAGATGCTTAGAATAACAAATGTTGTTATCCTAAATGTAATAAATGATGATGTATGTGATGCAATGATATGTTAATGCAAAGTGATATGCTGATGCATAATGTAATGTGAACGTAAAGTGGTGAGATGATGTCATGATGTTATGCAAGTGTGTATGCCTAATGAATTAAATGCTTATATATCTATTGATTATGCGAAAATGATTATGAAATGCTTCTGTAGATGCTATGCAATGATTTATACGATAGATGGTAATATGAAATGGTTATGAAATGAAAATGCAATGTTTATGCAATGATTGATATAATGTCTTTGAGATGCAATGTAATGGGTGAAATGTGATGACATGGATGCACCTATTTATGAAGAATGTTTATGATAACCTGTTTATATGATGATAAAAATGCAATGCGTATGTTTTCTATATGATATGCTTATGCAATGCATATGTTTCCTATATGATATGTTTATGCAACATGCTAATGATTTGTGGATGCAGGGTCGATGACGATGATGGTGATAATGATCAACTGTCATAGTACCTTATTAGTGCGATTAGTAAGAAACAAAGAATTCAGTTCAACAAGACACAAGATGATGCAAATTCAAATGATGATGATGATGATGATTACTTGCCAAGGAATTGGGATTTTCAAAGGGCCAAATTTTCTTATGTTTGATAACACACGTGGTACGATGCATCAAGGTATAGAAAACCAAGATGGTGTTGTACCCAGTGAGATGAACTTTGACTTGACAATTAGATAGCAGCATTCTTGTTCACACCTAACATACAGAAACCTTGCTAGGATGCACTTTAGAATTTTCAGACAGCTCAAACCAAAACACGGAAAGGTAAACCTATCCATGCAATAGTCAACAAGTTTCCCTAGACCTCTTCCATACATACCTAACAAAGCAAGTATTCGCCAAGGTTATATTACAAGAACGTCCAAGCACAGCAGACAAAAGATAATGATCATTGCCCCATTCCTATTTCTCTAAATCCTCTGTTTTGGGATATCATCGAGACGTCCTTGGAATGAGTGCAAATAAGATAAGTCAAAAGATAAAGACCAAGTAAACAAACAAACCGATGCTCTTCAATACTACTAATGGAAAGAAGATGTGTTTTCTAAGGATGATAACCGAAACTTATTGCCAAAAGATAATGCCCATTGCAGGAAGGATTCATCCTAGGACATGTTAGTGGATGGTGGCATGTCATTTTGTTTATCCAAAGTGTTCTAAGGGATGATTGATATGGGACCAATTCAGATGATAAGTTACCAATACGAAGAGATGACCAACTTTCTTACATAGTGACTTAGACTTAAGACTTGACGTTTGGAGTTTTACTTTTAAATCTGCTAGACTTGTTTCTAACTGTTTCACCAAAGGTTGAGGGTGACGATTAGTTAATTATGAGTGGTGTTTATTGCGGGTGCAAGCGAGATGAGGTGGATGGATTTTTCAAATATTTGGATGTTTTTGATGTTTTGCAATGTTTTGAGGCTTTTTTTGGTATTTTCGATGTTTTCAAATGTTTTGATTTTTGATTTTTTGATTTTCCAATGTTTTTGGGATTTTCTGAAATTTTGACCAAGAGACTAACCTAAAGACCTATCCTAGGGGTCTCGAGGGCTGATCAATAGATTAGCCTTGCCTACGTTATATACGCAGAGACCACGTAGTTCGACTGGTGACTTGACCGATTTACAGATGATGATATACATGATGATATGTCAACTTATTATGACGGACTCCTATAGGACTGACCTAGATGTCTTGAGGGATGATCAAAGATCAACCTTGCCTACGTTCAACCTCAGAGACGACATAGTTCAACAAGACGACCTTGTTTTTTGACTTTTTGATGATTTTCTGACCTGTTTTTGGATTTTGACATGTTTTGATGTTTTTGAATTTTTTGATTTGAGGATTTTAAGATCATA
This sequence comes from Sequoia sempervirens, assembly GCA_007258455.2. Taxonomy (NCBI): domain Eukaryota; kingdom Viridiplantae; phylum Streptophyta; class Pinopsida; order Cupressales; family Cupressaceae; genus Sequoia; species Sequoia sempervirens. The sequence continues at coordinate 618,642,979 of VDFB02000003.1, read as the reverse complement.
CACGAATCCGATTCGATAAAAAAATGCCCCTAGCGTGATGCAATAGACTACTCCAATAAAGGCAAGACAAACTGACTTTGAGGATGGGCCGAGTAGTACTAGGAGGGATCATGATATGAAAACAAGACCAAGCTACGGTGCGGATGCAAGTGGATGAGTGATTGATGGAGACCTGAATGTGTTGGATGATGGAAGTGAAATGGATGGATGATGCAGAACAAGCCATACAAATCCTGGTGGATGGAAAGTGCTTATTTACGCAAGGCGCCTGTTTGCCAGGTTTTCACAAAGGTACTAGCCCAAAGTGCCACCGAAGTGATTTTCACTAGAGGATGATTTTTTGATCCATTTTCTGATTTTTTTGGATTTTTTGCTTTTTTTATTTTTTTGTTGTCACCAAGACACCTGTTTGCCAGGTTTTCGTCAAAGTTGCCATTTTTTCGGGACTTTTTCTAATTTTTTTTTTTGGATTTTTTGGGTTCTATACCTTGAAAGATTTAGGCATAAAACTTTTTGAGATGAGCGCTATTCATGAGCTCCTGCAGAGGTTCCCCTTCGGGTGTTGATAGCTGATATGCCCCTGATTTGTAACTTGTTGTTATGATGAATGGTCCTAACCAATTAGGTTCAAACTTTTCTTTGTTGCTTGGGTTTGGGACATTTTTCTGATTTTCTTTTAAGACCGGTTCTTCGACTTGGAAAGTCCTGCTTCTGATTTTCTTATTGTAGCTCCATTTGAGTCTATTCTGATAGACTTGCAAATGATTTAAAGCATCTATCCATCTCTCATCCAATAACTCCAGCTCATTTAGTCTTGATACTTTTTCCTCTTCATCCGTGATGTGGTTTTGCAGTGATATCCTGAGGGATGGGAGCTTGATTTCAATGAGGAGTATGACTTCTGATTCATAGACCAAGGAGAAGGGGGTGGCACCAGTGGGTGTGTGGATGTTGGTTCGATAAGCCCAGAGGGCAGGATTAAGCTGAAGATGCCAGTCACGACCTGCATCATTGACTGTTTTCTTGAGGATTTTGAGGATGGTTTTGTTTGTAGCTTCTACTTGGCCATTGCCTTGGGGATAGTACAGGGTGGAGAAGCGATGCTGGATTTTGAATTTCTCGCACAAGTCACAAACCTCCTGGTTCTTGAATGGTGTCCCATTATCCGAGATAATGGCTTGTGGGACCCCATAACGACAGATGAGATAGTTCAAGATGAATTTTTAGATCAGCTTCCCAGTTATATACGTCATGGGTATGGCTTCCACCCACTTTGTGAAGTACTTAGTTGCAGTTATGATGAATTTGTGGCCATTGGATGAGGTGGGTGAGATTTTCCCAATGAGATCGAGTCCCCACTGCGAAAAGGGCCATGGTGTGATAATAGGATGAAGCTCTTGAGCTGGAGCATGGACGAGGTCCCCATGCTGCTGACATTGTAGACATCTTTTAGCATGATCATGTGCTTCTCTTTCCATTGTGGGCCAATAATACCCCATCCTCAGCAGTTTCTTAGCTATGGTCATTCCACTTGAGTGTGAACCACAGATACCGTTGTGTACTTCGGTTAGAGCGGTTAATGCCTCCTCAGCATTTAGGCAGCGTAGAAAGGTACCTTCTATGCTTCTATGGTATAAGGTATCACCTAGGATGACAAATCTAGATGCCTTTTTGACAAAGGTTCGTTTTAGGTTTGCTGGTAGGTAAGCCGGTATGACTCCTATTCGAAGATATGTGTAGATGTCATAGTACCAAGGATCACCAGGACCAATGATTTCACATACGAATTCTGATTCTGGTACCTCGAATGCGGAAATGAGAAACTGCTCAATCAAGAATTCATATTTTGGAACTTTGTGAGGGATGTTTAATAGGGATCCAATTGTTGCCATGGCATTTGCTGCTCTGTTGTTGGTTCTAGGAATCTACTCAAATGTTATTTCAATGAAATATTATTTGAGAGTCTCCACCAATTTCTTGTATGGAGTGAACTTATCATCCTTGGTCTGATATTCATTATTGACTTGATTTATGATCAACTTAGAGTCTCCATAGACTTTGAGAGCTATGATGTTCCATTGCACTGCTATCCTGAGACCTATAGTCAAAGCCTCATATTCCATGATGTTGTTAGTGCAAGGAAATGCTAGTTTGTATGACCTTGGTATGCAATCCCCTTGTGGGGTGATGAAGAAGAAACCAACTCCTGATCCGTGCTACGTGTATGAGCCATTGAAGTATAGTTTCCAATGGTCAACTATGTTGATGTTGAAAATAGATTCATCTGGAAACTCTGACACAAGAGGATTCTCAGAATAGATAGGTGCTTCTGCCAGTTGGTCTGCGATAACCTGACCCTTGATTTCTTTGTGCTCTACATACTTGATGTCATACTCTGACAGTATCATTACCCATTTTTCCATTCTTCTGGTGAGCATTTCCTTTGATAAGAGATACTTGAGGGGGTCAATTTTGGCAATGAGCTTTATCTTGTGTGCCAACATGTAATGTCTGAATTTTTGTCATGCAAAGGCATGCTTTTTTGATGAATGAGTAGTTTAGCTCATGACCGACCATTGTTCTACTAATGTAGTAGATAGCCCTCTCTGTTCCGTTTTCATCATGCTGAGCTAGGAGAGCTCCAAGGGCTGATGTTTTTGCTGATACATATAGGATCAATAGCTTTCTTGGGATGGGTGGCATTAAAACTGGTGGTGTCAGTAGATATTCCTTGATTTTGTTGAATGCTTCTTCGCATTTTGTATCCCATTTGTATGCTACCCCCTTGTGGAGTAGGTGAGAATATGGATTATGCTTATCTTCCAGTTGTGCTAGGAATCGTCGGATGGATTGGAGTCTACCTTGGAGGCTTCTCAATTGTTTTAATATCTTTGGTGCTTCCATCTCAAGGATTTCTTTCACCTTTGTTGGATCCACCTAGATGCCCCTCATGGACACTATGTATCCTAGCAATTTACCTGATTGTATGCCAAAGATGCACTTCTTGGGATTTAGTCTGACTTTGTATTCCTCCATTCTGTCAATGATAGCACTTAGGGTTGCTATATGATCTTATCTTTTTCTTGACTTAGCTAGAATGTTGTTGACATAGTCTTCAACTATTTTATTAATCATGTCAAGGAATATTAGTGTCATGGCCCTTTGATAGGTTGCTCCTGCATTCTTTAGGCCGAATGGCATCATGGTCCAGTAGTAGGTCCCCCATGGACAAGTGAAAGCCATCTTATGTTGATCCTCTTTTACTATCATGATTTGGTTGTATCCTGAGAATCAGTCCATTAGTGATAGCATCTCGTGTCCTGCTGTCATGTCTACTATCATGTCGATGTTGGGAAGTGGGAAATCATCTTTCGGACATGCTTTGTTCAAATCTCTGAAGTCTGTACAGATTCTAATGGCTCCATCAGTTTTTGAGACAAGTACCAAATTTGACACCCATTCTAGATAATCTATTGGTCATATGAATCCTACATCTAGTAGCTTTTTGAGCTCCATTTTGACTAATAAGGTGATTTGAGGATGCATTTTCTGAAGCTTTTGTTTGACCGGCTTTGCTTCTGGATACACTGCTAGATGATGAACCACAGTCTCTGGATCAAGCCCTGGCATGTCAGCATAACTACATGCGAAGTTTATTTGTATTTCCCTTAGGAATGCTGCTAGGAGTTCTTGCTCTTCTGATAATAGTGATTCCACATAAAATGTGATATGTGGGGCCTCCTCTGCTCCTAGGTTGACAGGATTGCATTTTTCAGCCAAGACTACTGACTTCTCCTGATGAATAGCTCTTATAGGAAGATTGAATCCTTCATCCTTAGGCGCCTCAGTGAGGTTTTCACCATTGGATACGTCCTTTCTTTTTACTATTTTCTTGTCAGAGAGTGCCACAGTGTGGTTTTCACTCAAAGACTTAGATATGATTCTTAGTTTCTCACTTTTGTGACTGAAGGATTCAATCGTTTCCCCATAATAGGCCTATGTGTCCAACTCCATTATAAAGCTTGCCTTATGATCCCCTTCTGGAATGTTGTCCTGCAATCCCATGAATTTTGAAAGTGCCTCATCTTTTTTGAATGTATCGAGAACCAGTGGTCCTCGTTGGTCATAGTCGATCAGTTGGGGGTACACTAAACGGATCTCATGATTTGGATGGTCTATTTCAAAGGAGAGGGTGCTAATCATACATAGGGTGGTGTCCTCAAATAACCTAGGTAGATTGGTCATGGTATCTTCGTCATCGCTACTAATATAGGCCTCAGTTATAAAGTTATGTATATCTCTACCTGTGGATATTGGTGAGCGTACTTGTGCTAGTATTGGCTGAGGAGAAATATTAACCATTCTAACCAAAGGACTTTGGCCACGTATGGTTATTCTCAGAGGGGTACATCCAAGGCCAAGATTTGTTATGGGTCGCGTCTCTGGCATGATAGGTATTATGATCCCATTGTCATTTTGTCCTAGTCTTTGATTTATGTCGTAGCCCATTGCGAGCATCATTTGTAGGCCCTTGCTTGCCTCATCCATTGGTAAATTAGTTGCCAGTCTTTCAATATGATATAGAATGTGTGATGGATCTTCCTCAATAACCTCTTGGCCAAGGTCTCCCCAGCTTGTGAATTTGGGATAGTCTTCAGGATACGTTTGTGATGTGAAAGCTTGATTTTCTTGTGGACGTCCCCATGATCTAGGAGATTGTGATAACTCTCCTATCACAAAATCATTGTTAGGGAGTTTGTAGCTTCCACAACCATCCTCCTAGATGATGAGCTTGATATCGAAGGTGGTGGGGATGGTGGGGATGGTGGGTGTCTTTGTCGCAGAAGTGGACACGAGAGTGGTGGGGTCGATGTATGGTGTGGATGGGCCCTCATCATTCTTTGGCACATGGGGGATTTTGTAATACTTTGCTTCAAGATTTTTGCAACATGAAAACGGTTCAGGATCTCCATAGATGGTAACCTCTTGTCCATTATGTGTAAATTTCACACATTGGTGGAAGGTTGATGCTACGGCTTTCATCGCATGGATCCATGGGCGTCCCAGAAGGATATTATACGGCAAGTCCAGGTCCAAGACCTAACAAGTGGTTTCCATGATGGTAGGCCCTACTTGAATAGGGAGTTTAATTGTTCCTTTAGACACTCTTTCTTGGTCATCATACACTCTTATCGTGATGCCCTTTCCTTTGTCGATGGAATCTTCTGATATTTTCAATTGCTTAATGAGGCTAAGAGAACAGATGTTCAAACCCACACCTCCATCCACCAAGACCCTTTTGATTTTGCTCTTGTGTATAATGGCTTCCAAGTGAAGTTCACGGTTGTGGGATGGTTGGGCGGGGAAATCTTGGTCAGAGAATTTAAGGAGATTAGGCGTTATGATATTTCCGACCATAGCTTGGAATTGCTCCGCATCGAGATCTGTGGGGATAGTGGATGAGGCTAATGCTTCCTTGAGGATATTTTTATGTACTGATGAGATTTTTAACAAATCCATGATGGAGATGTGTGCTAGTGTTATCTTGATTTAGTCTAGGACATTGTAGCCATTAGGAACGGATCTAGATGAAGGGACTCTATTTGGTTGGGATGATCCTGCAATGGTGACTTTTCCACCTCTTGTGGTGACTCCACAATCTTCGGCATGGGCGCCTTTGATAGTGATGACCATGCAATCCTCATTTAGGGAGGAAACGACTATTTCATACACATGATTTACATTACCCTTCCCTTTATCATTTTTATTCCCTTTGTTGCCATGATTCGGCATTGGATTCGTGTAGATTTTAAGATCCTGATTTCCTGTAGGTTGTTCCATGTTTATGATTTTCTTATCGATGAGATCTTGGATGATGTTTTTGAGTCTCATGTAGTAGTTTGTGGTATAACCTTTGATTTTATGAAATTCGCAAAGTTGATTCTCGTTATACCAAGGAGGTTTTACATCGGGTTCTTGGTAATTCTCGAATGTAGGAGGCTTGATGAGTTTTTCGTCGATCAACTTTTTCATTATGTCCTCCAATGGTTCCCCCAAAATGGTGTATTTTCATTTTGAATAAATTTTGTGTTGGCGTGGTCCCCTTTGGTCATTGAGATTATTGATGGTTGGATTGTTGTTGGGTTGGTGTGTTGTGTGATGGTGGTTTTGGTGTTGAATTTGGATTTGCGGTGCAGGTGTATGTTGGCGTGGGCCACTAATGACCAACTTGGCATCAACAACACCATCATTAGTAATGTTCTTGTTTCTTTCCCACATGCAAGGTTTATCATTGTAATTGGATGGTGGGCGATTATTTTGTTTTTCATGGTATGATGTTGATTCCACGGGTTGGGTTACAAGGGCTCTTTCGATACTAACCACCTTGGAGATTAATTGATCATATGTGGTGATACCCTAAACCTTGAGATGAAATGCCAAGCAACCTTCAAGGTTGGCTATGATGGTAAAAACTTGTTGTTCTTCTGGCATGGTCCATTTGCTCTGATTGGCCTTGGATCACCATCATTGTAGAAATGAGGTGAATGATTCACCCTTTCCTTGTTTTAAAGCTGAGAGTTCTTCGAGACTAACATCCATTACGATATTGCATGCATAATTTTTAATGAATGTGTTTCTAATTTCTTGGAATGTTCTAATGCCTGAAGGTAAGTGAGAGAACCATTCTATAGTGGGGCCTGCCAAGGTCCTAGGAAATAGGCGCATCAGATAAGTATCATCATATGCGACCTCCATGCAATGAACCTGGAATTCCTTGATGTGATCTTCAAGGTTTCCCATCCCTCGATATTTGTCAAATTTGTGGATTTCAAATCCCTTGGGGAATGGTTTCATGTCTAGGCTCCTATCAAATGGATAGGGACACAAGTTGCTTGGTGTTTTGGTTGTTCGTCCTAATTGAAGGTCGAGCACTTGTTGTGAGAGCAACCAGAGTTGTGTCGTCACATCATTTTGTGGATCAAGGGGTGGGATGAAAGTGTTTTGGGGTGTTTCAATCGTTGGTTGGATGGATGAGTTGTTCAGTGCGTTGTTCGATGCTATTTGTCTGTTCTAGCAAGTGAAGTAGGCTTCCACTTGCTTTTGTATGAACAATGCTTGTTGTTGATCTTGTTGTTGTTGCGCTAAGATTTGTGCTTGTTGTTGTGTTTGTTGCTGTTCCAAAAATGCTTGTTTTTGTGCTTGTTGTTGGGCTTCCAATTCTACTACTTCTTGCTACTCTTGGTATTGCTTTAATGCTTGCTGGTATACCTAAATTTGCGCTACTTGTCTTTGTGCAAGAAGTTGTACTTGATATTGAGCTTGTTGTGCCTGATATTGAACTTGTGCTTGTGTTGTTTGTGTTTGTGTTGCTTGTGCTTGAGCAGCCCTTTGTGCTTGCAATGCTTGTGCGGCTTGTTTTTGTTGTTACAATAACGATTGGGCTTGTTGTGCTTGTAATGCAACTTGTGCAGCTTGGGCAGCCTGTGCAGCTTGAGCAGCTTGTTGAGCAGCTAATTGTTTGGATTTTTGTTTCTAAACTTATTGGTATCCTCTTTGGAAAGCAGCTTGCAATGTTGCGTCGTATTGGCTTGAGGTGGTGAAATTTGGAGGTGGTGGTGGATTTGGAATGGTGTTAGTGAAGGTGGTGTTGATGTTTTGCGTGATGGATGGTGCTGTTGATATGGTTGGTCCTTGCGAGACCATGCTTTGTGATGTTAAGGGGGTGTTTGATGGTGGTGCCATTGCTTGTGTGTTTTTCATTTGTTGTTGCGATATCAACGACAAATTTTGAGTGTTTGGTGCAATGCTTTGATTGATGGTTGGGATATAGGTTTGATTGATACTTGGTAGGGGAGGAAGCCCTAAACCAAGGAGTGGTGTGGATGATAATGGCGATGGTGGAAGAGGTGAAAATGTAAGGGGTGTTAATTGTTGTGAAAATGTCGTGGTGTCAAATATGCCCTCTAGTCTGAACATATCTCCCTCTTCTTGTGAATTTGTGAGAAGAGGTGTTTGAGGTGTTGCGTGAAAAAATGATGATGATGGATCGTGATGGAATGTGAGAGGAACATTTTTGTGAAATGGGTTTTGAGGTATGATTTGTTCCAAGGTGGTGTTTGCATCCAAATTTTGATTATTAACAAGGGGGTGTGTTTGAAGTGCATTGAGAAATGCACTTCCCTTATTAACATTGGGTTGGGTTGGAGAAAACAATGTTGTGATTTGTGGAATGTTTTGCGTGATGTTTTGAGATGGGGGTGTAGATGAGATGGGATTGGTGGATGAAATTGGCAGAAATGACGCCTCCACTATAGTACTCACATCAAAATCCAAAGGTAACTTGGCCCCTTTTTTTGCTAGTTCAAGCATGTATAACAAAGGGTTGAGCCTCATCATGATGTTGATGATTCTATGGTTGTCCGGATTTTGGAGCATTTTAGTCATTTCCTCGCGAGACATTCCAATAGTAAGGTCCTCTCCTTGGTTTTCTTCTTGCAGATTTTGTGATGATGAGAGGGTCAATGGATTACCTGATTCGGCGGGATTCATTTTTGCGTTTGTTTGGCTAAGATCGCTTGAAGCGGGTGTTTCTTTGTTGGCTTCCATACTCTTCTTGTATTGAGATCTAGTTAGAACCATAAAACAAGGATCAATCTTCGAGAATATGGGAGATGAATCTCTTGATTCTTTGGATCGATCGTTATTTTATGCCCCAAAGTAGAAAGTCTTAGGATGCCTTAAGAATCAAAGGTGATGATATGATGATGATGTTAGGGATGGATGATACAAATTTTTTGGATTTTGATAAATCTTGAATGAGATACTAGGCTTTTAGGACTTACAAATTTTGATTTTGATTTTGTTTTTTGGATTTGAGGTTTTGTCTTTGATTTTGATTTTGATTTTGATTTTTGATTTTGAACAAAAAGACCCTAAGATGTTGGATGATGATCTAAGGGATAGCTTTGTTCAAAGGATGATGATTTGAATATGTGTGAGGAGAAGGATGCATCTACCCACACCTATCCAAACAAGATGATTGTTTTGCTAAGTATATGAAGAAGGATTCATCTACATATACTAAGCTAGACGAGATGATTTTGATAACTTTGACTAAGTATATGCAAAAGGATGCATCTACACATGCCTAGCCAAGGTGTTTTTGCTAATGTTTTCAAGGATTTAGTCTCAATGATTTTGATGATTTTTATTTTGCCACAAAGCCTAGTGTTAAGGATGATTTCAAGATTTTTCAAAAGGTGATTGTGAGATGGAATTTTGTTTTGATATTTTGGAGGATGGATGAAAAAAGATTTTGATATGTTTTGATCCTAAGATGAACCTAAAAGGTACACTTTGTTTCCCTAGACCTAAGTATTGAAGAGCATGCAAATGCTTCCTAAAGACCTTTGTAACTAAGAAATGATTTCATTTGAACATTCATTTTCGGATTTCCAACCAATGATTTTTTTTCTTTTGGGGTTGTGAGTCTTAAACACATATGAAAGTTCATTTTGCTTAGCTTTGCTTAATGTCTTTATTTTACCAAAAACACTTTCTTCAATTAAGTTTTCAAACTAAGATGTCCAATGTCTTAATTTCTTCAGACCCCCACAAGATATGTTATGTGGAAATTCAATGAACTTAAGGCAAGGGTTTTCCTATTTGTTTACTTAAGGAGACAAATCGAGATATAATCCAATGTTTAGAAACCTCTAAGGATGTGAATCCCAAGGGAAAGCAATAACATATGGATTGAGTCAATTGTATTTGTCTTCAAAAGGGTTTGAAATTTGGATGAGGTTCAAAAGTTTATTTCCATGATTTTTTCGATCAAGCAATGCATTTTGTAACCCAAGAATAAGTACAATCCTATGGATGTGTAAGACAATATTTATTGGATTCTCACTTGGACAAGTCCAGTTACGCTTATCTCTAGCGAATTGTTAGATGTTTGATCCCATTGACTCCCTTCCACGACACTCACTTATATGGGGCAGCCAAGCATCAACACCCATGAAACTCTCATGGCATGTTTTCCATTTCTACTAGAAGACCGTAAAAGTGTGGGGTGGCTTGAGAATGACCGTTCTTGCACCAACAAATAGATTAAAGGATTTTGGAAAATTCTAGCACATGGGTTTTATTAAGGACTTTCCATTCGTGGAGATTGACCCATACGGCAAGAGTCTCCTTTCGGATCCATCTTGTTAGAATCAACCGCATGATATTGGCGTTTCTTCCAATATCCACAGTTATATCCCGGTTGGAAATACTCTTGGCTTTAGAGTGTTACCGGTTGAGTCATTCCCTTGGGTGAGTACTTTTTCCCCAAGGCAGACCCTCTAGGATAAACAAAAGCGAATGAAGAACAATATTAGTAATTTGATCAATCCTTGTTGGCCACAAGGAGAGAGAATATACACAACAATTCCCCCACTCACACTCACACAATATGTTCAATTTTAAACCCAAATTGAAGTGTGGAGGTGATTGCTTTGTCTCACCTTAAAGTCATGAAAAAGGCCTTTTGATTCTCAAGATCGCTATAAAGCGCGAGAGAAGCGCACACGTCCTTTTTCAATGGATTTAGTTTAAGTAAGCCCTCACAAAAAACAAAGCTACACTTGTTCTTTTTAGATTCATAAAGAAAAATGTGAGTTCGTTTTAGAGCACCAAATCTCAAGTGAAAGACATTTTGTTCAATTGTTAATCAAAAAAAAACTTTAGTATGTTGTTGATCCTATTGTTCGTTTTAGCCTTTTTGCAAGAAATGGAAAGGTTCTTTTTAAGCCCAAACAAAAATTAGTGTTCTAAGAATGAAAAGATAACAAATTCTCAAAATAGTGTTAAACAAACACTAAAGTGTTTAAAAACACTTTGATTTCGTAAGACATAGCCCTCATGCTCCTTCTTTCTACAATTTCGATTTCCAACCTACAAAGAAGAAAAAAAAATCAGATTCTGGAAAATACAGAAGTTAAAAAACTAGAAAATAGAATATAAATTAATCATAAATCAAAAGCACGTGCGAAAAATCAAATTTTCCCTTTTTACTATCTCCCAGCATCGCAACTCGTGATGGCATCGCAGTTTGGCTTCTGAGTGGTGCCCTCACAGCGCCGCTTATCAGTCAGCGGTACTCTGTGTCGGGACAGAGAGCTCAACTGCGTCGCAATTTTTGCCCAGTGTCACAGTTTACATCCAGCATCGGAGTTTAATATTTTTGAAAATTTCTGTAGGTCGGTGAGTCAGCGGCAGAGTTTGAAATTCAAAAATCTTGGCGGGATGTGTCCAACGGTACTGTTTGTGTTTTAAGTAGTGCCATATAGTGACGCTGACGAGCCTGCGGTGCCATATAGCGATGCTGACGATCCCGCAGTGCCAAAATAGCGACGCTGACGAGCCCGTGGTGCCAAAACAGCGATGCTGAGCTACCAGCATTGGAATTTCCTCTGTGTGAAGAAAAATGCAGAAATTTCAAGAAAATAGAAATAATGATATCCAGCCCTCCTTCTAGTGCCAAATGTGTGAACCCCTCTCCTAGTACCTGCAAAACAACATGAGTAAACAAGTTAAACAAGGAATTGCAAGCTAAAACAAGGATTCCCCATGAAATCCATTTACAACCTTCAAAATAGGAAAGAAAACAATGAAGAACAAAATAAAACAAAGAAATAACTTGAATCCTAATTTAAATGTGCAAACTCATGATCCCATGGGGCAGTTGGTGCCAATTTGATGTGAAAATTGGCCCTTTCCCAGTTCCTATGATGAAATCTTGATATGTTGAAGATGATATTGATCCACTTTGATGAAAGATGAGAACTCCAAGCCAAATATGCAAAAATCCTAGCTAAGAATTCAATGATGGATGGAAATGGCTAAATGTTTTAGCATAATAACTTTGCAATGTTTGTGGATGATGAAATGAGGATATGAGCTCTTTATTTATAGAATTCCAAGATGGACAAATGTCCAAATTTGATAAATGTGGGACTAACATTCATCCAATGATATGATGCCACTTGTCAAGCTATGAATGGATAGAGGATGTGCAAGATTTGGGGTTTGTGCCAATAAATGCATAATATTTGAATTTCAAATTTGTTGAAATGACATGCAAGAGGGAAGGGAAAATGCAATAAATGCCACTTGGCTCAAGGCAAAGGACATGTAAGATGAACTTATTGCCTTGTTGGATGTACATGTTGACTTGGAATTTTTGAATTCAAATTGAGAGAATATTCCAAAAGATGCCTTGTGAGGAAAATAGGGATTTAATAAATGAATTAAATCTATTTTCATGTGCAACTTGCATTATCTAGAGGATGTGACATGAGATGAGATTAAATTAATCAAGGGTTAATTAATTTAACAAGAGATTTGATGATGTGACTTATTTGACTTAGATTTATGGGTTTATTTAAATCAAATAAGAGAGGAATATGATAAAAGGCTAATTAAATAAGGATTTTGATTTATTTAATTAAAAGAGATGGTGTTAGATTAAATCAAATAAGGTTTTAATTTATTTAATTTAATGGATAGACTTTAGATATTTAATCAAATAAATTAATTATTTAATTAAATAGGGATAATTAGATCAGACGGATTGATTTAATTAACAAGAGAAAGTGACTTAATTAGACAAAATGATTTATTTAATTAAGAGACGAATATTGACGAATTTAATCAGATAGGGAAATTTGATTAAATGGTTGGACCGAGGGATGATTCAGGAAGAAATGATGTTAGTAAGTCAGGATTAGATGCACGGTGTCAATCAGTATATTTTACGTATCTACAAGTACTGTCTTTATTTAGCCTTGACCTCTTCCCCGTGTGAATTAAAAATCCACATTTATTCCTCCAATGCTCCCCTCTTCCCCATGAAGGTTGTTGGGAAATTCTAAAACCTCTCATAAGTCACATCACCCACTTGGGACAAGGACCTCCTTTATGAGGACCTTGTCTTATCCCCAAGGTACTTCCAATCATCTGAATTTAAAATTCACATTTATTACTCCAACATTTCTCTCTTCCCCATGATAATAAGTGATCCTATTAACCTAAACCATAAACCCTAAAGCCATCACTTTTTCCTAGGACCTTACTACATAGATCCCCCTAAACCATAAACCCTAAAGCATTCATTTTGTCCTAGGACCTTAAAATGAAATTTGGTTGCCTTGGGAAACTCCACCAAATTTTATTCCCTTAAGCCATGTCATTTTATCCTATGACCTTACTACATAGATCCACTTAAGCCATCCTCTACCCTAAACCCTAAACTCTAAACTCTAAACCCTAAACCGTAAACCCTAAAGCCATCATTTTGTCCTAGGACCTTAATGAAATTTGGTTGCCTTGGGAAACTTCACCAAATTTTATTCACTTAAGCCGTGTCATGTTTTCCTAGGACCTTACTACATAGATCCCCTTAAGCCATCCTATTATCCTAAACCCTAAACCCTAAACTCTATACCATAAACCCTAAAGCATTCATTTTGTCCTATGACATTAATGAAATTTGGTTGCCTTGGGAAACTTCACCAAATTTTATTCCCTTAATCCATGTCATTTTTTATACATAGATCCCCTTAAGCCATCCTATATTAATACATAGATCCCCATAAGCTATCCTATATTAATAGTTAATCATTTTTTCATTCAAGTAACATGCCTTAGACATAAATGAGGCTTACACATTTTATCATTTGTATTCATTTAGGCCATTTATATTGAATGGTTTAAGGGTATTTCCCAAACATGTATCTTACATTTTGAAATTACAAAGCTAATGTAGGTTCACTTATATCTTAGAGATCATGGATCAATTTATTAATATCCATAATCCACCTTCACACCCTCCATCTCCACCACATTCGCCTCCACCTCCACCCACTCCACCTCATAACCCCCCACCTCCACCACCTAAAACTGATGGTGCTTTCTTGTAAGCACAGATCAATGTCAATGTTAGATCCATTTAGGATCAAATAAATGATATTCAAAATAAAGAATGTATCACACCACCTTTGAGGAATTTGGCATCTATGATGCAAAATGTTGTTGATGTTGTTAGGGCTATTAATGGGATCTTTAATGAGCATCGACAATGGCTAGAGGAGAGGAGAAAGTCTGAATCTAAAAAGGAAAACACAAAGAAATGAAGAGATGCAGTAGAGAGCCACATGTTCACTTTATAAATTAAGACAATGATCTTAGTTATGAATTTATGAATTTGGTTGGATGGATTTTTTTACGATGAATTTGTGAATTTGGTTGGATGGATATTTTTAGTGATGAATTTATGAATTCGGTTGGATGGAGAATTTTAGTGATGAATTTATGAATTTGGTTGGATGGATATTTTTAGTGATGAATTTATAAATTTGGTTGGATAGATATTTTTTAGTGTTGAATTTATGAATATAATAACTTATAATGATGAATTTATAATAGTATATTTTATGACTATCTACTATCATGATTTCTCATATTGGAAAAATGTTATTATACGTGTAGACATCCAAATTTGACCACTCCCATATGGTCAAATTCGTCTCTTTTATTCGTCTATTTCATATTCCCCATCAATATTAATTAAATGATTTATTTAATCAATATTTCCCCCTTTACTAAGGTTTCTAAAGTATTTAATTTAATAATTAAATACTTTACCTTTCATCCCTTCCTCTCAAAATTAAATAAATATATCAATTTATTTAATTTAGTCATTTAGCCTTTTCAATTTAAATCAATTTTAAATTCTCTCTTTTCTCTGTCCTTGTCACATCCTCCATAATCCTCTTCTAATCTAGATTAGTTTAATTAATCCATTATTAGTATGTGCACACCCTTAATCAATAATAATGTCACATCCTCCATATTTTTCCACTTACCTCTAACCCTCCATTAGTCTTCTTGATCACCTATTTGCACAACCTTAATCTAATCTTCATGCCATTTTTGGTATTCTTTCCAAGTAAACCTATCATAAGTACTGTCTTTATTTAGCCTTGACCTCTTCCCCGTGTGAATTAAAAATTCAAATTTATTCCTCCAATGCTCCCCTCTTCCCCATGAAGGTTGTTGGGAAATTCTAAAACCTCTCATAAGTCACATCACCCACTTGGGACAAGGACCTCCTTTATGAGGACCTTGTCTTATCCCCAATGTACTTCCAATCACTTGAATTTAAAATTCACATTTATTACTCCAACATTTCTCTCTTCCCCATGATGATTAGTGAGGAATTCTAAAATTCCTCACATGTCAACATCCTTCCCACATGGGGACAAGAACTTCATTTTTGAGGAAATCTTCCCCTAATCCCAAGGTACTTGCAATTACCTCCACCTCACATGTCCCCTCTCCACCTCACATGTCCTTTTACCACCTCATCTTCCACATGGAAAGATGTGAGGGCTTGTGAGTCCTCAACTCACCATAGCCCTTCATCTTGTCCATGTTGGCTAAATCCTATCCATTCAATTCTCTAGAGACTCTTCCCCTAAAATAGAGTATTTTGTCTCATTTTTCTCATTCAACACAATTAGATGCATTCACAATTCAACTCTAAAGCACACTAGCAATCTCAAGAACTTGCATTCAAGCTCATCATCCATTGTTTCAATTCAAAGCGTTCATTGCATACATTGCATACATTTTCACACATCTATGAAAACACCTGCATCCATTATTACACTCTCCATCCAATCTAGATCATTTTGCATATCATTTTAGCTTATTTCCCATCAAGGAGCACACAACTAATCTACATCAAAAGGACAACCAAAGGATCAACTTGAGCAAGGTATATCTTTTGTTTAGTCAAGTTCTTTTGTTCAAGTTAAAGTAGGCTTATCTTGAGGTGGTGTTTTATGTATTTCTCCTTTTGCATTTTCTTTGATTTTGCATCATTTAGAGTAGGAAATCATGCTGCACACATTTCTGGTATGCCCGACGGGACACACAAATGGGTCTGTTATTTTCACATGCTCTATTGTTTGAAATCTTGCAAGTTCAAGTTACACAGAGGTGATTCTGCTAGTGGAATAGGAGATTCTACAACAACAGGCATGATCATGTAGTCAAGACAGGAGAGCCTGCCTTAAACAAAGGTGATTCTACACTTGCAGAATCGCCCATCTATCAAATAGGGGAAAATCTGCTAGGGTCATACCTAGATAAGATGTGAAGAGTTGGTCCAATTTTCTAGTACCTCGCTGGGGCTTCTGACTCACGATTGTGACGAGCTAGGTTTCACGATTGTGCCTCATGCATCGTGCATATATCAAGGACTCCCTAGATCGCCTTGTTCAGCCTAGTTAGAGGACTATGTTAGTCATACCCTTTTTACTATTCTTAGGAATGTGCTGCTTGAACTATCTTCTTTATCCAAAACCAATGCATTTCTATTTAGTCGAGTCAGCCTTACCTTTTGCTTGTTGTTTGCTTTGTTTTTTACCTTTTCCATAGCTATTTTTCATCCAAGTCAAGTCTAAGTATATTGTTTGGGTGAGTTTTCCTTTGTAAGGGGTGAACTTGTTGTTTGGGGTGAACCTGTTGTTCATAGGGGTGACCCTATCTTCTGTCTGAGTTATTTCTCATTTGGTTCCTATCATAATCACCCATTCTCCAAAAAAAAAGGTGAGCTTGCACCTATTTTGGGTGAGGCTGACACTGATTTGGGCGATCCTGACACCTAAAGGGGCGATTCTGCTCTCTGTCTGAGTCATTTTGTGAATCAAACAGCCCATTCAAACCTGATCACAAGCAAAGAAGCAAATGGAAAAACAACAATCCCAGGGTTCCAAGCCAAATATTCCTCAAGATCCCAAAAATGGTACAAATATCCCCCATGATCCCAACAAGGGTGTAAATATCCCTCAAGATCCGAATAACGGTGCCTCATCACAATCCAATACTGATCTTCAAAACACTTCACTACCTAGTGTCGATAACATGGTTAATCAGCCCGAAGTCATGGTTGACTAATACCTTAGCAATCTCACCAATGTTTAGATGATGGATTGCCTTCTCAACGAGTGTTGGGATAATATTCTCGCTACTCTAATAATGAAAAGAGTCAAACCACCACCTAATTTTGATATGTCCCAATACACTAACACCCAAACTCTCCCAGCACCTCAAGATCTACAGACTTCTGAGAACATTATGGTAAATTTGTATATTCTTAAAGGTGCACCTATAGAAAATTGGTATCAACTTGGATTCAAAAATGCTATGATACATCAAGTCCCAAGTTATTCTCGCCTTCTAGCGTTGTCCTCAGAACCACAACCTGATCCTAATGACCCCTATGCCTATGGCATACCACAAAATATTCTGTCTACTCCACCACTCCCACCTCAGCATCCTGGTCAACCACCCATCAACATTGGGGGCAATCTTGTCCTTGCACTAATGCCACCTTTAGGGCCTGCACCTGCTGGCTATTTACTAACACCACCTCAAGGTAACATCATTGCATTCTAGTAGCCTCTTGTTAATCCTCAACAATCTACTACATTGTAAGCACCACTGTAGCACACTGCTATCCCCTTGCAAGTGCTAGCACAACATATTGCTACCACTACTATCTCATCTCAACCACCTCATCAACCACCTCCGTAGAAAAATTTCACAATTCCGCAACAAAATGTCATAATCCAGCAATAAAACATTCCAATTCCTCAGCAACATACTACTATCCCTACGCAACCCCCACATCAAGTGACGCAAGTTGCATCGCAACGTCAACATCTGCCCCACGATGTGTCCATGGTGATCCCACAATAAAAACACATCCCATCTCATCCACTTTACCAGGAGCCACCACAACAGTAGCAACCACCCCAACATACACATGTTCCCACACAAATGCAACGTAATCCTCTCACACAATATATCTACCATCCATCCAGCATAGATACCGCCTATGCCGTTACATCCAATCCTAATCCAAATCTCCATCTGGCCTCTCAGAATCCACTATAATCTCAACCGCCACTTTACACCAACCCTCTAAAATCACACACGAATCCTTACCAACAACCGTCTAGTCTGCAACCACCTACGTATACCACACAACAGCCCAATATTGCATACAATTACCAATCCAATCCATACTACACTTAGCAATAACCACCCTATCAATAGGGTACTTCATCCACTTCTTACTATTAGCAATCGACATCATACCAACAAGGCACTTCCACGTCAATGTATTACCAAGCTCCTACACAATATCAGCAAGGTACTCGATCCTCTTCATATTATCAATAGAAGCCACCTTATCAACAAGCAGCTTCCACCTCTTACTATCAAAATCCATCATCCTCCTATCCACCTTACTTCAATCAGCAACCACAATCCACATACGCCAATCAATACAAACAAACGCCTCCATATACACCTACACTTTCCTATGATCAAGCTACTTCTACATCATCCTCATCATATCAGCAATATCCTCCATACAATCAGCCTAATCCATCTAATCTGACTCCCATAGTGCCTATCAATAAATATTTGGAAGAATTCAAAGTTGCGTTAAAGGACATGCAAGTAAGGACCAACAAACAATCGTTTAAGTTTGAAGATATTTGTCCCTATCTGTTTGATCCTTCAATTTCATCAATTCCTTTCCCAAAGAATTTTGAAATATCAAAATTTGATAAGTATAAAGGAACAAAAGACCCCAAGGCTCATCTTCAGGAGTCTTATGCCCACTGTCAAGAATTCATGCATAATGACAATTACCTCATGAGGTTGTTGCCTAGGATTTTACAAGGGATAGCTCTTGACTGGTTTATGGGTCTCAAGAAGGGATATATCAAGTCCCTTGTATAGCTTTAATAATAGTTTGTCTCCCACTTCTCCTTTAATTTAGAGGACATCGATACATTGGATCTCTTGAAAGAAAAGTAGTGCGAGGGAGAAACTTTTGCAAGCTATCTTCAAAGATGGCGAGCTTTAGCCATTTAGATGAAATCCGCACTTGGCGAAAAAGACATGGTCACTCTATTCATCAAAAAATCTCATCTAGGTATGGCCCAAAATTTTGAACTTCACTGTGTCACAACCTTCACGAAAATAGTGGAGAAAGGTCCAATCCTTGAGAGGGCACTTATTGCCAAAGGGTTAGTCAAAATTTTTAAATCTAATAAAGAGAAGTCATTTGGGGATAAGCCTCATTATTGGAACAAAAACAAAAATGTTGTCAATGATGGTGTCACTGACACCAAACACATCCAAGTATCCAATGCCTCCTACAAGCCACAATATCCACCTCCACCACATCCAAATCCTCATGCCATATCAGTGCCACAAGGGACACCTCGTCCTACCCAACAATCCAATCAGAATAACCAAGGGAATAGAAAACATCAATTCACTCAACTAGGAGAACCCTTGAGTGTCGTGTTCCATAAGCTCCTTCAAGATAATTACCCAATCACATATCTTGTGACCAAGCCTCTTGATGAATCCAAGCCCAAACCAGCTTGGTACAAAGAAAATGAGTATTGCGAGTTGGATAAGATTAAAGGGCATACATTAAAAAAAATTCAAGGTTTAAAAAGATGTGTCCAGGATCTCATAGATCGAGGTGACATACATGTGGATTCCAACATGGCACCCTAATCCAATACTCAATTACAAATATTTCCAAACACTTTTCCTAACCATAATCAAGGTCCTAGAACATCAAACTCAAACCCCGGGTCTAATAACAATAATGATCAGAATAACAGCACAAACAACATCAGTTACAAAAATGTGTCATTTGATTATCAAGGCATCCTCATGCATATCGAATAGGTAGAGCCACGTGTGTCTATGATACACATAAAAGGAAATGATCCACAATATGATGTTACAACCCACTGAACCCGTATCACAGTCCCTGGAGCCTCTGCATCCACCTAGTCATCGCTTGTAAGTTCTCAATACAACATTCTTGATCATCTAGGAAAGACCCCAACCCAGATATCCATTCTGGATTTTCTCAAGTCATCTCCCGTACACCAAGAAATCCTAACTAAATCCTTGTAGGACACCCAAGTTTCTAATGACATAGCAATTTCGAGCATTGGTAGGACACCTCTTACCAACCTATCAACTAGGTTTTATCCAAAACGACATGCCCTGCATTGACTCGAACCATTATCATCCCCTCAATCTCGAAGTCCTTGTAATTCATCACAAAGTAAAAAGGGTCTTGGTAGATAATGGCTCTTCCCTGAATCTTTACACATTGAAATTCATAAAACAAGTGGGATACACCCACACTGACTTAAATAACCAAGTCATCACTATCAAGGTGTATGATAATGCAGAGCATGATTATGAAGGGACAATCTGTCTTCCGATTTAGGTTGGGCCAGTTGTGCAATACACTACTTATCATGTCCTTGATCTGGAACTCCCCTATAATCTCATCCTCAGCCACCCATGGATCCATGCCATGCAAGCCATTCCATCCACATACCACTAATGGCAAAAATTCCCATTCAATGGGGTGGAAGTTACAATACAGGTAGACCCTCAACCATTTGAATAGTGTCATACATTAGAAGCTTCTTTTCCCCATTCTCATTACTTCCCTCAAGTAGAAATGGAACCACCTCAGACATCATCATCCCACTCATCCACCAACACACTAGCCACCACTTCATCCAATCCATTATCCACATCTGATTCCACCCTTACCAAAGTCCAGATCATTGACAAGGGTTTTGGTGAATACTAAATGCGTACAACTTTGAATGTGGAAATCATGCCACCCCCACCACACACATATGGCCAACCTTCTTAGTCTATACCAAAGGAAGAAGAGAAGACAATCACCTTGAGCTCCAAAAATGTGGGTTCTAGCACCTTCCGTTCTCCTGGGTTAAGGAAAGACACACCAGAAGGTGACATAAGCCAATGGGTATACCATGAGGAACCTGAACCCTCTCTCCCCTTGAAATAATATTTCCAAGAAACCTATCCATGGCCCTCTAAGTTTTCAGAGAAACACAATTAGCAGGGGGGAGGTCTTGGTGTAGAAGAACAAGGAAGACAACAACTGATCAAAACTTTTGTATGTCCAAGAAAATTGGGCTTGGGCTATGATAATAAACAAAAGGGTCCTATGGCATCGTCTAGTGCCTCGAACAACGTCATTGTGGATAACGGTCTCCTTGAAGACATACCAGAAGTAGAATCCATTATACATGTGTACAATGATGTAGATCACATAGATCTCTCTTCCATGTTCGAATGCCTATCTGTTTGCACCATTAGCCTATCCCTTCAGCATCTTGAACTCATAGACTGGGACCTACATGGTAGCACACCAATCAACACCTTTCCCTTGGTGGATATGTATTTACATCTTATGGGATTTGGGGAGGATAAATTCCCTAACCGCAAAAGTAAAAAGAAGCAAAATAAAAAAGGATCACCTAGCGAAAACCTCTTTGAGGCACTTCTTGACTCAGAAAAAGTAAAAACAAAGGGTGTATCATATAGTGAAAACCTTGATAAGACGCTGGAAGATGGGGACATTCATCTTTCCCTTGTAGGAACTCAGTTGTCTAAACAATCATCCATTCTGATCGAGGAAACTCAAGAAATAAATTTGGGAACTGAAGAGGATCCCAAAATCACATATGTAGCCAAATCACTATCAGAGGAAGAGTACTCTACCATCACCTAGCTTCTCAAAGAAGGCATCATCAACTTTCTATGGACATATTCAAATATGTCGGGTCTCAATCTAGCTCTAGTAGTACATCATTTGAATGTACATCCCGATGCAAATCCTGTCAAACAAAACTCAATAAAATTCACCCCCAAGTAGCTCTACTTCTCAAGAAAGAGTTGGAGAAGTTATTAGAAGTTGGATTCATAAGATCCATTGGCTATTCTGAGTGGATCTCCAATGTAGTGCTAGTTGCCAAACCAAATGGCAATATTAGGGTTTACACAGATTTTTGGGATCTCAATAAAGCTTGTCCTAAGGATGATTTCCCTTTGCCAAATATTGACATATTGGTGGATTTAACCACAATACATGAGATGCTTTCCCTCATGGATGGCTTCTCCAAATATAATTATATTAGAATTGTGCCTGAAGATCATCATAAAATAGCCTTCACTACACCTTGGGGCACGTTCTATTACAATGTCATGCCCTTTGGCCTCAAGAATGGAGGGGCAACCTACCAACGCACCATGAATGTTATCTTCCATGATCTCATTCACATCATAATCAAATATTATGGTGATGATCTATTAGGGAAATCAAGAACAAGGGAAGAGCACCCGATGGTTCTCAAGAAGATCTTTGAGCGTCTAGAGCACTATAAGCTATTTTTGAATTGAAGAAATGTGTCTTTCGGGTCACATCAGGAAAACTACTGGTGTTCATCATCTCCAGAAGAGGTATAGAGGTTGATCCAGCAAAAGTTAAGGCAATCATGGATATGCCTCCGTCACATAATCTCAAACAATTAAGGAGCCTTCAGGGCAAGTTGCAATCTATCCAGTGGTTCATAGCTCAATTAGCCGATAAATGCCAGTCATTCACTCATCTCTTGAAAAAGGACACTTCCTTTAAATGGAATCAACAATGTCAACTTGGCCTTGACAAGATCAAAGAATATTTGGCTCACTCGCCTATCCTTATGTCGCTAATTCCTAGTAAACCACTCATGTTGTATATTTCTACTACATTAGTAGCACTTGGGGCATTGTTGGCACAACATGAGTCATCAAAATAATGAGTGATGTACTACATCAGCCAGACCCTAGTGGGTTATGAACTCAATTATCCCTCGATGGAAAAAGCTTTCCTAGTTGTGGTTTTCAGTTTGCAAAAACTCTGACATTATATGCTCAATCACCTAGTGAAGCTCATCTCTAAGGTCAATCCACTCAAATATCTACTATCCAAGACAACTATGACTAGTCGAATGGCTAAGTGGGTCATGTTGTTAAGCGAATTTGATATAGAGTATGTGGATCAAAAATCTATTAAAGGACAAGTGATAGTTGATCAACTGGTAGATGCTCCCCTAGTAGATACTTATCCTCTAGTCACAAAATTTCCTGATGAAGGGGTCTTTACAGTAGCCGAAGCAGCCACATGGACACTTTATTTTGATGGGTCATACACACACAATAGATTGAGGGAAGGAATCTTGCTCGTCACCCCCCAAGGTGATTATATACCGAAGTCATTCAGGTTGGCTTTTTTGTGCACCAACAATGTAGCTAAATATGAAGCTTTTCTTACTGGCCTCAAGATCACAATCCAATGGCATATTACTCATCTAAGAGTCTTTGGTGATTCCCAATTAATCATCAAATAGGTCAACGATAAATTTTTGACAAAGGATGATAAGTTGTTACCGTATAAGCATATGGTGGATGACTTCAAAAAGTAATTTACCTCCATCCAGTTTGACCAGATTATGAGAGTGCAAAACAAAGCAACGGATGTAATGGCTACCATTCGTTTCCTAATCGACATGCCTAAATATCAAATAGAGTGTGAGTTCCTCATTGAACAACTCTTAATCCTAGCATATGACATCCCTGAAAGTGACATGGTGTGTGACATTGTAGGTCCTACATCACCATGGTATTATGACATCTAAACTTACCTTCACGACAACATCCTACCACCCGATCTAAAATGCAACCAACAAAACTATTTCATCCAATGTACATCCCGTTACACTATCATAGGTGATACACTTTATCATCGTGGGTATGATGGAACCCTCCTCAGGTGTGTAAATGATGCCAAACCCCATACTGCATTGACAGAAGTACATAGTGGTGTTTGTGGGGCCCATTCAAATGGTATGACACTAGCTAAGAGAATTCTCAAAGTGGGCTACTACTGGCCTACCTTGGAACATGATTCTTGCAAGTTTGTGAAGAAGTGCTTACCTTGTCAACAACACACGGATTTGATACATGCTCTTGCACAGGATCTACAGCCTTTTATAGCACCATGGCCCTTCTCTTAGTTGGGTTTTGACTTAATCGACAAGATTTATCCCCCATCCTCTAACGGCCATACCTTCATCATCACTACAACTGAGTACTTCACCAAGTGGGTGGAAGCAATGCCACTCTCTCAAATCATGAGTATTCAGATATCCAAGTTTATCCTTTTCCATATTCTCTACAGATATGGAATCTTGTCCACCATCATTTATGATAATAGAAATCCATTCAAGAACCAAGGCATGAAACAACTTTGTGACACCTTTCACATTTAACACCATTTTTCTACACCCTATTACCCCCAAGGTAATGGTCAAGTAGAGGCTACCAACAAAACCCTGATCAAGATCCTTAAAAAGGTAGTCAACAACAATGGTCAAGATTGGTACCTTCACATCCATCCCTCCCTTTGGGCATACCACACCTCCATTTTCACTCCTACTAACACCACTCCATATTCTCTCATTTATGGTGTTGATTCCATCTTGTCAATTGAGGTATAAACCCCATCATTGAGAATCTCCTTGAAGAATCTTATCAGTGATGAAGATGCTTGGGTTGCAAGACTCAGTCAGTTGGAACTCCTCGATGAAAGATGGATTAAAGCGTATGACCATCTTCAAGCATATCAGAATTTTCTAAAAAGAATCTACAACAAGAAGGTTTTTTCTCGCCAATTCAATATTGGTGATTTAGTCCTTAACGAGAATCAGTGCACATAGCAAGATTGAGATAAGAAAGTGAAATTTGAAGCAAATTGGTTGGGTCCTTATGTCATCACCACAAAATATGGATTAGGGGCATACATACTTGCTACACCTAAAGGAGAACCAATAGAAGAGCCTATTAACATCATGCACCTGAAAAGGTTCTACACTTAAGTCAGCTGGGGTATCCTATCCTGCAAAAATCAAAAAAATCAAAAAATAAAAATAAAAATATATATATATATATATATAGTAAAGAAAAATAATTCATCCTATGATGGAAACCACCCCTCGTGGCACCTTGGATAAGTTTGGTGAAAACCTAGTCACAGGCACCATTCATACAGGACTTAATCATTATCTACCTTGTGTCCTAGTTACTTTATGCTTCCACCTATCCCGATCTCATATCCTATCATCCTATCGATCCTGTCCTTCCATTTGCATCTATCATCTGGTCACTTGGTATATTTTGGTTGAGCATTGGACGAACTTCATCGGTTATTTGTTATCCTGAGCTTTTATCCAAATCTGAGCATGTCGTCAATCTTTGTTGTCATGGCAGTCCTTCGCTTTCATCTAGGTTCCCTCATCATGTTGGTCTTCACCTAGATCCCATCTTGTCATGTTGGTCTTTTGGTCCCATCTTTTGTCCTTTTTTGAACTACATTTCCCCTACACTTTCACGTAGGAAAGGTCAATCATTGGATCCACCCCTAAGGCTTTGTTTTTTCTTTGTCCGCTCAGTCTTTGTCCTTCATCATTTGTCTCCATCATCCCCTTTTGCTTTTATCCATGGTCTTTCCTTGAACTATGAGGGCTCTGCGATTTCATGTAGGCAAGGCTAATCTCAGATTGGCCCCTAAGCCCCTAGGTCTTTAGGGTGTGTCTGCCTTGTGTCTTGTGTCTCATGTCTTGTGTCATGTCATCAAGTATGTCCTTATCCAGCTGGTTCTTCACAAATAAGATCCACTTGTATCATGAGATTCAATCAGTTTTGGAATCTCTTGCGTCATATCGATCTTTTAGTTTAGTATCCATCTCTGGTCTTAACAGGATGCATCCTTCCTAATAGACCTCATCAATCCCATCCACCCTCTCGATCCTATGGCAAAGGATGTTTGAAATTGATTGTGATCTTTTGATACTTTTGGCTTTTTGTTTATAATTTGAGCTTCCTATCATAACTCGTTAAGATTTCCATGGTCTATCATATCATGGTGTGTTTTGATTGGTTAACATAGGGGCCTGTCTTGATCATTTTGTTTGTTTTTGTCTTCTTGGTTGTCCTACATAGTACCCACCAAGATCCCTGCGGTATTGTGTTATGTTGGGGCATCCTTTTGTGCTTGTGGTTATCCCAATGCCTATCATGACCAAGGTCTTCACAAATTTGGGGTGGTGGGATAGCCTTCTTGTTTGTTGTGTTTGTTTTGTGCATTAGACACTAAATTTCCTTGGTTACTATACCCTGGTTCTTATACTATAGCAAAAATCAATGCTCTAAAAATGGAAAATAACATTAGGATTGCATTTCATAGTCAATTTTGTTGCATTGCATCTATACCTCACCTATGACCTATGATTTTGGTTGTGCAAACATTCACCTTCCATCCCCTTTTCTTCTCAGGATACCTACAGTTCTTGACAGGGGCAGTTTCACATCCATTCTCCCTTAAATTTGTAACTATTACAGGGAAAGTACTTGCCAATAAACTCCAGCAAGTAGGATATGCCTACCATTGACCCTCATCACTATGCACACCCTTATTTATTCTCATGTCCATGTTCCATTTCCATTTCACATTAGGCCATCTCACTCATATACCACACACCTTTATTTTTATAAGCTAAAGCAAGCATGATCCACAAATAAAGTCAACCTACCGCCTAGGTCCACATTGCATTTTATTTATCCATTAGTGTTTGTTAGGAATTTAATTGCATTTAATCCCATATTCTAGGTTCATTGCATTTCATCCCATTTGCATTGTCATCTCATATTCATTTTAATTTGTTTAGATTAATCATAATTGGTTATTTTAAGCATCTTAGATTCATTTCCATATTAATCCATCTCATTAACACAATACATACATCGCCACCTGCATCACAAATTGTTAAATCCACATCCATAACATATAAGGTCATAAATTATTCATCACATCCTGCATCATAAACATTAGCCATCATACATATCATCCATATCATCATCATAAACATATATATACATCACATCATAATGATCATCCATCATAAAATCATGAACACATATATATGCATAAATAAATCATCCATCACATAAGCATAACATAGCATCAATAAGGGTTGTCGCATATCATATAAATATCAAAATACAATGTCCATCCTATCATCAAATAAATACAAGTACAAGGCTATGAATCAAATATGATCTTTGTCGCTCTGTACTAACCACCCATCCTGCACCTATCAAAAATTTGTATCCTATCATCTTCCCTCTATCCTCTCTACTATGATTTTCCCATGTCTGACCTTTGTGGTGATTTTGGCACTCCCCCTCTATGTGGGGGGGTCTCTCTATAGCTATTGTACTCTCTGGTGTGTGTCCCTACAGAGTACGATGGTGTTAGCATTTGTGGTACCACTCTGACATAGGGAGGTACCCATTGTGTCTAATCTGGCACTACTGTGTAGTAGGTTGCCATTTAGTAGTTGGCCTCCCTCATATACTCATCTCTCTCAGCCACCTGATACCTGGTTGAATCTTGCTCTACCCTGTACCTATCCCAAAATCCACATATGGATCTCCTCTCCCATGCCCACGCATCCTGTACCAATTGCAACTGTCCAACCTTTTCCCGCACCTAGGATACTTACTCTGTGGCCCTATCCCTCTCCTCCTACATGGCCTTTACCTATGTCTGTGTTGTATCCCTCTCCCTCTATAATGTTTGTACCTCAACCCTTGTCTCACCACCGCCCTGCACTTCCTATTTCTGTGCATGCGCAATATCTCTCTCTCTCCACTACCTCTATCTGTGCCATTGATGCATCCCTCTCACCCTACAAAGTATGCACCTATACCTATGTTGCATCTCTCTTTGTCTGCATGGTTTGTACCTAGGCCCTCATAGCCTCCTCTCTCTCCTACATCAACCCCATCTCTCCAACTATCTAATCTACTACCTCGACTCTATTGCAGAACTCATCCCCCTCCCATCTCAAATCAGTCCTCTCCCTCAGCAACTCCTCCATATATCTCCTCAAATCATCAATATATCTCTCTGCCTACGCCAAGGCCTTTGATGATACCTGGTCTATCGATCCTCTGGACTCTCACTATCCCCTGGCCTGCAGTATGGTCACCTCTGTCTATAGCATGTCTCACTCCCAACTCACCCCAACCAGCTCCTCATGCTCTCTCTATCTCTCTCCCTCAAGCTAAGTCACCTTTGCTCGTAGTTGGCTCACCTCGACCTACAGTCCATCCCTCTCCACCCATACCTCCTCTTCATGCCACAACACTGCATTAGCTAGGACCCTGAAATCCCTCAGCCCCTCTGCTCACACCTTGTCCACCTCTGCATGCAACATGCTCACCTCGGCCTCCAGTCTGCTCCTCATAGCCTCTGAATCCCTAATTCTCTACTTGGAAATCTATAGTCTCACCATGGCCCCTCTCAATAGTATGGTCAGGTCCTCTAGTGGTGGTGGTACGTATGGTACCATGGCCAATGGCTCAAACTCAGGAGCGTCTACCTCCATCGCCTCCACCTGTGGCTCATCTCTCTCCTCCTCTACCTCGGCCTCCTCTTGTTTTCTCCTTCGCGCTCCTCCCCTCCTCCTCACCCTCCTCTACTGACCTCCTACCTCGGCCTCCTCCTATCCTCTCCTCTGTTGACCTCTTGCCTTAGCTACCCCCTACCCTCTCCTCTACTATCCTCCCCTCCTCCCCCTCCTCTGTCCTTCCAGTCTCAGCTCCACTGGCATAATCCATGTTAGTCATTGGTGGGCCCACCATGCGGAGAATCTCACGGTCACCCCTGCATCTACTCTCTCTCCTCTCCTACCCAAATAGGTTATTGGTTACAACTCCTCTCACTGCAGTCTCGCAAACTTGGCAATAATTTGATCCCCCCATGGGCGCTCTCGCGTGATTCGTTTGAATCTCTCTGGTCTACGAGGAATGTCCTGTTGAATCCCAAATTGTCTTGTCACCCAGTCCACCCTGTGTAAGTCCACTATATAGGGCTTCCTACCGACTATGTGGGATACTACGCAGAAATACCCTCTATGTCTCTCCTCATATCTCCTCCATTTGATGAACCACCGTGTCATGTAGGTTCTCCACACTATCTGGTCCTCTTGTAGATCATCTAGTGTCCTCCATATATCCAGATCATCGAAGCCCTGATAATGCCATACTTAGCCATACTTTGTCCCATACCAGTATGCCACTAGTAGTGTCAGATCCTACAACCCTACTATCACCACTCCTGGCATGGCCACACTAATGTGCTCCTAGGCCCATATATTTGACAACGTCACCTAACACTCAAAGCCCCTCAATAGCACATAATGTGCATATCCCAGTATAACTACGCCAACACACATGGACCCCATGTGAACTCCCCCTCTCTCTGCTCCACGATATGTCACACAACCTCCATATAATTGAGGCTACAGAAGTGTCCACTATTGTCTAGTATCAACAATCCACTAATCAATCTGCAAAGGTATAGTGGTAGTGGTGGTACCCCCAACCCCAAATATCTATCCAGATCCAACATCCTCTATAGTGGTAAGTCCTCTCACCCAAATAGGACCCATAGGGTCTGATCCAATGCCTCACCCTCTCATCTCATCCTGCTCACCAAGCGGCCTACTATAGGTAGTCGTAGAATCCTCCACATGTCCTCGAGGGTAACAGTCATCTCCCCTATTGGGAGGTGGAATGTAGAGGTCTCTAAGATCCACCGTACTATAAGGGTTGTCAACAGCACTCGATGCGCTCTAACAGTTGAGTATCCCAACATGTGCAATAGACCTGCTCATGCCAGAACCTCATGATCCTCCCTGTTCATCGCTACTATGTTCACCTCCAACACCTCTAAATGCCTCTCTCATGTCCACAAACTCCCGAACCGCTACATCCACACCACACAACATGTCAGTCATCTCACCATTTTCTTCATCTCTCTCTCTTTTTCACTTACCGTCCCTGGGTTGTATTCTCAAAAATTCCCTCCCTTTTCAGCAAATTTGCCCAATTTTCCCAATTTGCCTATTTTTTTGTCATCCCAGCCCATTTTCTAGGTGTGTTCCCCCTTTTTTCTTCTTTGTTTCCTTTTTCTTGCTCGGGCATGGGCAAGCTCGCCCGAGCACGGGTGATCCCGCCTAGGCACAAGTGAGCCTGCCCAGGCGTAGGGCAACCCACTCAGTGGGCAATCCCGCCCGCCCTTGGGGGCAGGTGAGTCCGCCTGGCGGATGGACGAGCTGGCCGGCCCACCACCATGGACGGAATCACCCCTGTAAAGGGTGCAATCACTTCTCTATGGGGCGAAATCGCCCTTTCCCTTGTTAACCCATTTTTTAGCGGATTTGTCGGATTTTAGGGCAAGTTCGCCCTTCCTTGATGCTCCCCTACCCTTCTCAAACACTTTTTTTAATTTTTTGGGCGAATTTTCCCACTAATTGGCCAAATCCACCCCCCTTTCCCACCGCCTCTACACAGGCGATTCTACCTACCCAATGGGCGAAATTAAAATTTTTCCACCTACCCATTTTTCTAATCTACACCAATCCCCAAACCCATGTTTTTAAATTACATTAAAATTCAAAAATACATCAAAAATTGCTTAAAATCACAAAGAGGATTTTGGAACTAACTTAGCGTGGAACCACGCGCTCGTGGAAGAACCGTCGTACCTCGTCCCCCCGGTGGATGATGTCATCATCATACTCCTCGACCATCCTCGTCTCCTTCTTTTCCTCTTCTCTCTCTCTCTCACTCAACTGCCAGGTGTGCAAATGGTGAATAGTAATTTCTAAAATTACTATATATAACATTTCCCTCTTTTTAACTTTTTTAAGTTAAGGGTATTTTTACCCTTTATTTAACCTATTTTTAATTCAACTAATCCTCTAACTTCCACAGGCCGCCATTTGCACACCGTGTGTCCGTTTGACTCCGTTCAAAATCCAATCTTCATAGTTTTTTGAGCTCTATCCACTAGTACCCTCTATTTCCTTATATTTAGAAGTCTCCTGAGGCCCCTTTTTCTTACCCAATCACCCTATCGAGGGGGCATACCCTACCAATTTTCTCCACTCCTTCATCATGGTCATTTTCCTGCGAGACCGAGGCATCTCCCTTCACTTCCCACCATCTGGGAAGCTTACACAACCTCTCCCATGCTGGGGCATCATTTTCCAGTCACTTCCTCTATAGAGTCATCTGCATTTTATTTTTCTTTGAAACACTATTATTCTAACAATATTTTGAAGAGAGGAAAAATTTAGACATTCAAATTTGACCACTCCCATATGGTCAAATTCGTCTATTTCATATTCCCCATCAATAGTAATTAAATGATTTATTTAACTAATGTTTCCCCACTTCCTAAGGTTTCTAAAGTATTTAATTTAATAATTAAATACTTTACCTTTCATCCCTTCCTCTCTAAATTAAATAAATATATCAATTTATTTAATTTAGTCATTTAGCCTTTTCAATTTAAATCAATTTTAAATTCTTTTTTTTCTCTCTCCTTGTCACATCCTCCATAATCCTCATCTAATCTAGATTAGTTTAATTAATCCATGATTAGGATGTGCAAACCCTTAATCAGGATTAATGTCACATCCTCTATATTTTTCCACTTGCCACTAACCCTTCATTATTCTTCTTGATCACCTGTTTGCACAACCTTAATCTAATCTTCATACCATTTTTGGTATTCTTCCAAGCCAACCTATCATAAGTATTTTCTTTATTTAGCCTTGACCTCTTCCCCATGTGAATTAAAAATCCACATTTATTCCTCCAATGCTCCCCTCTTCCCCATGAAAGTTGTTGGGAAATTCTAAAACCTCTCATAAGTCACATCACCCACTTGGGACAAGGACCTCCTTTATGAGGACCTTGTCTTATCCCCAAGGTACTTCCAATCATCTAAATTTAAAATTCATATTTATTACTCCAACATTTCTCTCTTCCCCATGATGACTAGTGAGGAATTCTAAAATTCCTCACATGTCAACATCCTTCCAACATGGGGACAAGAATTTCCTTTTTGAGGAAATCTTCCCCTAATCCCAAGGTACTTGCAAGTACCTCCACCTCACATGTCCCCTCTCCACCTCACATGTCCTTTTACCACCTCATCTTCCACATGGAAAGATGTGAGGGCTTGTGATTCCTCAACTCACCATAGCCCTTCATCTTTTCTATGTTGGATAAAAGCTATCCTTTCAATTCTCTAGAGACTCTTCCCCTAAAATAGAGTATTTTGTCTCATTTTTCTCATTCAACACAATTAGATGCATTCACAATTCAACTCTAAAGCACACTATAAATCTCAAGCACTTATATTCAAGCTCATACTCCATTGTTGCACTTCAAAGCTTTCATTGCATACATTTTCACACATCTATCAAAACACCCACATCCATTATTGCACTCTCCATCCAATCTAGATCATTTTCCATATCATTTTAGCCTATTTTCCATCAAGGATCACACAACTAATCTACATCAAAGAGCCAACCAAAGGATCAACTTGAGAACTTGAGGTATATCTTTTGTTTAGTCAAGTTATTTTGTTCAAGTTAAACTAGGCTTATCTTGAGGTGGTGTTTTGTGTATTTCTCCTTTTGCATTTTATTTGATTTTGCATCATTTAGGGTAGGAAATCACGCTGCACACAATATGTGTTAGACATAAATGAGTTTTTTGTGAATGTTTCAAGTTTATTTTTTAGTATGTACATGTATTAAAATTCCATGGATCTAGATCTTAAATTTTGAAATTTGTGTGCACATGATCAAGTTCAATCAATGCATGTATGTGCATGTATATGTATGCACATCATATTTAAACAAATTTGCATGTATGTTTAAAATTTAACTATTTCTTGTAATTTTGTAAGTTTGTATGTTAATTTTGTATAATTTAATGCAAGTGAGCACTTATATAGATATCATGGATCAATTTGACATTGATGATATCATTAATCCACCACCTCAGAAACCTCCATCTCCACCCCATCCACCTCCACCCCTCCACCTCCCCCTCCACCCCTTCCACCTCATATCCCACCTCCACCACCTGCTGCATCAGATGAGGCTCACTTGCAAACATGTATCAATGAAAATGTGGAATCCATTCAAAACCAAATCAATGCTATGAAAAATGAAGCATTGATTGCACCACATGTGAGATGTTTTGCATCACATTGTTGATGCCATTAGGTCTATTGATTTTGACTTAGATAGTCATCAATGAGATAGAGAGGAGGTAAGATGATTTTATGCATATGGTCTCTAATATAAACAAATTTTAGACCTAAAAATAACAAAATCCCATCTAGCACCTTATTTTATTGACCATAATACTCAACAGCCCATTCCTGGAACTAAATCTAGAATATCCATGAGGTGTTGTATACATCCATAGATGAGTGCACATTTTTGGGATCAATGGTGGATGGTATTTGACAATCCACCACATGCTAATTTGGAGGTCCCATTATATTTTTTGAGGAGACTATATGTAGACTTAGTTTTTGGGAAAAAGTGCAATTATTTTTATTTTAAATCATTTCAGGGTGTTAGTGGCAACATGCCACAACAGAGGTTAGGGTAAAGTGTTGATCCCCAATGCCTCGTGCATGCACAACCCCTTGTTTCTCCTCTTGGTCCTACCATTCCCACACCTATGCATCAATGTGGGGTGATATTGACACTAGGATCCTTGAGTATGCTCTCAAGAGACCTTGATCAGCATGATTCTACGATAGCGGCTAGGGAGCATAGAGAACACAATGATGGAAGAGCGTTCTATGGATTTGGTCCTAATACCACTCCATAAGTTTTTACACCACATGTATGTACTAGTTTCCATCAGCTATGGTATGGACCTCATCAGGCCACACCCAGTTCAAGTGGATGTGGAGATTCTGGTGGATCATCTAGTTGCCTCAGTTCATTCATATAATTTCTTACTACAGAGCATCACCCTAAGGACAATGTGACACAGGTATAAATATGCATCTACATGTTGAATTTATAAGAATTTTAATGAACATATATATCAAAAAAAATTGTAATACATTTTAACAATCAAACTAATTTTTGTAGATGACACTAATGATAGGGAAATCATCTCCACCTTGAGTATATATGTCAACACTAGTTGAAGTCGGAAACCCTCATGGGGTATTTTTATTTCAATTTTTGAAATTATATATGAAATAAATTTTCAACTTAACTTTTAGTTTATAATTCAATCATGAGTTCACATATGTTTTAAATATTTATGTTGGTTTAGGGGACTCAATTGACTTCCACATTGATTCCACCTGAGGGGTTGTCGAGCACCTCAAATCAGGGGTAGGTACATTTATATTGTAAATTATTTAACTTACATTATTATAAATTTATAATTTTGAAAATTTTGAATTCACTATATATCAAATGTGCATGTAGACTTGTAAATATTATAAATGAACTAAATGTCTATATGTATGTCTAGGTTGACACAACAATGAGAATGGGGATCGGGCAAACATTAGATATGGTGACTACTCATGAGGCATCTAAATTTCAGGTTGTTTAAAAAAAATTCTACACAACTTATGTGCAAACTTGAACATATATTTTACCCTTTAATTCAAGTATACATGCTTTAAATTTGACCTTGTAGGACTTTGTTACTACCACTTTCTACCTTGAATCAATCATAGTTTCACCTCAAGGAGGACAGGCAGAGCGGCTAGATATCATGGTAATTTAATTTTTTTATTATATTTAAATTCAATTACAAATTATACATTGTGAATAACTTTAATTAAATTTAAAATTGAATATATATATCCATGCAGAGTAGCCAATTTAAAGTCAATTATTTTTATTATATTTGCAGAGCAGCCAAATATCAATACCAGTTGGATAATGATAGTCATCATCATCTTCTTGAGATGCTACTAACTTATGTTTAGTCTCCACAAAACAAGCCAACCAATATTCCATTTCCTCTTCATTCCCCTCAGGTGCAACAAGAGTGTACACATGTCTTGCAAACAAAATTTGATTTAATAATTTGTGTGTCCATATAATTTCACCAATCTACATACATCCATTCATATGTATATAAATAAATATTTTAGTATTGCAAAATAACTTAATAAAGTGAAATAAATTGAATTAAATTACCTTCTTGTCAGTGATTTTTTTAGTGGCTAATCACCAATTGGCTAATAGTTTGAGCTATAATGTGACTTGAATCGCCACATTTTTACAAAATTTTATTTTAGTCTTATGTAAATCACCAAAGAATTTATTTTATTAAAAAATTTAAGTCAAAATTTCGCCACAATATTTGATACATGATTAGATTAGGTTCACCTAAATTTTATAAATTATAGTAGAAATCTATATTAATTCACCAATTGATAGTATATCATAATTATTAGAACTACTTTAGGACCATATTTCTAATATTTAGTTTCCACCATTGATTTATAATATAATCTAATGGCCCTTGTTGTATTCCACAAGGTAAAATTTAACCACATTCTATAATGCTCATGGGGCCCACAATTTCATGTCTCATGAGCATTATAGATTGTGGGTACATTTTACATCTCATAGTACAATAAGGGTTGTTAGATCAATGATCTAAAAGAAATTTTGAGCCCCATGAGAATTAGAGATCATGGGTACATTTTACCTTACAAAATGCAATGAGGGCCATCATATTATATTTTAAGGTAATGGTGGCAAGTAAATATTATAGTCCACCCCTTAAACCCATCAATAATTTCCACTCTTAGGACCCTACTTTTCCATGAGAATTATTTCTATATTCAATGGATTCACCATCATAATCAATGCATTTTCCTATTATTTTTCAAGATTCCCCAAAATTTTCTACAAATTTTTAGTGATATAAAAAAATTGCCAATAAAATCAAAAAAAAATTTAAAGGAAAGATTCACCAATAGAAATTAATATTTTTTCCTAAAAAAATGAAAGATTCGTCAAGATTTTATATCATTTTTTGAGGAGGGTTTCTTAAAGTTATCACTGCTTCTTGTACAAGGTCTGAAACAAAGTCATAGTCTTCAGATGCAAACACTTGATCATTGTCTTCAATTGTTGTTTCATATTGATCGTGTGCTTGCACAGGTGTCAATGATCTTTGCTTCCACTCTTCAAATCATTCTGTATTTTCACATGCTTCCCAATCTCTTGAGATACAAAAATAACAAAAAAATGCAAGCTCCCTTGTCCAAATAGTCCATGTGCTTGCATTCAAACTCTTAAATGAATGTCATTTAGTAGATCCACTTATTGTCCCACAGTCAAGTCTAGGTAGAATTTTCTCTTCTTCAACCAACCAAAAGAATCTGCAAACTGTAGAGTACTCACTCAAACCAGGTGTAGATAATCTTGTATTGCACCAATCTACAATCCCACGTGCATATTTAAATTTTACTATATCCTCAAATTTCAATTGTTCTCTAGCAAGAATTCTTTTAACATACACACTAGCTCCATCATGTTCTCCTTTACCATGCCCAGCTTCAAAAAAACTCCACATATGTTGGACATTAAGTTCCTTGTGAACCCTACTTAACCAATAGAATATTCGAGCATTCTTGAACTACCCCATACAATTATCTAACCATATGAGGTGTTATGTCATATGGATTCCTCTTTCTTTTAAATTTCTATAAAATATATTGAAACAATATTGAACAAACTCTAACGAGTGTAACGGGTTGTCACTCAAATAGAAATGATACTCCCTCAAAACATTTCTCTCATCCTCTATACTATCATCTGCATGTCTATAAACAATATGGACAAACATAGCTACTTGCATTGAATTATAATACTATGATTGAATTTCCTCTTGTGGAGCTAGAGTATAGTTTTTCCCAATTTAATCAACCACTAATAGTATATTACCAATTGGAAATGTGTTTCTACATGCGCGAAATTGGCCATCAAGCCATCACGCATGTTGAGAGTGCATGACATATTTTGGTATGATCTTATTCTTAAATTCACTTATGAATGCATGTGCACTAAATTTTTATGTAACTAAATCACAATGCTTTCCTATTTTTCCATCTTTTAAAGAATAGTCAACATTCTTAAATCTTTTAACATCTACTAATTGTTGTCCAAAATCATTATCAACACTTCCATGCATACAAAATCTTAAGAATGAAAGATTTCCACAACTAGTGCATTGCCCAAAAATACAACTTAAATAAAACAATTTACTATTAGAGATCTTTCACAAAAAGAACTTGATTTAAACTCCCTTATTGTTTTAGGTGGCATATTAATATGACATTCCCGCATAATCATGTTTTTGATTATGGGAAAAATAGGTTTTGATGGGGCCCCAAAACCTAATATATATAGTTTTGAAGGGATCTAAAACCCTATCTAGAGCAAGAAAGTTGCCAATAGAAAAAAAATTAGCATAAAACCAGTAGCCAAACAATAGCAGTCATCAAAGATCAGCAAGACAACACAAGTTGCATGCAACCAATAGAAAAGGTAGTGACCTTACACCTTAACAACTAGGTTAAGACAGTAATAACCATCTAAAACATTCAAGCAATAATGTAATAGAGATGTAGCAAACCATCTAATCAATATCTGCAATACTAAGCCCAACAAATCCAACCTTCCCACCTCAATAGGGAAGTTAGAGAGAGTGATAAAACACTGATAATCATTCACCTCTTTTCAACTCCATTCCACCTGACAAGCCAACCCAGACTCCTCCTCAATAGGAGAGGACTCCCCTCTAATGGATAGGAAGAAGAAGAAATCCTCACCACCAAAGCCAACCCTCTCCAGCAAAAATGAGTTCCACCTCAATAGAAACAAGCAGTATTGAAGAGAGCAACCCACCAAGTCTACAACAACCAACTCCACCTCAAAAGGAACAATCTTCACCTCCATATAAGACACATATTGTAGAACCTGGAAGAAAGAAAGGACTCTGATAGAAAGGATAGTCACCTCCTCCTTTGGTTTGAAAAGAGACTAGAGCTTGAAAGAAGAAATATAGTTATTAGCATAAAACACAACTATGATTGAGCCATTAGAATAAACTAATATAATTGCTCAACAACAACAACATCAAAGTTCTTAAGAGGAAAGAACAGTTGGATAATCCAAAATAACCTTGAGCTCCTCCCATCCAACCACACACTAACAGAACAATGGGAAAAAAACTCCCCCACTAAATTTCTTCCCAAAGCAACAGCAAGGAAGGCAAGCCACCAAGCCAACAAAGTCTCAGAAGAAAATAAACTATTCTACATGATCCTCTCGAGACAAACCAAGACCTTCTCAAATGGTCCAAGACCCAACTTGGAACAAAGAGTGGAAGAAGAAGGCAGTCCCCACCACCAACTAGGAAGAAACATGGTAGCAATCCGCACGAAGCACCAAGGGAAAAACCCCCAAAGAGAAATGTAATACACTGAACAACTAGAGACAAACCTCTAGCTAAATAAACAAAGCCAAAAAGAAACCATCCCCACCAAGAGAAAACACTTCACAAACCAAATATGGATCAAAAGAAAATACCATAAAGGTAAGAGAAAACAAGATAGGATACCTATAGTACCCCAAGAAACCCAAAGCAAGGTAGCAAGAAACCACTATCCATAAGGAACATCATGCCCATAACAGAGCCAAAGCTTCATAAAGCGCCAAAGGCGATCCCACTAGCAAATCATCACAAGAAACACTCCAAGAGAGGAGCCCAGAATAGAGAGTCGAGACACCATAAGCTAGAGGAGAAACACCCTAGCCACAAAGAAAAGGCTGACAGCAGAAAGCCACCTACCACAATTATCGCAAGGGACCTCAAAAAAGAACCACTGCCAAAAAAGAAGAGAAGCCTTCCTGACATGAATGTAGCAAAGAGAGAGCAAGTCTCCAAGAAAATCAGACGTCTCCAGGAACCACCCCAAAGTACGTGCCAAATGACCATCCTCCACCATGGCCAGAATAGAGAAAGCCACAACAGCCAAAGAACCGTATGGATCTACATTTGGATCCTCGCCATCTTCAGTGCCATCCTTAGAGGAATTCAAAATTCCTCTCCTAGACCTCTTCCTACTCGTCCACTTCCTACCGCTCTGCTCCATCCCTAATTAGTATGCATAAAGTAGTACGACGTATATATTGGAAAACATCATAAAAATAACGAAATTGAACATGCATTTTACAACAAAAAGATATTCATTGCTTATTAATTTTTACATACCAGGGTTTACATTTTTCAAAAGAGCTTTGACTTATTTTAATATTACCAGGTAAAACTAAATCACCACAAAATTTTCTATAATATTTATTTTATGTTGTATCTAATAGGTGTTTTTGGATGGGGATCACAAACTTTGGACCCCACTCTTAGTTTTAAAAAATCACTAGCATTAGATGATACTATAGTATCATCATGCCAATATTTTTCTATCAAAGATTTCATTTGGACATTCAATTTCATGTCAAACATCGCGGGAGTTGACCACTAAAACTCCAACATTGGTTAATTGGATCATTTTCTATACTTTCTATTCTTTTTTCCACTCTTAGCAATGTTTTAGGATGTATTTGTAGAACTTCACTAATATTGCTTACCATTCTTTTATTCAAAGTTGATTTATTAACTATAGCAGTTGTTATAGCTCTTCTTGCTACATTTTTATCTTTAGATCGACTATTTTTTCCCATAGATTGAATGTCACTAGCAACAGTAGACATAGCATGTTTTAATGATTGATCTTTTCTTCTTGGTTTAACAAAAATTCCTAACTTTTTCATTACTTTTCTCATTTTTTGCATTCTCATCAATTGCATCATTAGTTGACATTGAAATGTAAGTGTTTTACGATAAAAGAATATTTTGTATAATCTATTGGCATGTGTTCTTATTTTTCTCCAAGAAATATTACCAGGAAGATTATCCAAAACATCACTTTCAATTTAAAAAAATATATTTTCATTTTCAACATCACATCTTAGATTTTCATTTTCATTTTCAACTTCAAAACGATTTTAATTTTCATCTTCATTTTCATCAACAAAACGGTTTTCATTTTCATTTTCAACAAAAGGATCATTCTCATTTTCATTTTCATCGAAAGATTTTTCATTTTCATTTTCATTTTCAACAACATTTAAACGATTTTCATTTTCTAATTTATTTTCAACAAATTGTATAAAATTTTCTTCTCTCCAAATATATTTCAAGATCATTACGTCCAACATCTTGTAAAACTTCTACAAACAAATTTTCCATTTCACTAAAATGTGGATTTGAAGACATACTTGGATTTGTGCCTATTGAAACATTCTCCAAATCATTGAAAGAGGGATTTAAAGACATACTAGGACTTGTTTGTATAATCATATTATTTTCCAAATTGACTTCTTGCAAATTAGTATTGTCTACAACCATGGTCTCCTCAATGTTTTTATCTTAAATAGTTGGGGAACTGGATGCTTCAATATTATTCATTGATTGAATCCTCATTCTTCTATTTCTTTTCCTTTTTGCTTCTTTTTCTTTCCTTGCTTCAATTTCTTAAGGAGTCAATGCCTTCCTATCTTTCCTCTTATTACGAGCTTGTGAACCCATGATTATAAAATTATTAAGCACAAATGAATGTCAATAGTGAAAGTATTCCTCTTTTGTTCCTCCAAATGAGTAGAAAACTAACACAATTCCACTTAAAAAACTATTTACATGATGCCTCCTTTCAAAAATTCAATCCAAATTGCAAGTTAAAGACTTGTAAAGACAAAACTTGATTGAAACTAGCTTAATTTTTCACAATCGACCGTACATGTGAAGTTATAGAATTCACAGTAAAAGTTTGCTAGTAAAATTTTTAAAAACGGTAAAAAAAAAACAAAATCTCATAATAAATGGGATCCCATTTCTATGTCAACGGTCTGAACATTTAATATTAGGAAACAGGATCCCGATTTACAAAATGGGATCTTGTTTTGTAAATGAGATCTTGTTTCTAAAAATTTAAATTTGTGCTTAGGTTGTGGTCAAGTTTTTGGCTTTTTTTTTGTTCGGGAAAAGCCTTGGGAATATAAACCTAGGCCTTCGACCTAGCTTGACCTACAAGTTGAAGGTCCTAACAATGTCACAAAAAAATAGTGACTTTGGACATATGTCTGAAGACTTTTTTTGTAAATTTTTTTGACGAAATTAAAACCCATTATAGATGAGATA
This sequence comes from Sequoia sempervirens, assembly GCA_007258455.2. Taxonomy (NCBI): domain Eukaryota; kingdom Viridiplantae; phylum Streptophyta; class Pinopsida; order Cupressales; family Cupressaceae; genus Sequoia; species Sequoia sempervirens. Next base: position 618,601,759 of record VDFB02000003.1, on the reverse strand, counting down.
TTGTAGATTCCAAATATGTAATTTTTTTTACAATTGGATTATTTTTTCTATTTTTCAATTAATTTTTGATGAAACTGGTGCATAAACTTGAAATATTAGGGTTTTTTACTATTTTAATAAATTTTTATTAAAATATATTTTTTTGTAAAATGAATTGCACAAAAATGTACTTCAGACAATTCTTTTCAATTTAAAAATAAAAAAATAAAAAAATGATAATTTTAGGTCATCTTATGCATGATGTGCATGACGATTTTTCAAAATGACAAATGTGGCTACTAAAAATTTAACAAAAAAAAATCAATAAAAAATTACAAAAAAATATCAAAAACCTACTTCAGTGAGTTACAAATCTTTTCCCAAATGGATTTAGAAAAATACATTAATTTAGGTCAAAATATGGATGATGTGTTGGCAGATGGTCAGCGCTCCCCTCGGGATTCATGACATGGACTAACTGCCTCTTGTGGATCCGTTAGCATTGGCAGTTGTATCTTTTGGCGCAACGACAATTGTGGGCCAACAATTGGTATCAGAGCCAAAGGTGTCGGGTTCGAATCCCCTTGGGTAATGCTGAGGGGGAATTTTTTGGTAGATGGTCAACGCTCACCTCAGGATTCGTGACATGGACTAACCTCCTCCCATGGATCCGTTAACTCTTGCAGTTGTATCAGACATTAACAGGTTGATTTTTTGGTGCAACGACAACTGTGGGCCAACATGACATACACATGCATGGTATGGTAAAAAAAAGTGACTTTTAAATAGTTGTTTTTAGAAACGCCTATTGAAAATCAATTTGTAGCATCTAGGAATTGAAATAAATTACATATTTGGAAACTAAACTCTAAGTACTACATTTTATGATATGTGACTTTTTTCAAGATTTCGTCTCTAAGTGCTTCAAATTTTAAGGTCAAATGTGTCAAATTCTTAAAATCAAGGAAAACACTTCCACATTTTGGCCAAAAAGTGGACTCAACTTCTTGCCAACACCCAATAAGTAACCATTAATGCATGTTGAATATATCCAAAGGTTCATTTTTTAGGTCTTTCATCACTTATTCATTATTTATTATTAGTCAAGGGTCCATCACTAAGTTCTTGAATTTCACTTAGTCTTTATTTATTGTTATGTAGTGCTACATGTTTTAGTTCTTACATTTTATCATTTATTATTTTGTGGAGGACCCTCATTTAGGTCTTCTATTATACCTTACTCTTGGAGTTCAAAATAAATAACCACTCAAAGCCTCTTATCATATCAATTTTTAAAACAAAAAAGAAAAACCAAATACACACAATAGTTCCTAAGAAGGATGAAAGGGGAACACACAAGCATCAAGGAACTCTTATGTCTAATAGTTTGCTTTTTTATTATAATTTAGAAGTACTCATAAACTAACACCCTTAAGGGTATGTGCAGGATCATCATGGAAAAAACAGGCCCTTAAGTGGCGAAAAATTCAAAAAATTAGAGTTAGGCAACTTGACATAAAAATTTGAATAAGTTATCTATATTATTTCAAAAATATGTAAGAATAGAATTTATAGAAAATTGAATGTAGTTTCTAAACTACTAGGTGTGTTTTTTTTAAATCTATTTGGTAAAATTTGAAATTTCAATGTAGTAGTACTTAAATTTAGGAAAAATAAGAAGTAGGTGTCTGTCTAACCACCCTAACCACAATAAAATGATAATAATTTTTTATAATATTTTAGATATAAGTAGAGGAATCATGTCCTTATGTGATGCATATTTTTTTGTAATTTTTTTCCAAGTAAATAATTAATTATGATTTTTTTATTACAACTTTTAAAAAATATAAAAAACTCGTATGTCTAACCACCTTAACTTAGTCAAAACTTCATGAAATTCATTTTTTTTAATCCTATAGTATGTGAAGCATAGAATGTGTTGCATGTTTTGGATTCAAAAAATGTGATACCATTTGAAAGCTATAGATGTTTTTCAATCAGCCTATCAATCAAAACTTTAGTCGTAATTCAAATAGAAAATGAATAATAAGTATTTATTAAATTCAAAGTAAAACATAATTTATATTTGTGGAAAGCTAAGAATCTCCTTTTAAAACTCTTTTCGTTTCATATATTTTTGGTAAAAAAAAAGTCGTCAGCCACATACCTTACACATACCCATCATATCGCCACTTTTTGGCCCATCATGATCCTGCACATACCCTTAAACTAATTTAATAATTAAAAACTTAATATTTTCAATTCTCCTTTGTAAGTTTTTACAATAGCACATAGACTCCATTAATATGATTTTAATATTTTTGAAAAGAACAATAAAAATAATACTTAACATATGTTTTAAACACATAGTAATACAACCAATTTTTCATTATTCTAGCACACTAAAAATTATAAGAAGATAAATATCTTAATCTTTCACAAACTAAGAATATGAGGGTTGATTAATCATTAATATATTAAGAGCACACCATGATGCTATAAAAAATCTAATCCTTCAAAGCACAAGCCTCTTTCAAAATCATCAAGAACACTTTGTAGGTTTCGAAAACAACTTTTTTATGCTCTTTTTTAATCTAAAAAATTGTCTTTAACAATGATTATCTAATACCGTTTTAAATATATAACAAACTGTTCTTCTAATATCCAATTCTCATTATCCATTACATACCTATCCCTTCAATGATGCATGTGGATTCTCCTTTCACATATGTTTATATTTTCCCTTTTATTGAAATTTTTTCACCTTTTCTTTTTGCCTCAATTCCATTTATTTATTGTTTCCTTCCTTTTTTGTGATATTTCTTCTTTCGTTCTACTCATTTATGGGTTCCTCTAGAAATATGTGTTTTTGATAGGGTAAAGTTGATGAAGACCTATAAATTCAACTATTAAAAAGTGGAAAATGTCATTGGTGTCATGACTAGTGTGAATCTTCTTATTGGCTCCAAATATGCTTTATATTTCTTAGACGTGGGTACATTGTTCCTATCCAATATGATGAACCTAATCTAATGGAAAAATATAATGAGATTGGTCTATAAAAAATATGTTCTATAACATACAATTGATGACTTCCAACTCCAACAATCACTTTTAGAATAGAATCTTTCGACAGGCCAAGCAACTACTAGAGGCTTTTTCTCAAATTTATAGGTGGAAAATTCTCTAGCAATTAAATGTATCTTTAATGACATTTTTATCTCATGGTAAGTAGTTAATTGTTGATCTTCTCAATAGTGTCAATATTGCATTCAAAGACATGTTAATCCTCTTTAAATAAACCTCTCCACTTTGTGTGCTTGGTTTAGAGGTTCTCAGAGATTTCAACCTAGTTTCCTATGAAGATCCTTTTTTGAGTGATGAGGATAGCAACTTGGTGTTTGATAGTGTGTAGTAAGAATTACTCTATCAATTTGTAATCATCTTCTTTCTCTATTTTTACTATATGGTTCACACTAGTTTTTTTCTCTATTCTTGCTTAGTAACAAGTGTTATTCTATTATCTATTTTGAGGTGTTCTTTTACCTCCATTCTTTGATAAACTTTAGTTTGATAAGGTGTTCTATAACCTCTATTTTATATTTTTATTTTGGCTTGTTTTTTATTAAAAAATTAGGGAAATATAAGATAATATAAAAATGTAAAAATAGAAGAAGGGAATGTAGACCCAACAAGACAACAAAATTAAGAGAGATAAAACAAGAGAAAATAGACCACATATAACTAGCTAGCTAATCAAGCTCATGTCTTCAAGGAGGGCATCCAAGGACACTTCCTAGTCCTCCTTATCTTTTTTCTCTTCAACCTTCGGGTGATCCCACAATAGTGGTTTACAATTTTTGGCCAAACTGGACACTGATATTTTTTTTTTAAACACAATCTCCACATTCGGGCACCTATAGCGATTAAACCGTAAAGAATTTGAAGATGATGTAAACTAGAGTCTTGTCATATTTTTTCTGTAGATTCTAAAAATATTTTTTTCAATTTTTTGGAATCAGATTGCACTTCTTTTTCTATCTCCCATGAAAATTAGCTTTTTTCAAAAAACAGCATTTTTAAAAAGTGACTATCAATCGTGATAACCCATAACTTTTTTCCTTGAAAGATAAAAATTCCAATTCTTTTCAAATTTAGATTTTTAACTCTGATATCTAGTGCTTCCACTTAATTAGATATTTTTTTATTGAACATTTTTTCTTTAATCAAGTTTTAAAGTCAAATCAATTACAATTCAGACATAACACGACCGTATAACGCATAACTTTTACTGTGTGTATCAAAATTCTTTATTTTATTTTTTGTTGGATCAAGGACTCCAATAACTGGTGCACTCATATTTTTTTTAAAAAAAAATTGATAATCTTCTTTTTTTCCACTTGTGCAGAACAGAGAGTTTTGTTTTCGGTGAAAAACCTATATTTAATAAAACTTAAAAAATAGATAGATAATATAATCAAAACATACTAAAATTATATTCGTTGGATAGCTCGTTTTGAGGGGAACCCGATACTAGTTGGGTTTTTGAGATCTCCTCCATTTTCATTCTCAAATCAAGCTTCAAAATGCAAAATTTTCAACAATTCTGGTGCCTTAGGAAGCAAAGATGAAAAAAGAGGGGTTCGGCCGAACCACCAATGCATGCAATAAAAAAAAAGAAATTAAATGGGTTCAACTGAACATTCCAAGAATGTTCGGTTGAACACCCTATTTTTAATATTAATATACATATTATTATTTATATTATTTTTAAATGATAACTTAAATTTGATGGCCATATGACCGTATTTAAGGATTTTTGCTATAAAATACAATCAAAATTTTAAGAAGATTGTAAAAGGAGATATTTTCGATAAACTGTGAAAATTTATATAGAATTATAATTATATATATGTTTGATTTATATATAATTTTACATACACTAAGGTATATCATAATGTTTTAAGGGCACCCTTCAATAGATAACCATAATTAAAAA
>VDFB02000003.1:618535167-618596681 GCA_007258455.2 Sequoia sempervirens | reverse complement strand
TTAGGGTCATGAGATTGAGGTACATATACATGTTGACGAGCTTGAAATCATTGATTCACCTATGTATGTGAGGAATGATAATTTGTTGGTATTAATAAAAATTATAAGGTACTTATTCTTCTTCTTATGTACTAGTGATTGAATTTTATAGAAATTTCTATGGACTAACTAGTATTCAAACTTAGGACCTCCCATTTGGTGTTAGGATGCTCTACTATTGAGCTAATGACTCACATTGTGATGAGTCTTTTATGGCTTAGGTGTGTATCATTTCTCCAACACACTCCCTTGAGCCACAACATAGGTGTCAAATGCACCTAGCTTGGCTCTAATACCATACAAGAATACCAATTATGAGGACCTACTATAAAAATATGACATGAAAAACCGTGAACAATATTTAAAAGATAATCCATAGTCTATCTTATTAGTTATGCATATTTTCTAGGACCACCTATGCCCAAAACACAAAATAGTTTTTGTAAATACACCAATTAGATCTTATAAAATGCATTACTTAGATCAAATTATATGGTAAATTAAATATAATTAATGATTACTTTTTCTTTTAGTATGAAAGAGGTTAAATTCCAATATATGTTCTAGTGGGCTTGATTGAGTGACAAGGTGGAGTGATTGTTGTAATGAAGAACTTGCTATGAAAGCTAACCAAGTTAAAATGTACACCTATACATACATCATTGTGGTAATATAGACCTATGTCATAAAAAACAATTGAATCCTATTAGTTCCAAAGTATTTTAGCAAAGAAGAGATAGAGGAATTTCCAACATGAGGCATAATTCAATCATAATATAATAAAACCATTAATCCATAGTTCTATGTATAAATGGATTGTTGTAGAGGAAAAGATACACATTTAATTTGCAAGGCATAACTCAACAATATGAAAACATATAGTAGAATATTGTACATTATTCTCAGGATTTTTTCTTATTTGTGAGAAATGCAAACCTTCCATGCTAATTTTCTCTAAAACACACAAATATAGGGGGCAGTGTAATATCCCACCCTTTCCTAAATTTTTCCATAGCTAGTGATATGATAATATCCCAACAACTCTATGAATTTTAAAATTGAATGTTATGGACTATATTAAAATTATTTTGTGGACTAATAAACTAAAGAATATTCTTGATATTTAATTACACGTCTCTTGAGAAAAACAATGATTTAATATCTTATGAGTATTAAATTAGATTATGAGTATAATTTAAAGAATTATAGTCATGATTTTGTAATTGTCATGTAATAGACATAAATATCATTCCTTTTGTTGGTAAAACTACATATTTAGAGTAATATTATGAAGGTTAAATTTAAATGGTTTATCTAGCACTCAAATAATCATTCTAGACTAACATTTGATTTAAAATTTCTTTTACAATGATTATTGATTATATTTAATAAAAAATACTTGATATTCCCACCAAGTTATTAAGGGTGCAAATCAACTATTGACATGGACTAAACTATTGCAAACAAGGTAAATATATATAGTAGGAGTATCAACTAATGGTGAGGCACTTTAAGTCTAATCAAACATACAATATACCAAATAATATTAATGAAATAGTGGAGAAAATAAATAAATATTCAAACCTCATGAACACTAGAATTATATGGAGAAACCCTTTCAAAAAATCCCACTACTAAAGAGATATGAAGCTTTTATTAATATTCATAACAAGATTATAACAATCCAATCCACTCAATCTTCTTTAGTCTAATGTTTTGGCTATTTCTACATAACACTATTTAAACCTTATGTCATACATTAAATTATATATAGAGCAAGGGAAACAAGAAATGATCAATTAATTTATGTAATGAGTGGAAAAAAATCATGGTCCACAAGAAAAGAACCCATGCCCCACTATGCATTGGAACATGTACACAAAATATAAACGAACTAATGATATAGGACCTTTAATCCCATAACCTTGATAGTAACCACTCCCAATACTAGTGCTTTATGATGAAGATGTCAACTACAATAAGTCTCATCTATTATGAAAAGATGCTCCACTCTTCCCAATGTAACTCCTAGTACAATAATCATCACGATCTCCTTATTTAATTTTATTATAATAATATCTTGAGCCCATTGCTTACCTTTTCATTTTTTCTCACATATCACACTATAAAATTTTGGAGCTCATTTTCACTTTGCGAGAGTCTCTCGAGGGTTTTAATGGTGTCCAAATTGATATTTTTTAGCTTAATGCATCAAGCTCATTAATATTTTTAATTTTAAGAAAATATTAAAATCAAAGCTCTAGACTGTAATTTATGCCCTTTAGAAAGAATTTAGAAAAAAGCAACATTAAAGATAAGATTTTAAGTGAATGGAACACTAATCCCAACTTACACCAACCAAGTACAAATGGGTATTTAGCTTCATGGGGATTCATTCATGGTTGGTGATGGTGCATGAGTAGGCTAATAGAGGAAGAAAGACAATATGTTCATTAAGAAGAAATTAGGAGAAAAAATAAGCTAAGTTTAAATTTGTAATGATAAGAGGATCTTGATTGAATTATATATATATAGTTCATATGAGAACCGAGGATAACATACTAGAGTAAATAAGCTTCGATAATAAAGGAATCTTGTAAGTATAGGGAAGAAAAATATATCAAACTAAATGCACTACCAAAAGATAGATCAATTGGGATTTTTTTATAGGAATAACAATGGTGGGAAAATCAAGACAAGATGCAACAATTTAGAATTCCTAAAGGGTTTACAATTATTAGAGCCAAAGTAGGTTATATGTAGGTTTTATATTATAAAATGATTCAAGAATCTATAAGGCCAAAAGAACCATAAGCATTGCAAACTTTAGTTTAGAAGCATAAGGGATTGGATATTTTCATTCCTAAACATGGTTTTCATAAAAAAAATTACTCATGTAGCAAGCACACTATAGAATTCACAAAGAAGGTTAGGGTTTTTAGCTTCATTTGTTATATGGAGATATTTTATTGTAATGTAATGTACATAATCAATGATATGATTCTTGATTTTTTATAAGATTTAATATTATGACACCTTAACAAACCAAGCTATGACTTTCATGGTTCACTCCTACATGTAGGAAATTTGCATTTTCATCTACAAGTTTGACCCTAAATTTGTAGTTTTAAAATTATTTTGTGACCTTGACCCCTACACTTCTAGTCTTTAGGAATCTATTTATCTCCATTTTTTAGACTATGTTGAGAGCCATTATAATGTTTTTTTGCACTAAATTTGGGAGGAAACTCATTTTTCCTTATTCAAACCCTTGGATTATGCAAAACGGGGAAGCAAAATACTATATTGAAAATGCTTTAAAAACTTTCAAACAAGTGCAATTTGAATTCAACAAATTTAAAAAAAATTGCATATAGGGTTTCAAAATTAAACAAATACATGCATTTTGAACTCTAAAAAAATCAAATTTTAAATACCTCGTGCTCAATAGTGGTCGATATGCGAATTGGAATGATAAAATTTGAAGAGAGGAAATGAAATTTGCTTTCGCCGGTGAGAGAAACTTTGTTGGGTCGCCATCACAGATTTTGTTCGCCGCGTGCACCAGGGAGACAGTGACTGGTAAAAAACACAGTAAAAATGTGAAAATGAAAGCTTTTTTTTTGTTTTAGTCATATTGAAGGGGTTCGGCCGAACCCAGGTTCAGCCGAACCCACTTTAATATGATTTTTTAATTGGGGCATTGACTGGTTCGGCCGAACCCATTTGATTTGAGGAATGGGAAAATGTCGAATTTTCCTTCCTCTTAGAAAGTGTAAACCACTATTCTAAGGTGACCCCTTCTTATCTTTTTGCATTCTACTCTTCATCTCCTTTTTCCCTTTTCTTCTTTTGTTTGGTGATTTTTGAATGGCCAAAGACAGTAACCATCACATATTTGTTCATAATGACATGTGTAAGTATTATAATCTTGGATTAGTTATTTTCCAAGTGAGTAATTTATCATTGTAACTATGGGAGACAAGTTTCTCTAACATGACCACCTTAGAATGAAGCTTCTTGATGATAGAATTATATTTATCCTTAGTACCTTGCACTAGAAAAGGAGGGGAAAAATTCTCCTCATTGTTATCTAAGATCTCCAAAGGCCCAAGTGAGGGAGGAGTTCGAATTTCCTTCTCCACCATGAGAACAACTTCATTCTGGCCATACTCAACATCAAATGTCTCATCGCCTTCATCTTCACCATCCTATTCCCTGTTATCATCATCACCCTGCATCTCCTCAAACTCATTCTCTAAGTCATCATCCTCACAACCCTCCACTAATTAAGGAATAAACTCCTTGTCCTCAACCTCATCATTATCAAAATCCTCTCGAATCTATTATACTTTAGAATTTTTTGGGTTCTCTGAATTCTAGACTTTGGTAACTCGAGTAGATCTATAGCTAGTAAAAATTTTGGTGTGACAAATTGTAGTTCCCACCATATCATTCTCCACCCCCTTAACACTAGATATTTTGATAGCCTCACCCATAATCATTAGGGGAATGGAGCTTTTATCTTTTTTCTTATTATTTCCCTAATGTTCTTTGTGCACACTAGGGGCTACCTCTTTCTATTTATTAGTAGGAGAGACATCCAACAACTCACTCTGAGGAGGGGTGTGAATCTCAACAAGCCCCTTGCCCTTTTTCTCAAGCCCACCTTACAAATAGAACTAGGGCTAGGGTTATTTTGTATCAAAGAAGTAGAAGGGGTCTTGGAGTCTTTATCATCAAGGAGCTTTATTTTAACATTGATTTTAGCCTTGAGTTTTGAAGAAGGGATCATGGTGAGGAAATAATTATAGAGGACCATGATAAGGCCCTAGTGTAGGGGAGGTAGGGACCCTTGAGAATGAAATCCTTGAGGGAGTGAAAATAAAGGAGGGGAGATTGACTTTTTTATGATGACACAAATAATTTAGAATAGGGAAATGGTATTCGTGGACCGTTTTAAACCGACCTTTGAGTGTAAGATATTTCATACAATGGAGACTTACTAGCACCCAAGGAACCAAAAGCTTCTCCCTATTGTAGTCATTCTATAAGTGGGTTGGTTCTCCTTGCTTATGAAGAAGGAAACAATAAACTTTCTATCATCTTCATTTCTCTTCTTACCCACCTTGATACCACTATAGGCTAAACCAATGACTATATCAATCAACTCATCAGACACCCAAAACTACACTCCATCAATTGTAACTTTCCCTTAAGACGAAGAATTCACAAATTTTGAGGCTAGTTTATCATTGTATCACTTCATATCTTAGAAAAAGGGAGTGAAGCATCCTATGTCAAACAAGTCCTAGAGCTCAATGTTCTTCTTGAGGGCTTCACAAGAGATGGATTCAGTCCTAAGGATTGGGCCACCCATAGTAACATTTCTATTTGGAAGTATAGGAACCCACCCAAGCCACAAGAAACATAAGGAAGTCAAGAAATAAACTAGAGAAACTAAAAAATCAAAAAATTTAACACCTTTTTTGGAAATACATTCCCTTTTGTTGGTATTGATATAGAAATACTATATAATCTTATTTTTTTTAACAAACTATCCACTGTTGATGGTATTGGATTCATCATTTTTTTATATCCTCTATCATCTTGTGGCAAGAATTCATGATCTTATCACTAATATTCTTAAGAGGGAAAGGACTATCTTCACAAATGAGAAGAAAAAAATGCACAAGTAGGGGGGATGTCTTCATATTAAGACTTTTTTATCAAAAACTACCAAGTGTACCAAGGATTGATGGCAATATGAAAGACTATTATAGCCTTAATATTTTCCCACATACTTTCCTATAAAACTGATTTCAAATTGAATTAACATCATGTAGGGTGATGTAATCCTTTGTGATAACCATAGTAATATAATTATTACAATCTTTATTATTATCCAACCTAAGATAATCGTTAATAAAAACCACATCATAGTACCCAAGATAACTAAGTGAATCCACCTCATCCCATACAAGAAATCCTCCTTACCCCTACCCCAAAATGTAGAGATAAAACATACCAAGATATGGGAGTAATAGTAAGGTGTTTCCCAAGAAATAATATGCTAAAGAGTTCTCGAGAGATTTGAATTCAAATACCAATTGTTTCATTATTCACTTTTTAGACCCAAATTGCAAAGTAGATCCATCACAATTTTTCCTTCCCTAAAGGTGTGACTAATTTTAACCCATTGAAAGCTACAGAGGTCCATTATATAATTATCAATATTTTTTTGTATCTTTCATGAAGGATTCATGTCATTCTAAATGATATTAATAATAATTTGAGTCTCCTTCAATTTCCACAACAAGGACACCCAATCTTAGAAGTCTTTTCACCCCCCACAATGCTCCCATAGCTTCAACAACATTATTGGACTTGTATCCAATGTCTCAAGAATATCCTTCAATTAGGCTTCCTTCATCATCTCTTATTATTCCTTCCACTGTTGACTCACCAAGGTTTCCCTTAGAACATCCATCAAAGTTAAGCTTAACCCACTACCTTTTGGGGGGTCCATTTGACCTCTTTTTTAGTTGTGACATTAAACCAATTGAGATTGGTTAAACTATGGGAGATTCTTCAATTTCGCTTCACTCTTAATTTCATATAAGTTGGAATTCTCTTAAAGGGTCCAAAGGTAAAATAATTTATGTTATCTTGAATGTTATTTTTGATGATATGGAAAATAACCTTGTTGTTTCTCCATTGGTCCCAAAACATTCCTCTCTTTCCATAGCTACCAAATAACAAGAAAAGGGGTTTGGTTCCAAATTTCATAGATGACAAGATGCTTGTAGGGGGAACCAAAACTCTAAGAGTTTAAAAAATCTTTAAGATGTAGAGGAAAAATCTAGAAGATCAATAGGTTCTCTAAGACCTCCTCCCAAACCCTTCTAGAAAATTCATAGTAAAAGAAAATATGGTTAATCATTTCTTCCATATTACAACATAGGATACATCTGTTAACAAGGGAGAAACCCCTCCTATTCAGGTTATCAATAGTGAGGATCTTCTTGTGCATAGAGCCCCACAAAAAGTACCTAATTTTAATATGACTTTGTTGTTCCAAACCCTATTCTAATTGAACATAGACTCCTCTTTACCCTCTGTAATAAGAGTATATGTAGAACTAACTAAAAATTACCCAGACATTTTGGGTTAATATTAGCAGGAATACTTCAAATCAAGCCCAAAGAGCCAACATGGACCAATGAGCTTATACAGGTAATTCATCATCCCCTTCCACACATTATGATCCTTATATCTCAAGTTTATTTCTCTCAGTTGACTCTCAAAATATTTCCACAAGGTATGGGGGCCATTTTGACTGATGTATCGATAAATTTTGGTACCATTTAATCTTATAATTGGTTCACTCACCTTGTCCAAACTTTGGTCAAAAGATAAGGAGACACCATCAAGCCACGTGTCATTCCAGAAGTCCATACACTTTTCATTTCGCACACTCCAAACTATCCCTTACTTAAGAACATTTCTATTTTTTAAAATTTGGTTCCATATAATAGAGCCAAGAGGGATAGAGGGAGAAGATGGGAAGCAAAATAGATTATTATTCCCCGAGTACTTTGTGTTGAGTATATGAGCCCAAATCTTGTTACCATAAAGCAAATTCCATTTAATTTTAGTAAGAATTGATTTATTGAACTATTTCAACCTTCTTATTCCTAAACCACCTTGAATCTTAGGTTTGTAGACCTTTTCCCACCTAGCCAAGGAATTTTTTTTGTCCTCAACACTAGCCTAAATAAATTTCTTCTAGATCTTCTCTATTTTTTTATCCATGGCCACAAGGAATTTAAATAGGTATAAATAGTATACAGGTATATTTTGGAGGGAGGATTTAATTAACAAAAGCGTACCTAAATCTACTCGAAAAAATTTCTTTGCACTCATTCAACAATATTGTTCTAGTAAGCATTATTTTTTTTGTATTCAAAGGGAGGCCAAGATAAGTGGCAAGTAGGAAGTCCTAATAGTATCCCAAGATGTGAAAAATCCTTACGAATGTTCTCCAAATTGAATAAGTATAGCATACTTCTGTTGTATTTGATATGCTTCCTAGAGACTTTAGCATAGGCATCCAAGGTCACTTTCCAGGTTTTGGCTTGAAAAACCAAAGCAACTTTAAATAGAATGGTGTCATCAACAAATTGTTCATGAGAAGTGGGGGCTAATGGGGAGGTATCTCTAACCCCCAAGATATATTAGAATAAATAAGTTTTTGGAAGTGTCTACCTAGAGCTTTCGTAGCCAAAATGAACAGATAAGGGGAAAGGGGTCCTCCTATATCAACCCTTTACCCCCTAAAATAGAACCAATAGGGACACCATTCATCAATACTAAGTAGTTTGGGGATGAAATACAAGTGTAAATAATTTTAATTATCTTCTAACCAAACCCATTTTTTTAAGGGTATCCAAAAGGAAGGGCTAAAGCAGTCCATCATAATCATTAGATCTATCAAGTTTAAGGAGCATACCGTGCCTTTTGTTGTTTTCTATAGAATGGATGAGTTCATGGGTAGTAAGAACAACATCAATAATTTTTCTTTCAAGAAAAAAAAATGGAAAGGAGAGATAGGTCTATGAAATAAGGTTTTAGTTTTGTTGACTAGTACTTTAGAGAATATTTTGTAGATGGTATTACACAAGTTGATAGGTCAGAAGTTAGACATAGTAATGGCCTTAGTCAATTTTGGAATAAGAAAAATGTAGGTTTGATTTAGCTATTTAAGGAGCTTTCCATATCTAATGAAATCTCTAGTGGTTATAAGCAGATCCCTCAAGATAATTTCCCAAAAAAATTTGGGAGAAAGGGGGAACCCATCGGGACCAGGGAATTTAAGGGCCTCAAAGGAGAAAACAACAACTTTGAATTTTTTGATATTAACATCCTTGCACATTTCCACATTATCAACTTCATTCAACACCTTAAGAATAACATCCACAAAACCATCCAAATCATTTGTCTCATTGCCCCCTCTTAAAAAATTTCCCTAAAGAAGGAAACAACAAAATTGGTTGTCTTTCTCCTTAGAGACTATAGAATTATCCTCAAGGATTAGCTTGCTAAGATTTTTCATCTTCTATTTTTCAAAGTATACTGATGAAATAACTTGGTACATTTGGCACCATCCTTGAGCCATTTTACTCTAGATTTTTTCTTCTAAAATAGTTTTTCTTTATTCATTAGGTCTTTTCATTCCATTTGGAGGCCACACTCTTTGGAGCAAGTATCAACATCAATAGACCCATTCTCCATAAAGTATTGAATGGATTTCAAATCACTTAACAATATTTCTTTCTTTTGGAAGATATTACCAAAGGATATCTTGTTCTAGTTTTTCTCTTTTTTTTATTAGCTTCAAATTTTGAGCTAGAGTGAACATAGGAGTGCCTTGGAAATGATTTTTACAACACAACTCAATAAATCCTCTAAAATCTAGATGATATTTCCACATAATCTCATACTTGAAAGGAAAGAGGCCAAATTTGGTTGCCTCCTCCCAAATTAAAAGGAGAGCACAATGGTCCAAGCTCATCCTTGGGAGAGCTCTAAGAGAGAGATTATGAGTAATATTCAAATTATGAGAGATTAGAAACCTTTCAAGCTTAACTTGTATATAAGATTATTACCAAATCTACTATTCAACCAAGTGAAAGAGAAGTCCTAAAGCTCAGCATCCTTAAGACCTTTGTTAGCCAAGAAGTTAGCTAAGTCTCACATGCAATCATAATAGTCTTCAAGACCTCCGAAAATTATTAAAGGGGAAGAATGAAGAGTTTAAATCCCCCATCCAACCATAAAGAATCAAGGAGTTATTTTAAAAAATGGAAGAGAATCCCATAACTATTTTTTGTTAGGTTTAGAGTTTGATGCATAGATATTAGCAAGAATCCAATGTAAATCATTGGATAGGTTAGAGAAGGAGAGATAAAGAGACTATTTTTATTTTTATCAAAAAACATGGCTTTTAAGCATTGAGGGTTCTAGAGGGTGGAAATATGCCTTGAGGAACCTTCAATAGGGCATACACAATAATCAACAATAGGCCATATTTTTGAAGAAATTTGTGCAAAATCTAATTCAGAGATTTTAACTTCTTGTATTAGAATAATTCCATTTTTTTGTTCCATAATATAACATTTGATCAAATGCTTCTTGTGTGGGTTTTTCAGCCCCCTAATGTTCCAAGATACAATCTTCATAATAAGATGAAAGGGAGAAGCATACCTAGATGTACATTATATTTGGGTTGAAAAAGGGGACCAAAGCTAGAGAGAATTTTAGGATTCATTTTCTCAAGCTTTTGGATCTTGAAAGCTCCAAGGTCCATTTTTTCCCCAATGCAACATCTCTTGTTTCTTCTCTAGATCTTGTTTCTCTTTGTGAAGGTCAGCCTTGTTTGGGATATCCTCCCATATAAGGTTATTTTTCTTTTAATTTCCATGAATAGGAGTCCATTCCTCAACCTAGTACAAATTAAAGATAGGTCTTGAGGAAAAATGGGTGGTGCAAAGGTGAGAGGGAGTTCCCCCAACCTATTGTAATAATCCTTATCTTCTATTAGTAGAGGATAGTTACACTTCAATATACCATGTGATTGGGTTTTTTTCTATTTGTTCTTCTTGGAGGGGGAAACTCAATGAAAGTTTCATTAAATTATTCTTCATGTTTTCCTTCGATATATATTTTTCCTTCGTAACTAGTTCATTATGGATCTACCATTATTTCCATTTCACCCTCATTTGACTCCTAATTGGGGTCATTAATTGGACAACTTATGCAGATTTTGTAGACATGGGTCTAGAGGGTCCCCCCAATAAGGAGGGGCATTTTGGATCCTACAATAATTTAGGGTAAATACCCTCATAAGGAAGGGGAAGGGGGTGTCATGTCCTTTAAAGAACCCATCATGTTCCCAGAAAAAAATGATTCAATTGTAATCACCTTCAAAGTCACAAGAGGCCACTTTGGGGCAAGGGTTTGCTTCAAAACTTGTTTCTTAAATTTAATGCTTAGGTGACTAAAAATATTGCAGATTTGGAAAAAATATACCATTGTTCTCATAGAAAATAGGTTGTGTCCAAATCCCAAGCCTTGATTTTAAGGTGATCTAGAAGGAAGAACAATGTTAGTAGCTACATTAACACATAATCTTATAAAAACTAGTTTGTTATTTTGGAGTGTAACTTTTTCGATCGTTAATAACTTTCCAAATGAGTTGCTAATACTTTGGAACATATTGTAGTTCCAAAATTCTAGTGATAGACTAAGCAAGAAGATCCAAGTAGGATCAACAGCTCCTAGATACTTAGCAAAGTTGAAACCCAATTTCCATTTGCACAAGGAAAGGAGGTTTTTGAATTTTTTATCTAGTGCCCAAGGCCCCCATGTGAGAACCTTAACCAAATCTTCCTTGGTAGATAATTTTTAAAAAATAGGTCATCAACCATAGCACTTATGGTGTTTCCACCTTTTAGTTTCTAGTGTGATAAATACTAGTTCCTAACTTGGTCCATATTAGGGAAAAAAGCAAGGAACTTGCTAACTAAGTAGTTATCCATTTCCACTAATATTACATTGAGAATATCATTAGGCATATCTATTGCAATCCCCTCATCCAAGACAAATATATGAGGAACAAACCCATTTCAATTAGAGGGGTACACTAATCAATAACCTTATCCACAAAGGAAATCGGGTCATTTACCTCAAAAAAAGAAGTAGATACACTATCCTCTAGAACCTTTCCAGGAGCATAAGAGAGAAGGTGGTTCCCCATTGGGACCCCATTGAGGGGACCATTTAGATAGAAGCTTCCAAAAAGAGACCAAAAGAAAAGGGAAAACAATATAGAAGAGCATCTGAAAGAACCAACAAACCAAACACATGAAAGCAATGGGAACACCCCTTAAGATATGAAACGATAAAGCAAGAACCAATCAAGAAATTCAAAAAAACCTACTCCCTCTCATGCATCAATCTTGATCAAATTTCATCTTCTTGTGGTGGTCTTCATAATTTGTTTATTTCTATGGACTTCAAGATCTCTATCCTTTGTAACTAGTTTTAGATATTAATAAATTATGGTTGTCCAACCTTTTATTACAAAAGATACAAATACCCAACTAGTAAATTATTTTTTTTGTGAGATTGAGCATGTTATAATATTGGGTGACTAGGTTGTAGTTCCTGCGATGGTTGGAAAACCAAATTAAATGTTATTTTCCATTTTGGTGGGGTGATTAGGTTGAAGCATAAGTGTTTCAACTTGTTAGGACAAGAAAAAAAGTTAACCCTTTATTACGTTATAGTGGCTACATAAGTTTGGTTACTAAATCATTATTTTGAGTGTTGTAGTTAAAATAGGTGACATCAGATTTCCATGCCCCAAATTTTGGATTTAAAATTCCTTTCCATTATATGATGTTAAAGAGGCATAGTCCTTTTTTCTTTACTTGCACTTTATAGTGAATACAAGTTTGTAAAGGGAATTATATTCCTCACATTTCTTTATTTCTTGTTGTTAGTACATTTTGAGAACTTAAAATTTTTAATGATTATAAATTTGAAAGATGAAACTTCTTTCTATTTTAATAATATTAAGTATAGTTCTATTCAAAAATTAAGAATGGTAGACTAATTAAGTTAGGCCAATAAGAGGTATAATACTAATCAAAAGTTGAGAAAGCATGTTGATGTAAATCAACCCAATAGGAAGTAGATTATTAAGCAATATTTATGCATAATAGGTCAAGATTTTAGTTAGGAAAAGTAATGTGTATCCTTCTATGTAAAATCTAGGATGAGACTACTATAACCAAACCATGAAATATTCAACATTGAAGTGTTTATAACAAAGTAGTGGCTCTATTAGTTTTAAATCTATAGAAAACGTAATACTAAAAATAAAAAATTTAAGTCAATAGTGGCTATGAATCCATTTATAATTGTTTGTAATTATTATAGCGTCCATGAATGAATATATATCTAGCATTAAACTCATGAATTCTTTTATGTAGAATAAAAAGAGAATATATGGATAGCTAAGTATACTCTGTTGCATTACACTTGCAAACACAAACAACGAGGACAAGTTAGATATCTATTACATATGTGGAATATTAAATATAATTCTTACAGTAAAAATATCTATACTATAATTAAAGAAGAGATAGGTGAAGCATTTGAAGGTAACAGTTGTCTATCTTGTGAAAAATGATATGACTAGATTAATTGATTGGTTAGACAATGGAAACTAAATAGAAACAATATTTTCTTTTTTCAATATCTTTATTTTACTTGTACATATTTATTGACCAAGCCAAAGGACTTGTATAACATTGAATTATCTTGGAGTATTATTTTCATAGAAATAACATGTATTGAAAGATGTGCTAAAGTGACTTCCAGGTTAAATTTGGGTGTTTATTTTTTTTCCTTTGGTTAAAGCTATTCATTCAAATAATTAAAGTAATGAATTGTTTGAATTAATGTTATCCAATTCATTTCTAAATGGATATTTTCATGGATATTTTTCTTCTTGTGAGTATTAAATAGGCTACATAATTTCAATTACATCATGATCACATAGATTTCAAGAATGTTGGCCATGATTAGCTAGACCCTTTAGGTTGAGTCAAGCTTCTCTTCTGGAGTAGCATGGGGAAGTCTATGGATTTTTGGTAGGGTGGAATTAATTTTTATGATTCTATTTCTTATCAAGTTGTGAACATGAGAAAAAAAGGTATTTTATTATGTAAAATTCTAATGACACGGGTTTTTATCATCTATTATGTGATGTCAATTTTTTTGAGAAGAATATAGGTAAAAGTATAATTTTGTATCACACTTTCATCTAACTTATCAACACAAGTGAATAAGTATTTCTAAGTAAAAAAAAATGGTCAAACATATGATCTAGTAAGATGCACTCTAGCTAAGTTAGATATGTCCATGACTTTTCCAACTAAAATTGTTGGCTAAATGCATATGTGACACCACTTTCATGCTAATTTACCAAAAAAGTAAAATTAAATTTGAAAATATTGATGTTTCAACAACCCCTACTCATGTATGGGAAATACATTACTACAATGGAAGCCTCAAAAGTCTAACTCTAAAAAACACATAATGACAAGCGATAAGAATGGGAGAAAGGGTAGGAGGTTGAATTCCTCTACTACAGAGGGTGAGGGAGATGTTGAATCTGAGGATGAGGCGGATGGGTTGTCGTTGGCTAATAGGTTGTAGATGGATAATGACTGGGTAGCAGTTGGCATCTCTTTGGGGGATGTTGTTGTTGTTGTTTTTTCTGGGCTATAGATGGAAATGGATTTCTTGTTGTTGTCTGGGGTGAGGTATGGTTCTCGCAAGTCAGGACTATGTTGGGATTTTTTTCTTTCTCTTATTCTTGACTGGAATGTCAAGGAAAATGGGGTGCTAAATGGATTGTCCGGTTCCCTTCATTTTTCCTATTAGGGTTTCCCTTATCTCCCTGTTGGATTGTTGATGAAGGACAATTTTTTGTCAATGGTAGTGTTTCTTATGGTAGATATTGTTGTGGGTTCCTTCTTGGCACTCTTGGCTATTGGTGTGCTCATGTCTATAGTGGCTATAGTTGTTGTTTCATTGGTTTCTTCTACTAAAGGCCTTGTTGTTTGGAGGATTTTGTTGATGGTGGAAGGGTTGCTATTAGAAGTTATGTCAGTGGTAGCTATTGTGGGTGGTTCTTGGGAGCTGTTGTTGGGCTCTGTTTGATGTGGTTGTTGTTGTTGCTACGGGCCTTTCTTTATGGATGCTTTCCTTTGTCCACCGTGTGATCCATTTCTCGTTTGTGACCTTACTTGGGGTGAAGTATGGTTTTCCTATATCAAGAGTGTGTTTGAATTTTTGGCTATCTCTTATTCTTAGTTGGCATGTCAAGGAGGATGGGGTGCTTAATGGATTGGTCGAATCTCTTCATTTTCCCTGTGAGAGTTTCTTTTATCTTCTCATAGGGTTGATAATGATGGAAGGGTTGTTGTTGTTGAAAGTTGTTATGGGAAACTGCTTGGAGCTTGTGGCTGATGGTGTTGGTTCCCTTTTGAGGGAGCTTTTTGTGGTGGTGGTGTAGCGAATGGTGGGGTTTTGTTGTGCTTGTTGCACATGGAATTTGTCCCTATCTCACCTGGGGCTCTATTTTGGAGGAAAACATTGGCTGGGTTAATTTCATTGCTTTTCTTGAATACCAAGATTTCTATTAAGTTTTGGGGAGGTTTGTGTGGGGCTTTACCTGAGCGTTGGTTTATTTGTCTCTCCCCTATTATTGTTTCATGGATGGTGGTTGGGTTTCTTCTCATTATTTATTTGAACACCTAGATGAGGTTAATGCTTAAAGTTGTTATGATGGTTCTGTTGTTCAAGTTTTATTTTTGGTTCCACCTTTTGTTTTGACTATTGGGATTCCAAAGGATGGTATCGATACCTTTTCTACTAGAGTGTTGGGTTTCTCCTCAATCCTATTGAGGTGGATTCGCTGGACTATTGAGGTGGAGTTGGGGAATGATTGTTTCTAGTTTCCTCAATTGTAGATCCTTTTGAGGTGGAATCTTCTCCTATGGAGGTAGAGTTTAAGGTTGTTGTATGTTTCAAGCTCTAGTGGAAAATATGGTCATACCATCCTATCCAATAGAGGGGAGTTCCCTCCTTTAGAGGTGGAGTGTGAGTTGGGTTCCTAACTTGATAGGCATCTTTTGCTTATGTGTAGTTGGATTGCTCCTTCTATGTTGTGTATGTACCTATTTAATCATGGTAGCTTTTTAGGTTCAAGGTCCCTTAAAAACCTAGTTAAGGATTCAAGGTCCCTATAAAACCTTTGGGTTTATGGGCCCAGTTAAATCCTGGTTGTAATAGGTTAGCAAGCTTTAGGTCCTTGCATTTTTGTGTTCAACCTATGTTATCTTGCTTTATTCTTAATGCTACTACTTAGGGTTGCTAATGGTATATGGATTATCTTTTCTATAGCTTGTTTCTCTTAGATAGGGTTTCAGGTCTCTTCAAAACCATGTTGTAATGGGTTTTTGGTCCCATCAAAACTTGTTTAACACTAATCAAAAACAACTCCTACTCATGTAAATAATATTTTTTAAATATAAAAATATTGAATACATACAAGACAACTGAGAGGGGGGTGAATTATTTGTACTTTAAAACCCTCATAAATATTCAGATCCATATCAACTTAGTTAACATTTAATCTGTTAAAGTGATCAAGAATGAAAAAAATAACAAAAACTAAAACACATCAACACTATGCACAATAAAACCCCTAATTTACATGGAAAATTTGAGAAGGGAAAAATCACGGTGAGGATTAGCTCACAATATAAAGTAATTGAAACATTGAATACAATAGGCTCACTCTCAGAGAGCTCACTACCTAGAAGAAAGAAGGGATTACTACCAGATTATAGAAACAAATAAAGAAGAGTGTTATAGTGATAAATCCATCTCAATGCAACAAAAAGGTCCACCATGACATTGCCAACACTTTCATAGTTCTTCTGAAGATTGTAGAAACCTTCTACTCAATGCTTCCAATATTCTAACTCATTGAGGTTTGCACTCCACTTCACGAATTCACACTTCACAACTCTAAAATTTTCATCACACACTTCACACAAATCCTCCATCAACACAGCACTTATTTATACCTTCTTTGAACTTGAAAACATTCTCCAAGGTTATCTATGCACCTCAATCATGCAAATTAAATTAGGTTGGCACCAAAACATTCCCGTGGTGGAAAGGAATGAAAGCAAACCACATCACACCTTAACTTTAAATACATTCATACACATCATGACATGCTTCCACAATGACCAAAATAAATCTACAATTAGTGTAAAAACCCAAGGTCAGTCAAACCTATGTAAACAACATTAACAATTAAGTACATGCTTTTTCAAATCTAAAGATGAATCATATACCACACACAACACTTGAACACAACCTAGAATATTCCATAAACACCTTGAAATCCAACAAATTCCTTCGCAATAACCTAATACACTCAGAAAAACTTTCATACACTGTAACTCAAGAAATTACCTCGCAGAGCACCAAACCATGAACAAATTCAACTAAAGATAAATATGAATCTTATCAGCATAATTTTAGAACCACAAGACTAGAATCAAACTACAGAGAAATGCAAAGAAAAACTATTTCTCCCAGAACCCTTTGTAATACATTTCAAATAATGGTGAACATAGTTCTCTCTTTGCACAATGATCCAAACTAAGAAATTTTGGCTATAGAACCTTTGAACACCTATGATCAACATATCTGAACCACACAAGAAGATCTTCAACACAGAAGAAATATAGAGCAAAATTAGAACACCACTCTGTATACTAGAACACCTCTACAACACAAGTTGTTTCCTCTTTTATTCAAATTTTCTCAAAAGCACTTGGAAACCAAGTACTAGAGACACATACCCATCATATTCAACACTTCTTCATCACCGTTAATCCAACGTCAACACTATAACTCAAATATACATCCCTAACAAAAGCTTATCAAAGTAACACTAGAGGTTGACACTAATAACACTTACTAATGACAACATATTGCATAACTAATCAAAGCATCATCATAACTTCTCAATCATCACCATTTGACATTAATGCCAACACAAACATAGGCTTGTTGAAATCAATGACAACATTAACTACTCATACTTGCAACAATGTCCCCCTTTGTCATTGATGGAAACACATGATATGAAAAACCATCAAAAACAAATATAATAGATCTAATCACCAACACACTGCTTCATATCAACTCTTTCTCTTTCTCTCCCTCAACTACATTAATCTCTCCACCTTTCTTAACTGATATTTTTTCACATTGATTTCTCCACCATTTTGACATAAATGGTAAAGGGCAACCCACTTGTGTCTCTTTTCCCCTTTGACATCAAACATACATATGTTCTCTCCTGACTATTATGCATACTCCCTCTTGTGAGAACACAAAAAACTACATCAACATTTGACAAAGGACAACACCAACCTACACCAATACTTACTCCCCCTGACTGCAATAACCAACAAATCCACTACATATTCCCCCTGAGAGTTAGCCTCCAACATCAGTCCAAAACAAATAATGAATCTTGAAATCTATTAGACTTATGCATATGGTTCAAAGGAGGGGTAATAACCCCTAACTTCTCCCAAAGATACTCAAATGTATCCTTATGAAGAGCCTTAGTGAATGTATCAACAACTTGATCCTTTGTAGACACATACTCAAGCTTCACTTCATTCTCTACAACCTTCTATGTCAAAAAGTGATGTATTGGATTGAGATATGTTTCATCCTTGAGTAAATCATCAGATTATTTGAAATTTTAATAGCACTTGTATTGTCACAAAAGACAGAAATTGGTTCATCATATACCACCCTAATATCCTTCAATGTTTTTCTCATCCATAACACTTGTGTGAAACAAGATGTTGCTACAATATATTCTACCTCTGCAGTAGATAAAGACACTGAATCTTGCTTCTTGGTTACCTAGACACCAATCTGCATCCAAGAAAGTATACACCACCACTTGTACTTTTCCTATCATCCATACAACCTACCCAATCAGAATCTATATAAGCACTTAGATAGAAATTAGTATCCTTTAGATATCACAAACCATGTTCTAGAGTTCCCTTCAAGTATTTGAATATCCTATTTATTGTTGCAACATGTGACTCTCTAAGATCTTCTTGAGATCTAGCCACAAGACAAACTACATGCATGATATATGGTCTAGTAGTAGTTAGATATAGTAATCCTCTAATCATTGATCTATATTTTCTCTGATCAACCTTAGGAGATTCATCACTCTTAATTAGCTTGCAACTAGTAAGGTCATAGGTGTACATACCGGTTAAGGAATCCTCCATTCTAAACTTCTTCAACATTTCTTTGATATACTTTGATTGTGAAATGAATATACATTTTTTTGTCTGATTGATTTGCATCCCAAGGAAGAAATTCATCTCCCCAAACATAGACATCTCAAACTATTTCTACATCTCTTTTGCAAATTTCTTGCACATAGGTTCATTTCTTCCAAAGATTATATCATCAACATACAGAGCCACAATCAAGATTTGATCTTTTTCAACATTAAAATAAAGATTACTATGTGTGGTACCTTTATTGAATCCTTTATGTATCAATTACCTATCCAACCTTGCATACCAAGCTCTGTGAGCTTGCTTTAATCCATATAATTATTTATTCAATCTACTAACCATATTCGGTTTGCATGATAACTGAAATCCTTGCAGTTGTTCAATGTATACTTCTTCTAATTCACCATTCAATAAAGAAAACTTCACATCCATTTGATATAATTTCAAATATTTGTGAGCTACAAAATCTAGAAACATCCTAATAGCTTCCATTCTTGCCACCAGAGCAAATGTCTCCTCAAAATCTATTCCCTCTACTTGTGAGTAGCCCTTACACACAAGCCTTGCCTTGTTTCTCACTACTTCTCCATTCTCATTCATTTTGTTCTAGAATAACCACTTAGTTCCAATCAAATTCTTGTTTTTTGGTCTTGGGACAAGTTCTCGAGCCTGATTCTTCTCAATCTACATTATTTATTCTTCCATAGCCTTGATCCAATATTCATCCTTGCATGCTTCAATCACTATTTTAGGTTCAACATTAGAAAGTAAACATAGGTTTACCTATTCTTTAGTCATAGAAAATTTTCTTCTTGTCAACACACCCTTCCTTTTGTCACCAATGATTTGATCTTTAGAATGATTCTTCTGCACATACTTATGAGACTTAGGGATGCTTTCTAAAGATTCTTCCTCTTCAATCTAAACTCCCTTTTCCTTACCTTCATCTTTGTAATTTTATCTGCAAGAGGACTCATTTGATTCATATCCATATATCACCTAATAATTCTTATGTAAGTCTTCATCCACTTTGACACTTTCTCTTTCAACAATATTCTTCAGCCTCTTATTGTAGCACTAGTAGGCTTTGCTTCTTGTAGAATATCCAAGGAAGATACCTTCACCGATCTTGCATCAAACTTTCCTAGAAGTTCTCTTTATCTCTTCTGATATAACACTTGCTTCCAAACACTCTGAAGTATTTGGCAGTAGGAATCCTTTCATACCACAACTCATAGGGAGTCTTTGCACTATTTACTCTTGCTTGAACTCTATTAAGAATGTAGACAATAGTATGAATTTCTTCTCTCCAATAGAATTTTGGTAGGTTTTCCTCTTTCATCATTGTTCTTGCAACTTCCTAAATAGTCCTATTCTTTCTTTCAACCACTCCATTCTGTTGAGGAGTCCTAGGGGAAAAAAATGACTCTTTATTCCATGATTCTCACAAAAATATTAAACTCATGTTGGAGGTGAACTCTCCACCTCTCTCAAACCTCAAACATTTGATTTTCATATCCATTTCATTCTTAGCCATGACCTTCAATTCTTTAAACTTATCCAGAGATTTTGATTTTTCTTTGAGAAAAGTAACCCATGTCATTCTAGAATAATCATCAATAAATATTATGAAATTATACTTGTCACCTTGAAGACTTTTTAACTCTAGTAGGACCATAAAGGTCTATATGCACTAATTCCAACAATCTAGTAGTAGATTGTTCTTTGAATTTAAAGCTTCTTCTTACTTGCTTCCCAATTTGACATTCCTTGTAGACAACATTGATGGGTTGTGTAATCCTTGGTAGATCTCTCATAGCTTGAACTGAACTGATTCTCACTAGGCTATCAACATTAATGTGACACATCCTTCTATGCCATAGCCAACTTTCATTAATCTGATTCATAAATCAATGACCATCAACACCTTTAAGTAGATAAACATTTCTATCATTCTTTCTTCCAGCAGCAACCACAATTTTGAAGCATTTCTGATCTCACATCCATCATCCTAAAACATAAGATTATATCCTTTGCTACATATTTTTTCAACACTCAAAAGGTTATGTCTCAAAACCTTAACATAAATAAGATCATTTGTATTAAGCTTGCCATCAAAACTAATTGAGCCTTTTCCACATATCTTAACAGATGTATCATTACCAAACTTAACTAGACCTCCTTCATATTTCTCAAGTCTAACAAACTTACTTTTGTCACTGGTCATATGATTTGAGTATCCACTATCAATGATCCAGTAGTTCTTCTCCTCTATAGCATGAAAACGAGTCACCATAACATTATGACCTACTTCCAGAGTACTTTCCTTCATACATCTCTCAGATTAAGTAGAATTAGTTCCATCTTTAATATCCATGAACAAGAATTCACTATCCTCATCATCCCCATAATCAGATTCATCATCAGATATACTTGCATCTTCTCTAACATAATAAATTTTCTTAATTTCTTTACCTTTGTTTTCTTTATTCTTGTCATTTAAAGCTCTATTTGGACACCTTGAAGCATAATGGCCTATATTATCACAACACAAACATTTGAAAGGTAACTTACCTCTATATTTACTAGTACCCTTTTTCATTCTTCTCACAAAGTTTTCTTCAACATCATCAAGATCTTCTTGGTCTGATTTTTCAATCTTTTATGATTTTCCATCCTTAAAAGCAGTCTGAACTTTTGCATTACTTTGACCAAATTATCTCATTTCAAAAGTAGATATAGCACCATACAAAAAATCTCTAGAATATTTGCATAAATCTTGAACTTCCTCAATAGCATCAACTTTATGGATATAAGATTTAGGAAGAGTTATTAGTACCTTCTTTACCACTTCTTCTTCAAGTTTTCCACCAAGACCTCTGATGGAATTGACAACTTTGTCCACTTTCTACATGTAGCTTGTAATTTTTTCATCTTCAAACATTCACAATTTCTCAAATGTGATATTTAGATTATGCATCTTAGCTTGCTTGACCTTATCATATCCTTCATAAATACTTTCCAACTTTGTCCAAATATCTTTAGTAGATTTCAAATTCATAACTTTCACAAGTTCGATGTTAGAAAGACCACCTAAAAGACCATACCTCACTTTACCATTGTTTTCATAGGCCTTGATCTCATCATCAGTAATCGAACCACCAATAGGCATAGTACATATCCAATCTCAATAGACTTCCAAACTCCAAATCCAAGAGACACTAGGAAACCTTCCATCCTTTTCTTGCAGAAGCCATAGTTTGATCCATCAAACAAAGGAGCATCCCTCTTGTGTGTCATCCCATATCTACCTCAAGTAGTTAAGCTTTCTTCCAAGGAACCTTACTCCAATACCAATTGTTGAATGCACACAATACAACTGAGAGGGGGGTTGAATCAATTTTACATTAAAACTCTCATAAACATTTAGATCCACATCAAATTAGTTAACCTTTAATCTGTTAAAGTGATCAAGCATGAAAGAAAATAATAGAAACTAAAACACATCAACATTATGCACAATAAAAATGCCATATTTACTTGGAAAAACCAAGAAGGGAAAAACTACAGTGAGGATTAGCTCACAACATAAAGTAATTACAAAATTGAATATAATAGGCTCACTACTGGAGAACTCACTTCCCAGAAGAAAGAAGGGTTCATTGTTAATGGCTCACTGCCAAATTACAAAAAAGAAGAAAGAAGAGTGTCACAATGAGAAATCCATCTCAATGCAATAGAAAAGTCCACCATAGAATTACCAACACATTTGCAGTTCTTCTGAAGATTGTAGGCACCTTCTGCTCACTACTTCTAGTAGTCTAACTCATTGAAGTTTGCATTGCATTTCACAAAATTTTCACTTCACACATTTGCAATTTGCATCACACACTACACACACAAATCCTCCATTAACACAACACTTATTTATGCCTTCTTCAACCTTGAAAACATTTTACAAGGTCAACTATGCACCTCAACTACAAAAAATTAAATTAGGTTGGTACCAAAACATTCGTGTGGTCAAAAGGAATGAAAATAGACCACATCACACCTTAACTTGAACCTAAATACATTCATACACATAACACCAGACTTCCACAATCACCGAAACAAATCTACAATTAGTGTAAACACCCAAGGTCAATCGAACTTGTGTAAGCACCATTAGCATTTAATTGCATGCTTTCTCAAATCCAAAGATGGCTTGTAGACCACACACAACCCTTGAACACAACTTGGAATATTCCACAAACACCCTAAAATACAACAAATTCCTTCGCAACAACCCAATACACTCAGGAAACTTTCTATACATTGTAACTCAAGAAATCACCTCGCAGAGCACCAAACCACAAAAAAATCAACTAAAGATAAATATGAACCTTATCAACACACTTTCAGAACTGCAAGATCAAAAATCAAAATATGGAGAAATGTGAAGAAAAACTATTTCTCCCAAATACCACTACAATACAGTTCACACACACTAGTGAACACAACTCTCTCAGGCACAACAACCTAAACCAAGAAATTATGGATATAGAGCCTCTAAACAACTCTGACCAACATATCCTAACCACACAAGTAGATCTTCAACATTGAACAAATGTGGAGCAAAATTGTAACACTACTTTATATACTAGAACACCTCTACAACACATTGTTTCCTCTTTTATTCAAATTTTCTCAAAAGCACTTGGAAACCAAGTACCAGAGACACATACTAATCATCTTCAGCACTTCCTTATCACCATCAATCCAACTTCAACATTGTAACTCAACTATACATCCATAAAAAAAGCTTATCGAAGTAACACTAAAGGTTGACAACAGTAACACTTACTAATGACAACATACTGCAACTAAACAAAGCATCATCATAACTTCTCAATCATCGCTAGTTGGCATTAATGAAAACACAAACATAGGCTTGTTGACATCAACAACAACACCAACTACTCATACTGGCAAGAAAAAAACCTTTTTGTACATCCATAAGTGTATTTTTCAAATATATATATATATATATATATATATATTAATAGTTTAATTAATATTTTTATTTATTTATTTATACTAAAAGTAGGTTATCAAAAAAATTATTAGGTTGACTACCATGTCAAGAAAAAATACTAAAACTTATTAAAAATTTGAAAAAATAGGATGCACTAGATAAAAGAATCTATATCAAGATGGTATAATTTTCTTTATATTTTAGATAAATAGTTAATATGAAAGCTGACATCAAGTGGAAACAATTGTGTTTTAATACACACACATTTTAATATTTATTTAATTAGAAAAAATAATATCCATGCACTAAAGTTTCAAGTTATAAATACACACAAAAAAATAGAAGGAAAAAAAATAGAATTTACTATATAAAGATTGAAGTCTTATGTAACTTCATTTTTCAACATTTTAGCGGCAACTAAATTATAGTGTCAATTTATAAAAAAATTATATTCAAATAATTTTATTTTTTTTCAAAAAAAAAAAACAAACATAAAATATTCTAAAAATACACTTTTTATTAGTTTATATCATTTCAAAATTGAAAACATATATGCCACATTTTAGTGATTCAAGTTTTAAAGTTAGATCGGTGTTGGTTATTTCCTTTATAAAAGTGTGACAAAAATTTATACTTTTACCCATATATGACTCATTTTATTGATTACTCATCAATTACACTAGTTATCTCTTTGCATTAATGTGAAAGAGAATAACCACTATGGCCAAGTTTGATATCATTTGTTATTAAATTTTTTTACAAATAATGTTATAATAATACATGTGTACAAAAATTTGGTACCAAAATTGATGTGTATTGATATTAATTTCATATTGAATATGTTTTATGGTGCAATATTTATGAATGTTGTTACACTTGAGGGGATGTTACTTTAATGGGACTAGGGTGTACCAATATTAGTGGATGTGGGAGTTATATTACATGATTTTATCATTTTATTGGTTTGTGTTAGCAAAGGTGGTGATGGATAGGAATGTGATATTTTCTAGCCTTATTTCTCATTTTATTTGTTTCATGTTGTTGAATGATTAGTCTCTCCCATAGTAATGGGATCTACTCCACAAGAGAAGAAAGGTAAAAAGAGGTATATTGAGGTGGCCTCAAATATGGCATCAATGGAGAGGTGGAAAGGTAAAATAAGGAAGTGAAGCTTGTTTGGAGAAGATATATTTAGGATTTTATAGAATATTTATAAGAAATTTAACATCTTGATTTGAGGCTATGGGTCTTGTCGATTTGGGATCTTGCTAAAGAAATAGATGAGGCTCTATTTGTTACCATTTAATCATCCATGATGATTTTTATATTTCCTATATATTAAATTTTTATTAAATTCTTTTGACTATTATTGGGTCATATATGATACATAACAATATTAAGGATATAGAACATCAAGAATGGGTCTATTTTAGCTATATGTTAGACCATTTGCATGCTACTAAGCATTATCAATTTTGCATCCAATGGGTTATGTAGGAAATAACCAAGGGTTTGAAGGTATTTTTACTTTTTTTAACTATTGTAATATAGAGACCTCTAAGGAGGTATTTGAGGTTGGCTTTTCTAATAAAGTGTATGCCTATAATAAAAGTAATAATGTGAACATGGGGTTCCCTCAAAACCTACATCATTTTATTTGATCTTTGTTTTATGTTATAACTAGTACTTTCAAATAGTTGTGTGATGTAGGAGTCATTACAATTTTCCTCCTCTTTTGGTAAATTTATGTTGCATAGGGATTTTTTATTATTGTGAGGATTAGGTTTGTGTCTAGTAATGTTCTATATATACTCTATCTAGTTTGTTTCTAATAGTTTTTGTGGCTAGATTCTTAGTGTGTTTTGGCCAAAGTCTCATTATCCACTCTTATTAGGGGAACCAATAAGAGGATAAGCTCTATTTTGGAACTTGTTAACTCACTATTACTAGTATTCAAGTTATTCTTCCATTTTTTCTAGATCTTGAACCTTAACTAAGTTTATTAACAAATATGTGTATGTATATCAAAGGTATTCTTATAGATGGAAATTAATTTATTTATTTTAGAATTATTAGAATCCACTTACAAAATAAAGTGGTTAGATGAATTTGACTAGTGAATTTACAAGTTTTGAAAAATATCTCAGGGTTTAAGTATATATGCAACCCATTATATATTTATGCAATAATATAAATAAATTATTATATGTATGCAACCCCTTAGATATTTTTGTAATAATGTAAATAAATTAACTTTTTCAACACTCATAAATCTACTCTTTTGAATCCATCTAACCTCTTTATCTTATAAGTAGATTCTCATAATTCCAAGATAAATAAATTAATTCCTACATATAAGAAAACCCTTTATGCAATTGAGGAAAGTAATTAAAGAACAAAGAACCAAGAAACTTCAATGGATTCATCACAAAGGGGTCTAAATTGCATATAATTTAGATAGATGGGTTTCATAAGTATATAACACAAAAAAGTTCCCAATGAGTGATAATGTCTATAATTAACCATCATTGGTTTTCCACATGCATCCTATACATTCAAGGAAACATTAATAAATATAAATTATGTTGTTGAAGCATAGCAATTAATTAAATAATGAATACATAAAGTCAAACAAATCATATACATTCTACAAATTTACATCATTTAAATCACATCTCAATGATTATTATCTAATTAGTACACAATTAATATGATATAGAAGTATGATTAACCATATTTAGTCATCAACTAATCAATAACATTCAACCACTGAAATTAAATTAACTAATAAATTCTAATAATGAAGTTGAAGAGATCATAATAATCACATTAAAGATTTGAAACTTCATAGATATAAACCAATACAAAACTTAGGAATCAAGATAAAGGAATTTTCAATGCTATAATATCTATGTACTTTGTATGATATAATCATGTGACTAAAGCAACCCTTTAGATTCCACATTATTACACCTAAGAATTATTTTTACCAAATTTAGGTAAATCATGTCAAGCTATTGAAGTATTTATGCACTTTATGATCCAATACCTTCCCCTAATTGTAGGGAAGATGAGCCTTACCCACAATATTATTTTTATCCATAGCCATACTCATTTATAAATAACACAAAAAACCAAGCACATATAAAAACTAATTAATTTTCCAAAAGCCGCCCACAAAACTAAAAAACATGAGAACATCATAGATTTCAACTAGGGAAAATAAGAAAGTAAACACCACATGAATAAAAGTGAATCACAAATGGTAAATAAAATTGAAGATCTAATGGAGAATCCAACCATATGAAATTGTGATATTTTTTTCAATATTGATGCAAGGCTCTAATATCAATTGGAAGAAAAAACATTTCAATATTTACTAGCATCTAAAAAGTTTTCAAATATTTTTCATTTGTCCTAATGATTTTTGGTGTAACTAATGACTTTATCAAACTAATTAGCTATTATTATACATAGGAGAGTCCTATTCACATTGCTTAAATCTCCACTTAGGGACTTATAGAGTTTTGTCTCATCTCATGTGATTGAGACAAGTGTCTTCACTTTGTGAGACACCTCTTGCATGGTCACTTTCTTGTTACATTGGTGGTTGTCATTGCACCAAAACATCAACCTGTTAATGCCCAATACAACCACCAAATTTATACAAGATCCACAAAAGGTGGTTAAGCTGTGTCACGAACCCAACCGCCGTGTTGCATGGAGAAGACCAAGGGACACACCATCTTGCAATATTTTCACTCATAGAACACTTTTCATGTGAGTTAACAAGTGTTCTATCATTAGATGGGTAGTCAATCATTATGTTTGACTTGTCTACTTTCACCACCTTGCCTATATAAGCAAGGTTACTTTGTACATTCAACTCAAATCTTTTATCATCTCTTGATAATAACAATTAGATTTATTAATGTGCAAGTATTTTGTGGAATTTTCTGATTTTCACTTTATGATCTTGGAAATCATAACATAATATCAAAGCCATACAAGAAAAACCCTTCCCAAAATACTACATCAAGCCTAGTCTAGAGTTCCATACAATTTGATTTGCATATAAAACTGCTCTTTGTTTGGATGTAATCTCTAAGTTCCGATAGGAATCATTGAGGTCAACTTGTAATTGTGTTAAATATTTTGATTTATGTCATCGAACCCTCTTGCCATGATAGTTGCAAATCTCGCCTCTATTTCCAATAGAGGCATGTTGAAAGATTAAGCGGCATAAAGGAACTATCCCATCTTGGTGTGACTTGGACGCCCTCGAATCTCTATATGACAAGTGAAGGGCACCATCAACTTATTCATGGACGCCCTTTCCTCTACGCTAGCAATATCCATGCAGCCTCAATACATTGCCATATGCTTATCTTGAGTTTTCTTCGGTTACCTGAAGTTTGTAGGTGACATCACCTTTGGAGGCTTTCACAATGGCCCATCCATCATGCCCAAAAGGCGACGTCGCCTTACAATCGTTACATTGCCTTTGCATATCTGTTGTAGACTGATCTTTGAGGTATTTGACCTATGTAGAGGCGCCTTCATCCCTCTACAAAAATAAAAGTACATGAAACAACACAAGATTTGTGTGTCCTTTTCATGTGGCGAGTTGTAAACATGTGTCCATGGTAGTCGGCGACGACGTTGATTTTGGAGGTCACGAGTTATGACAGAGGTCGACCTAGGCGTGAGTGTGATCATAGTGCAAGGAAGGCGTGAGCAGATACGTTCCCATGCTGGCTAAGACACCACATAGTCTCTCTCTCTCTCTCCTAGCAACCTCCCATGCAACATCTCTTGTTTCAAGTAGAATCTAATCAATCGCCTCCCATATCTCTTGCATTGTTCTATTAACTCTGTAGAAAGCTTTTTGAAGACTTCATCCCACGTAGTCTTCAGCACCTCTGTGCACCACATGATTCAGACATCATTTGAGGGCATGAAAAAATATAGGCGCCTGATCTATTAGAGCCTGCAGTTTCATAGTAAGAACGAACTTTTTGAAGATATACAATGGCTTCTATGACCTCCTCCATGTTTTTTTGGCATATGTGTCCACTTGTGTAGCTTACATGCACCAACAAAATGGCAATTCACTGAGGTATGATTTGACGCATTTATTTCTATACCTACACTTGAAATTTTGCCTAGTGCGTGTTAGACCAGGAAAAATTACAACGTGGTCTTCAAAGCTCCACGTGCCCACAACTTCTCCAAATCGCCCTGTCAACATGCCCTCCATATTCATCCTCTCAATAAGTTGGATGTGGCTTGGGGGCATCGTGTGAATGTATGCGTCTGTGTACTACTCAAAGGATCGTTTCCTTTGCTAAATGCAATCTGTAGTCTTACAACGCTCCTCCACATTGTCTCCATCGGAGAGCTACATCCTCATGAATAGCAAGGCATAGTCAACACATGGTGTTTAGGTGACAAAATAGCCATTGGACTTGTTCACTCCAATTGATTGTTTGTGGCCGTCAAATTTAAGTTAGTGTTTTGATGAATCATCAAATTTAAGTTAGTGTTTTAATGAGTCGTCAAATGTTTGCAAAAGGGGATTTTTTTTTCATTTCAACATAACTTTCAAATGGTAAGTCAAATTTTTGATTGTGAATAGTTGATGAAAATTGCTTTCTATTTTAGAGACTAGTATTGAGACAATGTAAGAAAATATGTTGTTTAACACATATTTTGTCTTCTCCTTGAACAAGAAAATTTTATGTTTCTAAGTGCAAAATTAGGCATATATGATTATTGTATCTTTTCATTAGCTACTCAAAATTGAGTATTACTTTTGTGAAAATGAATACCACTTGCCCATTTCATTGGAAATGATAACACACATAATTATAAAGTGTCATTATTTGTTATATTGAAATTTTGATATGCACTAAAACATATAAAGTGGCAATTCAAGGGGAGTTGTCATTGTCATTGTGCATTGAGCACTTTACATTTCTTTTACATTTACTTCATGATTCTAAGTTTACAACTCAAAGAATATGGGAATAATTGAAAATAAGTATGAACAATTCATCTCCTCCACCATCATTTGTTACATGAGATTCCAGAGACACTTCATCGAGAGCAACGAGAGATTCTTTCTAGCAAAACATCACTTCTTGCATCAAAATTTAGAGGAACTTCATTGAGAGCATCCAAAGATTCTTTACAACAAGCTTCACATCACTTCTTTGGTACTTTTTCTACATCAATTTTCACATGGAGTATTTTAGCAACATTCAAAGAAGTCATCATCATCTTATGGGGGTGGCTACATAGTCTTTCTTCATTATATCATATTTCTATTTTGGAGAGGGGTTTTCATTTTCCCACAAGGTTTTTCTCCTTTCCTCCACTTTATAAGAAATATGTACATGAGTACCTTACATGGCATAGTAGCCGACACATGTGTCATCATGCATACATTACTCCCTAGGTTACACTTAAGGGGGGTATTGGTGTAAATAGTGACTTTATCAAAATAGATAGCTATTATTCTACCTAGGAGAGTCCTATTCACATTGCTTAAGTCTCCAATTAGAGAATTCTAGACTTTTATCTCACCTCATGTGGTTGAGACAAGTGTCTGGGCACTTTTTGAGACACCTCTTGTATGATCACTTGCCACTCACAAAACACTTGCCATGTGAGTTAACAAGTGTTCCATCATTGGATGGGTTGTTGTTCATTGTGTTAAACTTTCCTACCTTCACCACCTTACCTATATAAGCAAGGTTCCTTTGTACATTCAACTCAAATCAAGTTTATCTTCCCTCAATAATAACAATTAGGCTTATTAGTGTGTAGTTATTTTGTGGAAATTTCTAGTTTTTTCTTTATGATCTTGGAAATCATAACAATGATCACTTATCAATGTTGAAGAAATATTGTGATTGACATCATGATTTTCCAAAAAAAATCTATAACATTATATCATTAGAGACAATGAAGAAATTTAATCATAATACTTTAGGATAATATAATAAACATCATATCTAACTATCTAGGAAAGATCCTTTAGAATGTACTTTAGTATAAATCAAGAACTCTTATTCAACCTAGATATTTTGATAATCCAAAGAGGAAGCCATATTCATCATGTTAATTGTTAGCAATTTGATTGTCATTGATGTCAAAAGGAGATCTAAGTAATATCAGTTAGTGACATTGTGGCCAGTCATGATGGTCATTGATGTCAAGTGGTCTTGCTAAGTTTGATGTATATGAAGTTGCAAGGTAAGCGTTGAATAACTGTAGAAGTTTGGGCTTCGGGCCCCAAACTTACTCCATATAGCTTGCTAAGAGAAGAAAGAGTTAGTCATTTTTAGCTAAGTTTGATCGGGCTTCCAACTTCGGGCTTAAGGCCTACCTTATGCTAAAATTATTGGGCATCAAGATTCGGCATTAAGTCTTACACCTTAACTTAAGTATAAGAAAGAGATGAAAGAGGTATGCGGGAACCTTGAACCCCAACCCCTAAAAAGGTTTTGAGCACTGTGGGTCGAAGATAAGGCTTGCACCTTATCGTAATGCTAAAGAAGGTAAGTGGTAACCAATATGAAGGAAACCTGAAGGCCAACACCCGAAAGGGTTAAAATTGCTAAGTCTACGAATGAAAGCTTTGAGCATGGAGGTTCAGAAGGTTAGCTTACACCTAACCAAAAGGAAAGTACAAGTGGTAAATAGAAAGCCCAAAGGCTGACACCCGAAAGGGTAAAAGCTGCCAAAGGAAGTGTTCGGGCATCACAGAGTAGTAAGAAGGCTTATACCTTATCAAAATCTAAGAAAGAGTTAAGTGGTATGTGTGAACCCCGATATCTAAAAGGGTTAAGTCTTGGGGAAAAAATTAATTCAAGATGATGTCAATCGAGTCTTCAGGAAAACCAAAGGTGTTTTGGAGTTTCAAAGGTCCTATAGTGTTAGTTTGCGATGGAATGAAGGAAGGTAGAAGGTAAAGGGTACGACCAATGGCCAAACCCTAATAGGTGAATAAAGGCTTTGGACTTAGGTGTTTGGCTATGTGCAGGATCATCATGGAATAAACAGGTCCTTAAGTGGCAAAAAATTTAGAAAAATCAGAGTTAGGCATCTTGACGTAAAAATTTGAATAAGTTATCTATATTATTTCAAAAATATGTAAGAATAGAATCTGTAGCAAATTGAATGTAGTTTCTAAACTACTAGGTTTATTTAAGAAAAAAAAAAACTGTTTGGTGAAAATTTGAAATTTCAATGCAGTAGTACTTAAATTTGAGGGAAAAAAAAAAGAAGTAGGTGTTTGTCTAACCACCCTAACCACAATAAAATGATAATATTTTTTTATAAGATTTTAGATATAAGTAGAAGACTCATGTATGGTTGTGATGCATATTTTTTTGTAATTTTTTTCCAAGTAAATAATTAATTATGAATTTTTTATTACAACTTTTAAAAAATATAAAAACTCATATGTTTGACCACCTTAACTTTGTCAAAACTTCATGAAATTCATTTTTTTCTTTTTTTAATCCTATAGTATACAAAGCATAGAATGTGACGCATGTTTTGGATTCAAAAAATGTGATACCATTTGGAAGCTATAGATGTTTTTAAATTAGCCTATCAATCAGGACTTTAGTCATAATTCAAATAAAAAATTAATAATTATTATTTATTAAATTCAAAGTAAAGCATAATTTATATTGGTGGAAAGTTGAGAATATCTTTTAAAAACCCTTTTCATTTCATCAATTTTGGGTAAAAAAAAGTCGTCAACCACATGGGCCATCATATCACTTACATATTGCCACTTTTTGGCCCATCATGATCCTACACATACCCGTTTGGTCTTGTTTCTTAAGTCTTGCAATGCATTGCAAGTAAGCAGTAAGAGGGATTAGCGATCCTCGACCCCCGACAAGTATGGTAGATGACAAGTGTCCTCAAGTGACACGTGGTGAATGATGATTGGTTGAAGTAACT
The DNA here is from genome assembly GCA_007258455.2 of Sequoia sempervirens. Classification (NCBI taxonomy): domain Eukaryota; kingdom Viridiplantae; phylum Streptophyta; class Pinopsida; order Cupressales; family Cupressaceae; genus Sequoia; species Sequoia sempervirens. Next base: position 618,563,639 of record VDFB02000003.1, on the reverse strand, counting down.
CAAGGAATTTAAATGTTAACCAACAGATCATGGTGTGATCAATGGCTAGCATTTAAAGATTTTTTTTTTATAATGGACAGGCAGAAAAAAGGTGAAACTTCTAGTTTGGTGAATTTGATTGTGGAACAAAAAATGAAATTGAATGTTGTAACTACTCCAACGATATGTTTGTTGATTGATTGGAAGAGGTGGATGACTTCATTAATGCACAAACAATCACAAAATATGGAAGAGGTTGGTCAATCATGAATGGCATTTAAAATGATATGAAACCCTAAGATTGATTTATGCCAAGGTAGAGAATGCAATGTATAAGGTTGGTGTGTGCTAAAGAATGTAGAAGTGTGTATGCATTCAATGAGCATATAGTGTGTTAGAAGAAGAGTGAAGAGAGTTGAGGAAATGCTTGCAGAGCAACACAAAGATTGAGTAGTTGTAGATTGAGTTTGTAACATACAATTAGATTCATTTGAATCATATGTAACTAGAGTTGTTGCTCCATGTACTTTCATTGTAAATTTGATTGGTTGGTATCACAAGATAGCAAAGTTGGTACTCAAATTAGGGAGTGGGTGCTTCCTTAGATTTGGTTCTCTTAAATCATGGGATTGGTGTCTTCTTAGGGTTGGTTCCCTTAAACATTGTAACTAGAGAGGTTTTATTGTGAGGCTAGATTACGATAGTAGATCCTAGTAGCATTTCTCACCGTGGTTTTTCCCATATTGGGTTTTCCATGTATATCTAGTGTTATGAGCATTGGTGTGTGTGATCTCTACATATTTTCTTAATCTACATAATAAGGGTTAAAAGAAAAATTTTAACTGACCTACTTATTCACCCCCCCTCTTAGTAGATAGTTGTGTTCCAACAATTGGTATCAAAGCCCTGGTTCCTTTAAGAAGCTTAATCAGCTCGGGTAGATCTTGGATAGTGAACACAAGATGGCTAGTCAAAAAGGTTCTTCCTCAAACAGAACACCTCTCTTTATGGATCAAACTATGCTTTTTGGAGCATCAGAATGCAAGCATATTTATCATCTTTAGGGTTTGATGTATGGATGACTATAGTAAATTCATATGTTATTCTTGCTACACCACCAACTGACTAGGCTGATAAGAAAGAATATGAGAACAATGCCAAGGCAAAGATTTGTATTCTTTGTGGATTTTCTAACTAATATTTTTCAAAAGTGATGCATTGTCAAATAGCCCATGAGATTTGGGACAAATTAAAGATCATTTATGAAGGTGATGAAAAGTAAAGCAGGCCAAGATATAAATATACAAAGGTGAGTTTGAAAGCCTTAAGATGAATGAAGAAGATAAAATTGTAGACTACCTCCTCAGGGTAGATGAAATAGTTAATGCAATCAAAGGCTTTGGAGAAGAGATGAAAGAATATGTCATTGTCAAAAAGGTTCTAAGATCCCTATCATCCAAGTACGACTAAAATTTATGCAATAGAGGAAGCAAGAGATCTAGACAAACTTACTTTTGATGAGTTGCATGGCACCTTCGCTATCTATGAGATGAGAACATGAGACATTAATACCTCCAAGAGAGAAGCAACATTCAAAGTAGCCAAAAAGGAGAAGTTAGAAGCACCTACATCCAAATTTGAGAAGAATGATGAAGAAGAAGCTAACTTTGTTAGAAGATTAATGAAAGGCTCTAGAAAGTACAAAGGTAAGTTACCCTTTAAATTCTTTAATTGTGGTAAGATAGGATATTTTTATGTTAAATGCCCTTATAAAGAAAAGGATAACTTTGAGCAAGTAGAGGATAGTCAAAAGTAGAAACCCTACTTCCCAAAGAAGAAGAAATTCTTTAAAAATAAGAAAAATTTATTCACACAAGAAGAAAGTGATCCATTTGATGTTAGTGATAGCTCAGATGATGGCCATGATTGTTTCCTTGTGGTTGAGGGAGATGAATCCCTATTGATGGCATTAGGATCAACTTTTGAGGATCAAGAAAAGAAGAAATTGAATATTTTGATGATGAAGAAGAAGGAGAAGTGGATCTAGAGGGTGAATTTATTTGTTCTCTAGATGAGATTGAAAGGTTGAGAAAGGAGAACTCAAAATAGAAGCATGCAAAAAAATAAGTTGAAAGTCTATCCAAAAGGCTTAAAGAATCTGATCAGATGATAGTTAGCCTAAAGACACAAGTTGAAGAAGCTAAAAGAATAGATGTAGTCAAATCTAAACAACAATCTAAATCCAATGAATGCATGAAGTTGGAAGTAGAAATAGTGGCTTTGAGAAAACAATAAAAAAAGGTTGTCTAGAACAAATAGAAAAATGTCTAAAGCTGAAAGGAGGCTCAACGACTCTTGAAGAGCTGATTAACTCAATAAATCCTTCAAAAGAAAATTGTGGTCTATGTTTTGAGAAAAGAAAGAATCCTACTACCAGTGCATCTGCAAGTTTATATGACAAATTCAAATTAGAAGAAAATCTTGGAATAAGAAGAAACCTGATGGAGAAAAGAAGCTTACAATAGATGAGAAGATTAATAAGTCAGTCCCTAAAAACTTGAAGAAGAAGCATAACATAAAGGGAGTTGATGCAGATAGTTTTACAAGGGTGAGAGATTTGAAGAAGTAAAATACAAGAAGACCTCCTCATCCTACACAAATAAATGCTATAGCCAAGTATTTGTCATATTTCTATGGTTACTGCTTATACTTGTAATCAATTTGTTCATAAGGCTAGTGAATGTTGTGTTGTATCTAACAGGAGAACGAACTATTTTAGTAAAAAAGTATTTTCTCATTTGTTAGATACAAATGTAATATGTTATAATTGAAATAATTTTGGTCACATAGCCAAACAATGTAGAACAAATTTTGTAAGACCAAAAGTATTAGATAAGAAGAAAAGCATGCCCTCCAAAGTGAACAAAGGTTCACAAGTCTCTACTAAAGAGAAATGAATCAAAAAAGAAACCCAAGAAAGTGTGGAAAGAGAAAGGTCAAAAGGTTACACAATCTATGATTTCCCAAACTGTACTTCATGCCAAGAAGCAAGATTTGTGGGTAATAGATAGTGGTTTATCTAAGCACATGACTAGTGATAAGAAAAAAATCATCAAACTAGATAAATTCAAAGGAGGATTTATTAGTTTGGTAGACAATACTATTGTGAAAATTCATGGTAAAGGAATCCTAAGTATAAATGGAAAATTTCCTAGACATGATGTCCTTTATGTTGAAGGATTAAAACATAATTTTCTAAGTGTGAGCCAAATGTGTGACAATGGATACAAATTCACATTTAATGCAAAAGGCTGTGAGATAAGGAAATCAAGGAGATTAATAGTAGAAGGAAAAAGATTTGAAAGCAATATTTACAATCTTTGTGAGGTGAATGGTCAAAGGTGCATGATAGGATAGATTGGTGAGAGTTGGTTATGGCATAGGAGAATGGGCCGTGTAAATTTTGATAATCTTGTAAAAGTGATTTTAAAAGGACTTGTGAGATACATGCCTAAGATAACTAAACCTGCAAACACCACTTGCAAGGAATGTCAGCAAGGAAAACAAACAAGGGTCGGATTTTAGAAAGAAAGAGTATTCAACTACAAAACCTTTCCATAGTTAGTACATATTGATCTTTGTGGCCCCACAAGGACAAAAGAATTGAAAGGAGGAAGGTACTTCATGTTACTAGTTGATGATTACTCAAGAATGACATGGATAACCTTCTTGAAGGATAAGTCTCAAGAATTTGAAAGATTCGAAAAATTTAGATCCACAGTTAAGAAAGAGATTGGTAGAATGATCAAATGCTTGAGATTAGGAAGACATGTAGAATTCACATCAAATGAATTCATAGAATATTGTGAGAAGCATGGAATCAAGAGGTAATATTCAACTGTAAGGACTCCAAAATAGAATGGAGTGGTTGAAAGAACAAGACAGACAAAGAGATGATCAAAACAATGCTAAATGAGGCCAAGTTACCTGATGTATACTAGAGAGAGGTAGTACAGAAAACTGCATATACTTTGAATAGAGTTCAACTAAGAGTAAACAACAAGAGGACACCATATGAATTGTGGTATGGAAAACAAGAATCTATTAAATACTTCAAAGTGTTTGGTAGAAAATGCTATATCAAAAGAGAAAAAGGAAACTTAGGAAGCTTTGAATCAAGATGTGATGAAGGAATATTCCTTAGATATTCCACTCAAACAAAATCCTACAAATACTATAATAAAATTTTGCAAAAAATTGTAGAGAGTATCAATGTCAAGCTTGATAAAGATTTGAAGCATGTTGATCCTAACAGAGATAGCTATGAAGTTGAATCAGAGTCTGAAGAAGAAGTTGTTAATAAAGAGAATGAAGAAGAGAATGAAAAGGCACCTACAAGATATATTCAAAAGGATCATCTTGAATATTAGATTATTGGAAATAAAGATGAAGGATTTTAGACAAGGATGAGAGTTGCAAAGAACAAAGAGAAAGTAAACTTTGCACTATTATCTGAAATAGAGCCCAAGAGCTATGTTGAAGCCAACAAGGATGAGAGTTGGATAAAAGCAATGGAAGAAGAACTAAGCCAACTTCAAAAGAATAAAACCTGGGAGTTAGTTTTGAGACCCTCAAGCAAGAATGTGATAGGAACTAAATGGGTCTTTATAAATAAGCTTAATGAAGATGGAGTTGTTGTAAGAAATAAGGCTAGATTGGTGTGCAAAGGGTATGCACAAGTTGAAGGTATAGATTTTGAAGAAACATTTGCACACAATTTGCTAGATTGGAAGCCATAAGAATGTTTCTAGCATTCTCAACTCATAAAGGATACAAATTATATCACATGGATGTCAAGTTTGCTTTCTTAAATGGGAACCTAGAAGAAGAAGCTTACATACAACTGAAACATAGATTTTTTGCACCTACTTGCTTTCTATCACTCCTAGGGTTTTTCACCTAGAAGGAGAAAGGTGGGCCAAAAATGCTTATGCTCTCATTAGAGGAAATGGAAAGAGGGATATGAAGTTTGTGTGTGGATTTGTTTAAATGCTGAAAACTTAATGAAAATGTAGATTAAGGAATGTATTCTAACCTAATGCCAAATTGCTATAAAACACAATGTGTATTCAAACTATTTGACTAGAAATGTAAAAAAGCTGTAACAGAAAGTAACCCAATTGAAGATATGAACTTGGAAGCTGGAAGAGGTTGGAATGATGCTCTGAAAACTTGCAGAAAACACCAAGAATACTCACTAGGACTGATTCGACTAATTCGCCATCCTAGGCGAATGAGTCTTATTTTTTCTAGAAAGTTTTAGAAACAGTTTCGGGGAATTGGGTATCCAAATCTATAGAAATCACTATTCAAGCCTAGAAATGGGACTGATTCGCCATCAATGGTGAATGAGTCCTCGTCTGGAAAATAGAGAATTCTAGATAGGATTATGTGGCTTATGATCTGCAATTCTATTTCTGAAGATTCCTCGAATCTAAATCTGCAAAACTCAACTTGTAGACTCTCTCCAAGCTTGAAATAGGGCTTGAAAAACCTTGAATGACTTAGATGAGATATGTACACCTTTTTTCATCTTTCCATTTGATAAATTTTCATACACAAACATAGGCAAAGGGGAAAAAGTGTTGAGGGTTAGGATATAGGGGTTTGCCTTGGTCAAACCCTTTTTAGGTAATTAAACCAAATGTTGAAGTAAAGTAATGAAACATTCAATAGTGGAGTTGATTACCTTGTCATGATGATTTGATCTTGAAATTTTGCAACAATGGAGGAAGATTCAGCCCTTAAATATCCTTAGAAGCTTACTTGATGAATTGCAATGTAAAACCCTAAGATGCTTGACTTGAGATGAAATATTGATGGATGAATAATGAAGAATGGGTTTGAATTAAGTTAATGGATGTAAAAATGAGTTTATAGATGTGATTTTATAGAAAATTCACCTATTTTACCTGTTAATACCTCATCATAGTTCGACATGAAGCAAAATTAAACTCAAATTTCACTTTTTTTCCCTTTCAAAGGTCAAAATGGGGCCAAATGGAACTCATTCGCCACACATGGTGAATGGGTCCCACCTAGATGGGACTTATTCACCATGCATGGTGAATGGGTCCCACTTGGATGGGACTGATTCACCATGCATGGCGAATGGGTCCCACAGGGGCTATTTTGATAGCTCATATGCTAAGGAATAAGGAAATAAGGTCTAAAATGCAACCTTATCAAATATTTAATCAATTTTTACCTCAGGATGCACAATATGGGTTAATAGGGGCTTATTAATGATTATGTAAATGTCAAATAGGGCTTGGGACACAAAAATCAATGTGAAAGTGTAATTAAATACACTTTACAACACTAAAATGAGGTCCACATAGCCTAGGAATGCACAAGAACCAATGTGAATATGCAAGACACATTACAACACTATTTTATCATTAAGTTTAAGTTAGGAACTCTCTAGATTGATGTAATAATATTATTGAACACATTTTATAATTTTGAATTAGGGAGAAATAGGTTAATTAAGTCTAGAAAAGAGTGAAAGTCCTTTACAAGACTTTACAACACCTTTACAAGATGTCTTTAAAAGCATGTTATTTGATTTGCACGGGTCCAAGACCTGGTGTGGACATATAAAATGCCTCAAAACACTAGATTAACACCTCATTAAGTCCATTTTATCATGAATTAATCCCATGTCAAGCAAACAGTCCTTTTTTCTATGACACAACAACAACCTAAAGTTTTTTTGCTATCTAAAGAATATTATGTTTGTAGATTGAAGAAAGTACTATATGGTCTAAAACATGCACCTAGAGCTTGGTATTCAAGATTACAAAAACACCTATATCAACAAGGATTCAAGAAGGGATGTGCAGATAGCAATCTATACTTCAAATTTGAAGGTGGGCATATGATAATTGTTGGTGTGTATGTAGATGACATTATTTTTGGTGGTAGCAATGATAGAATGTCTAAAGAATTTGTTGTCCAAATGAAAAATGAGTTTGAGATGTCTATCCTGGGAGAACTATATTTCTTCCTTGGTCTATAGATAGCACAAACTGATGAAGGGATATTCATACCTCAAACTAATTATGCTAAGGAGATGCTCAATAATTTTGGGAGGGAAGACAACAAACTAGTTGGTACTCCCATGATAACTAGATGTAAATTAAGCAAGATATTTGAATCTCCAAATGCAAATAAAACCATGTATAGATCAATGATAGGTATATTATTGTACCTAACTGCATCAAGACCTGATATCATGCAAGTAGTGTGCATGGTTGCAAGATTTCAAGCCACTCCTAAAGAGTCTCATGTCAATGCAGTAAAAAGAATTTTTAGATATTTCTAAAGCACAATTGACTATGGACTGTGGAATCCCAAAGCTGAATATTTCTCTTTGATAGCTCATATATAGATGTTGATTGGGCAGGAAGTTCGGATGATAGAAGAAGCACTAGTGGTGGTACATTCTTTCTTGGAAACAAACTTGTTGCATGGTTGAGAAAAAAGCAAGAATCAGTTCCTCTTTCTACAACTAAAGAAAAGTATGTTGCAGAAATGGCATGTTGCACTCAAGTGTTTTGGATGAAATAAACACTTAAATAAATCAAGGTAGAATACAAAGAACCTATATCTATTCTTTGTGATAATTCAAGCGTCATAAATATATCAAAGAATCTAGTGATGCATTCTAAGACCAAGCATATCTCAGTCAAGTATCACTTTTTAAGAGAAAAGGTGGTAGATCAAGAAGTCAGCATGGAATATGTGCCAACCATAGATTAGGTTGCAAACATTTACTAAGCCTCTTCCTAAAGAGAAATTTGAATACTTGAGGCAACAATTGGGAGTGGTTTCTCCAACATCATATCACTAAATCTTAGTGAAAGGGCATGAGTCCAAGGGGGCTTCATATAAACTTTATTCATCCCTAGAAAATGAGAGAAAAGGAAAGTCAGGTATGCATGATTTTACAAATTTCTAATGACTTGATGGTTGCAAATCCTTGGACACATTATTTCACTTTGCATGGTATGTTAAAGGGGGAGAACATGAGAAGCAGCAAGGTGTTTAGACACTATCCCTTTGCCATTGATGTCAAAGGGGGAGAAATAGAGAAAAATTCTCTATGTTTGTGAAAAGGGGAGACAAGCCTAAGGATGAGAATGGTTGCTAAGCAGATTTTTGTGCAATAGATGTTTGTGCAAAGCATTTAGTTTTACCATCAATTTCAAAGGGGGAGATTATTGGCAATTTGATTGTCATTGATGTCAAAAGAAGATCTGAGTAATATGAGTTAGTGAGATTGTTGAAGGATGTCAAAAGGGAGATTGTGTCTATTCATGATGATTTTTGATGTCAATTGATCTCGCTTTGATTGATGTATATGAAGTTGCAAGGCAAGCCTTGAATAATTGCAAAATTCCAGGCTCCAGGCCTCGGGATTACTCCATAGATCTTGTTAAGAGAAGAAAGAGTTAGCCCTTTTCAACTAAGTTTGATTAGGCTTCAAAATTAAAGCTTAAGGCCTACCTTATGCTGAAGGCATTGGGTATCAGGATTATACATTAATTCTTATGCCTTAACTTAAGTCTAAGAAAGAGATGAAAGAGGTATGTTGGAACCTCAAACCCTAAACCCTGAAAATTTTTTGGGCATCACGGGTCAGAGATAATGCTTGCACCTTATAGTAATGCTAAATAAGGTAAGCAATAACCAGTATGAAGGAAGCCCAAAGTCCGAAACCTGAAAGGGTTAAAACAGCTAAGTCTGTGAATGAAAATTTCAGCCATCACAATTTGGAAGGTTGGCTTATGCCTTACCAAAAGGCAAGTGGTAAATTGAAAGCCTGAAGGCCGACACCTGAAAGGGTTAAAGTTGCTAAAGGAAGTGGTTGGGAATCACAGATTAGTAAGAGGATTATTCCTTATCAAAAACTAAGAAAGAGGTAAGTGGAATGTGCGTTCGAACCTTGATACCCAAAATGGTTAAGTCTTGAGAAGGAAATCCATACAAGATTCAATGTAATCAACCATACATGATTACATTAGCCAAGTCTTCAGGTAAACCAAAGGTGTTTCAGAGTTTCAGAGTTTGGAGTTTTGGAGCTTAGAGTGTTGGTTTGCAATGGAATGAAGGAAGATAGAAGGTAAAGGGTAAGACCGATGGCCAAACCTCGATAGGTGAATAAAGACTTTGGCCTTAGGTGTGTGGTCTTTTTTATTAAGTTCTGCAATGCATTGCAAGTAAATGGTAATATGGATTAGTGATCCCTGACCCACGACAAGTATAGCAGTTGACAAGTGTCCTCAAGTGACACATGGTGAATGATGATTGGTTGAAGTAACTCAAGTCATTTAAATATTCACTGATGGATCATGGTGTGATCAATGGCTAGCATTTAAAAAAAAATTTGACAATGGCTAGGTGGAAAAAGGTGAAACTTCCAGTTAGGAAAATTTTATTGTGGAACAAAAAAAGAAATTGATCATTATAACTACTTTAACGATATTTTTGTTGATTTATTAGAAGTGGATGACTTCATTAATGGAAAGACAGTTGTTGGCCTCCTACAATGATTTAATAACTAAGCCCTTACAACCATGATTTAGAGATTGGACATCTAACCTGAATAGCTATTTAAACCATCACGAAGGTGCATTTAACTTGTCAACCCAGGGACATGAACTTGAAATGGGTCAGCATAGTATGTGCACTATGAACTCAAAGTAGCCATTTCATTCTACAGCTAAGGAACATACAATGCTAAAAGTAAATTGCTTAGAAGGGAATACCATAAATACCAATCATCAATCAACAACTACATCAAACTATTTTTTACTAATTTTCGAAATGGAAACATCCTGAAAAAATAGAAAATTAAGGTTGCTTCCCCCTTTTTTTTGAAAATTGATCAAAAATCATTTTCTTGAATATGTGTAGAATGGAGTCTAGTTTCTAAACATTTAATTTATTTGAAATTTTGATGAATGGTTAAAAATAAATTCAATAAGACCACATATTGGTTTTTGACAAAAAATAGATACATTAACAAAATAAATTAAAGATTAAAACCTTAACATACTCAAAATGTCAAAAAAAATTACATGGTTAGAAAGCTAAGAAGGAGATTAATATTATCGTGGTATTTTTTGACTTGACATTGAAACACGTGCAAACCTAATGGAGAGCATGTTCAAGATTATGTCATTTTTTAACTATTTGCAAAAACACATATTTTGATGTTGAAAAGTCACTCCAAAAATTTTGTTGGAAGCCTAATGAAAATTCAAGCCAAATTCTTCAAAATTTCCAAAGAAAAACATAATGTGAGCATGTTATAACATTCTTGCATTATAATGTTCTCACCTTATGTTTTTCTTTGAAAATTCATCTCTCCCTCACATTCTCTCTCCCACTCTCTATTAATCCTTCCCTCTCCATCCCTTTGTCCTCTCTCTCTCTTATCTACGTCTCTCCCTCTCTACCTCTCCCTCCTTACCCATCTCTCTCTATTCTTCTCTCCTCTCTTTTTTCTATCTCCCCTCTTTAGGTTGTTTCCTTTGCTGGTGTAAATAGGTATTTTACCTATCTAGGTCCTATTTACATGTTAAGTCCACTTAGGTTCTACGAAGGAATCTTTCTAGTTAAGCATTAATTGTCACTTATCTTATATAGTTGGAATTTATTGAATGCTTGTGTCTTAGGTAGTTATGAGTTATTTTTCTCATATGATAGGATTAAGACGCTTGTCATGATCTTGTATAATCTTATTCCACACATTGCCTATATAAGCAAGGCTTCATAATGTACATTGCCATATTCATCTTGGCTATCATTTTGGAATTCTTGCATCCTTAATCATAACATGCTATTTTTTCAATCCTTCTTATGGAATTTATTTTGTATTGCAAGTGATCCTAGGGTGTTGAGGAGTTCACCATAAACTCCTGCATGGTATCAAAGCTTCAGTGCTACAAATTTCCTTCCAATATTTGAAGGACCTATCTTGGTGTGATTTTTTTTTTGGGTGTGAGTTGGGGTATTGAGAATCTCGCCACTAAATCGAGGGCATTAGAGAAATTCAGGATTGGCTTTTATTTCATCAAATTTCATCATATATTGACTGATCTACAAGGGTTTGAATGAGGGTTTCATTTGCTAGACCCAAGGGTAGCTAATTTTTTGGAGTAGTTTGGGTGAAAAATGACATTTCCATTGAGTCCAAGAGGCTCGAGAACCTAAGGATCAATTTTAAAATTATTGATTTTCAACACTTTTTACCAGGGAATTAGGAAAAAGAAATTTAATTGTTGTACAAATTCGTACGAGGTCGTAGTCAGCAACAATCTGTCTAGTCGTGGGTCTAAAGTGCCATATTTTGGGTTGAATATTTCTTCTATGTTGTTGGGTACCTTTCCTATATCATTGTACCTAGATTATGTGGTAAAATTTCTTTTTCGACGCTATCAGAAGTCTTTTCTAGGTACGAATGTGCGTTTATTCATTGGAAGGTTTAATTTATTAAACTTTCATAGGTTTTAATATTTTAAATATAAACTTTGGTTAAAAAAAAATTCAACCTGCCAATAATATATATTCACCGTTGGCAACCTAAGGTTTTATGAGCATCAGGCCTACAATCATATGATCTATGGGGGGTCATCTTGGGTGGTGCGGTTGCGACCCATCGGCCCCTACACCATCTGCTCATCGCTTGCCTGTTGCTCCACTGATGGCAATGCGGTGTGTTTTTTCTTAACCTAATTTATGCAGCATTCATATGGCGGACTAGCTGCTAGCCCCAAGGGGGTGTAAATTTTGACCCATTTTAGTCTATAGGGGCCTCTTTTTAATTTTCTCATAACTTGTAATCTAGGAGGAAAAAAAATTTGAACAAGATATCTTTGGAAAGGTGGTTTTGTTAATTTTGTAGTGGTGTAGGTTATTTTGCATAATTTTGTTTTTTTATGGTATTTATTACTGGTTGAAGTTAGATCTTATTTTTTGGATTTCGAGCTCATAAATTTTTGCCATGATCTTTTATTTTTATGATTCTTGCAGATTTGGGAAGGTATTAAGGAGGTCTACATTGCCATCCATGCACTTTTTCTCGTATCTATCTTAGGTTGATTGTTATTTTATTTTTTCCCCAAAAGGTGTCTGGAGATTACTTGGATGTTTTGAAAATTGGGAGGATGCAATTTTAATCTTTGCACTTCATTTCAGTTCTAGATTATTTCTCAATCAACTATCATTTCATAGATTCCAGGGTTGTCCCAATTTATGAGTTTTCTAGTGTTCCTTGGCATCAAGTCTATTGTTGCTTTATTACAATTCCAACTTGAGTCCTCCAGTGCCTATAATATGGTTTCTAACATCATAATTATCTTTCCTTTGCTTGTTGAATTAAGGATTGCAGTGTTACTCCACAAGTGTACTTACAGTGCTTCTTTGTAGCAGGTTATCTCATTATGGGGGGTTGTATGGTCTCTCCTTTCATCCTTTATTTGGATGTAGATTGATTGGATGTGTGATGAATCTTTTCATTAAGGGGGGAGATGTATGGTATCCTCTTCATCTCTCTTTTGGGGAGGAGTTTTGTCCCACTAGGTTGTCTCCTTTTCTCTATTTTTGAGAGATTACATTTTCATCTTTACATGGGTACCTAGCATGGCCCTATAGCTGAGACCCATCTTTGTTTCATTTGCGTAAGTACTCCCTACTTTTTACTTAAGGGGAGTGTTGGTGTAAATAGGTTTTTTTACATATCTAGGTCATGTTTACATGTTAAGTCCACTTAGGTCCTAGGAAGAAATCTTTCAAATTAAGAATTAGTTATCACTTATCTTATCTAGTTGGAATTTATTTAATGTGTGTTTCCTAGAGAGTTATGAGTTAGTTGTCTCATGTGATAGGATTAAGACACTTTCCATTATCTTATCTTATCCTATTCCACACCTTTCCTATATAAGCAAGGGTTCATATGTACATTGTCATATTCATCTTGGTTTTCATTTTGGTATTCTTATATCCTTAATAATAACATGATATTTCCACCATCTCTCTTGTGTAAGTTATTTTGTCTTGTAGGTGATACTGGGGTGTTGAGGAGTTCACCATAAACTCCTACAACCTCTCACTTCAATAAGAACTAGTGCAGGTCTTAAATAATGTATCTACTTCAATTGTGTGAATGGTTGTTATAGTCTCTTTATCCAAGGAAATTTTTCTTTTACTCTCATTTGAATTATTGGTTCATAAGTAATGCCAAGTGTGAGAATTCTAGTTACACAAACCTCTAATAAAGGTTGCATGATCCTAAAATTCTATAATGTTTTGTGATATTTTTATGAGGTTGAAAATATCTAATGACCTCTATCTTTTTAGGTTCTACATAAAAACCATCCTTGTTCATAATGTATCTAATGTACTAAATACTTTCCATACTAAAGAAATACTTTTCTAAAATATTATCATAGATCCCATGTTATTGTAGAGTTGAAAGTGTCTATTGAACATGATTTAGATGTTCATCCTACATATTGATTAATATGAGTAAGCTATCTAAATATAAATTAACAAATAAAATAGTGAGAAGCCTGAGTACATCATTCATCACTCAAATTAAGGTGGCAAGTGTATTGGTCAAGCAAAAGAGAAAGGCTAACCATTTAAAAAATCCTTTTGCATTTGAATTTATTATTTCACACATCTAATGATTCAATGGTAACTTGGTGTAACCCAAAATTTAGTGAAAATATTACCCCCAAGTTAAGTTGGTCCAAGTGGCCATCAATGCAAGGATTTGGATACCTATTCGTTATAGTGATCTTATTCAAAGCTCAATAGTCAATGTAGAGGAATCAATTTCCATACTTCTTAAAAAAGAGTAATTAAGTTTTCATAAGCTGAGGCACTTGGTCAAATATTCCCCTTTTAAATAAATTCCTAAATCTATCATTTCATTTCCTCATTCTCTAAGATTCATCTTCTATATCTAGTGGCCCATTTGGTAATAGTGTCCTTGGAATAAGATCAATCAAATTTTGTATGTGATAGTCTAGGGTTTCCCTTGTTATTGAGGTGAATACATCTTGATTCCCTTTAAATAAATATCTATTCCATCCACTTTTTTTGGGTATTCATAATGGTTGTTTTGGCATGAGAGGTTACTATAACTGATCTTACCTCCTTAGGTTAGAACAACAATAATATAAATTCTCTAATCTGAGAAATACCATGTTGAGATTATTTTAAAACACTCAAAGATATAATATTTACAAATTACCTCTACTATTTGATACTTCTATTCACCCAACTTATTTTTAACCTACCTAAATATTTCACCCTTATCTCATTAATCCCATGGACTACCGTTGTGGGTACAGTGTTGTCTATAGGTTCAATCTCTTAAAAAGTTACTAGATATCAAACTATTTTTACTTCCACTTTTAAATGAATGGCAGACCCTTTCCATTCACCCAAACATATGATTGGAATAGGAGTTCATTCTCCTCTTCAATTAGCACTTCTAGATTAAGGGCATAAGGTATAGGGTTGATTATGTAGGGTTGTGGGTTTATAGTTGAGGGTATAAGGTATATGGTTTAATTTTTAAGGTTTAGGATTTAGGTCTTAGGGTATAAGGTTGAGGCTATTTGGTACATAGGGTTGATATTACATGGTTTATAGATAAGGTTATAAGGTACATGGTCGATGTTATTGTGTTAATGGTGGAGGATATAATTTTGATGGTGTAGGGTTGAGGTTCTAAGGTATAGGATTTAGGGTTGAGGGTATAGGGTATAGGTTTTAGGGCTTAGGTTATAGGTTTTTAATGGTATTGGGTATAGGGTTGAGGGTATAGATTTTAAGGTTGATGGTATAGGATTGAGGGTATGGAGTCTAGGGTTGAGGGTTTAGTGTATAGGATTTAGGGCTTAGGGTTGAGGGATAGAGTTCAAGGTTGATGGTATATGGTTGAGTGTATAGGAGTATAGGGTATAGGGTTGAGGATATTAGGTATAGGTTCGAGGGTATTAGGTTTATGGTTGAGGGTATGAGTTATAGGGTTTAGGGTTGAGGGTATACAGTTTAGGGCCTAGGGTTGAGGGATAGTATTTAGGATCAAGAGTATAGGGTTATGTGTATAGGGTATAGGTTTTAGGGTTGAGGATATTGGGTATAAGGTTGAGGGTGTAGGGTTTATGGTTGAAGGTATAAGGTATAAGGTTGAAGGTACAGGGTTGAGTGTATAGGTATAAGGTTTATGTTTGAGGATATTGGCTATATGATCAAGGGTAATTGGTTTATGATTGAGAGTATAAGGTATAGGGTTTAGGGTTGACGGTATAGGGTATATGATTTAGGGTATATGATTTAGGGTATAGGGTTGAGGGTATAAGGTATAGGCTTTAGGGTCGAGGGTTATTTTGTATAAGGTATAAGGTATAGGGTTTACGATTGAGGGTATAAGGTATAGGGTTTAGGGTTGAGGGTATAATTTTTAGGGTTTAGGGTTGAGGGTATTGGGTACATAGGGTCAAGGGTTAGGGTTTATGATCGAGTGTATAATTTTGAGGGTGTAGGGTTGAGGTTATAAGGTATAGGGTTTAGGGATGAGGGTATATGGTTTAGAGTTGAGGGTATAAGGTATAAGTTCAAGGATATAGGGTTTAGGGTTGAGGTTATGAATTTAGGATTAATGGTTTAGCATATAGGCTTTAGGTCCTAGGGTTGAGGGATAGTGTTCAAGGTTGGGGGTATAGGGTTGAGTGTATAGGGTTTAGGGTTGAGGATATTGGGTATATGTTCAAGGGTATAGGGTTTACATTTGAGGGTATAAGGTATAGGGTCAAGGGTATAGGATATAGGGTTTAGGGTTTAGGGTATGGTATTTTTTCATCTTTCTCCTTTCTCCTTTTCATCTTTGTATTTTTTTGGAGGCGGGATGGGGATGGAATCCGAAATTGAAACTTTGAAGAGGTTTCAATTTCGGATTTGGTCCCGACCCCGCCCCTGTTGTGCTTCGCCTGAGGTTGGTTTTCGTTCTAACCCCGCTGGCGTTTGTTTCTATCTTGCGCGTTTTGGTTTCCTTCGCGGACCCGGATCTAGGACAGAGTATGAACTGGGAAGTTGTGATTACTTCCATGGCTCATTCCCATCCCGACTCTGGTCCCGGTCCTGATTTTCTTTTGGCTCCGCCCCCGCCAGTTTCAAGGCGAGGGATGTCGTTTCTGGGTCATGTTTTGTCCCGATCTTGGTTCCTCCAGGGCTCGTTTAATTCTTGCTGCTTGGTCCCGATTTCCATTTTGGTTCCGCTCCCACCAGTTTTGAAGGTAGATGTTGTTCCCGTTCAGATTTGGTTCTGGCTCTGTCGAAAGAAAGTCTTTCCTTGCGAATTGTAATAAAATAATAAGTGTTCTGGGTAATTTCGAGGATGACATTTTTTTGGTTCAAAAGACTAATGGAGACCTCGTTTTGCAGGGGTCAAATTATGTGTGTGATCATTTGTCTCAAGGATCTCGGCGAGAGTTTTTGAGCTCAGTGGAAGGTCTCGTTGACTTAGTAAAGTTTCCCTAAAGGAAAGTGAGCTTTTGCTAAGGCGGAGTGGCTTCGCCATAGGGTCTGGGTGACCACAGAGGGCTACACCGAAATAGAATGGGCTCGTCACTGAGAAAACAAAGGGTTGCTATAACGTCTCCCCGACCATGGGAGGTCATGTCGACAACAAGGAGCGGCTTGGTAAGAAAAGAGTCATTCGGGGTAAGGTCTCCCTAAAACCATGAAGTCTCCCCGACAGAAAACAAAGCTCGCCCAAGGAGTTTGGCGTCGCCGTAAGTCTTACCGATACAGAATGGGCCCGCCAAATGAAGAAGGCATCAGTATGACCGGGACAATCTCACCAGGAGATTGGGCCGATAGTGTAGGGTCTCCCCGAAGTGAAATAGGCTCTCGATGAAAGGACGCGACTTCGGTGTGGCTTCTCAGCAAAGGAAGTTGGTCTATCTGACAGACTCGCTGAAGGATAGATCTGGAATGAGAAGAGAGCTGAGGAAGAAGATAAAGCCGTGAAAAAGGGGACAGCTAGTATCTACTGACAGAGGTAGCTTAGCATTAATGGTGATATTTTAGGGCACTCAAAGTAGCTCGGCTGGAGATTCAAAATGGACACGGAGGCCAGAAATAAGTGTGGTAGCTACAGAAGATCTACAAAACACCTCAGGAAACAGTCTTCACCGACATAGACAGCAACGATTTGAGTTTAATACAAAACTGACTTTCTGCAAAAGATTTGGACGCTGACCTTCTTGCAACTGACTCTCCCAGGTGCATATATTTTGTAAACCCTAGTACGGGGGACAGCGCATTCCTTTTGTGACATTCTATATATAAGGCATTTGTGCCTCGTTGTAGAGGTTAGAACTTTGGAGTTAGAAAGTAGTAGACAAAGAACTTCTGGTTAGTAGTTAGTAGAATAGGAATAGAGGGGATAGAAGCTGATCCTGATTCTTTGTAATAGGAGCTTCTTTTGTCTTCTTGGAGTAGGAGTTAGATTTAGAATAGACTCTAATGTATCTTTCAGTTTGCTTAGTGTAAATGGGAACAATTTGAAATCACAGATTTTATGTACACTGGTGATTGTGCTAGCTTTGTAAATGTTGCTTATTTGTTTCACTAACAGTAGAAGCAACCAGATTAAAATCTATTTCATGTTGTGTTTCAAAATGGTGTTTGTCTTGAATTAATCATTTGATTTGTGAAGCTTTCAAGGAATGAAGTTTGGTTTTATGTTTTATTTGAATGGTAACTTGCAATCTGCTATTGAAATCAGCATTGTGAATGGATGAAGCTGTGTGTTAGTCACAAGTTGACTTTGTTCTGTAGTTTTAGTTAGGAATCCCTTGGAAGGTGACAGGTCTAGTTAATTCGGATGAAGTGTCATTCTTTTTTGTCTTAAAGCCCTGATCCATCTTTTTATATTTCTTTAAAACCCCAGTTAGAATAGGTTTTAAGTTCATGTTTGCTCTCATAACAGTCCAAAAGCTCACACCAGCAGGCCCCTTGAACATTACTGTTACATTGACCACTAAGGGACATTAGCACAGTTGAGAACCAACTACAAAGACCTTGGGAGCTAAGACATCCATGTGTTGTCTTTCTCTTTCAGGAGAAACAGAGTAGCAATATTTTGTTTGCATGTTGTTGTGCCAAAACACACGTCAACAGAGACTGGTGCTAGAAGGAGGGCCCTATGAGTAATTGTGGATCATTGTGAGTTGGATTGGGTCAGGTCTTGGAAGACCCAGCTCTGATGGGTAGCCCTTTGTATATACCAAGATTTTTCCATGAAATCCCTGATCACCTGTATGATAAGCTTGCTTTATTTTTCCCTGACAATGGGAAAAATGCTTCTGAACATGTCGAAACTTGCAGGCGTATACTTACTTTTCTCAAGGTTTAGCATGAGGATGTTGTCTGTCAATTGTTCATCAGAACACTTCAAGGTTCAGCAAGACAATGGTATGTTTGTCTGCCATCAGAATCTCTTTATTCATGAATGGAACTAGAAATCACATTCTTAGATCAGTTTGATCCTCATGCTCTACACCCATTACATGAGTTTGCAACCACAAAAAGGATACCATTAGAACCCATTTGTCAATTTAATCATAGATTTTTGTTCATGTATTAGAGGGTTCAATCTTTGGATTTGGTTGTTGATAATCTTATACTGATAGAACATTACTATTGGGGTTTAAATTTTTCATTAGCAACCAAAGTCAGAGGTTGTGGTGAGGCTACATCTTTGCAGGATGCTTTGAAAAAAGCTCTCTTATTGGCACAATTCGGAGGTGACACTAGAAATTCAGATAGCCAAACTCAAGGTTATAATCCTCTTGTGCTTGCAAACTGCCATCATCTGCAGCCTTATGCTACTTCACCCACCATCCCTGCCCAGATGCAATCATTCTCACCATGTAGCTACAACCTTCCTAAGGTTCCAAGCCCCATATTCCCCAGCGCTTCTCATCTGGTTAATTGCACATAAGACCATGAGGAGAACTCATCCCTGCAAAATCCAATCACAGAGTCAAGTACCCCACTTGACAATGAAGTTGTAACCATATCATCTCTTTTCAATCATCTTCCAAAGCATACTCCATTACATCACAATGAAGTTCCAAATGAAACATTTGATGAGCAAGTATATAATTTTGATGACTTGTTTGGTAGAAGGGATGAAATGGATGTAAATCCAGAGCATAATGGAAATCTCAAGATCGAATCTAGCTTTGTTGAGAATGCTAGTACTAATGATGGCTCTGAAGGAGATGAGGTAAACTCTTCTAACCAAGATGAGAATCAGAGTGATGAGGGATGGACAAAGGAACATGGCTCATGTTGGCTAGATATCCCATGTGCACAAAATCGAATAAGGAAGAAATTAGAAGAGCTAGGAGATTTGAAACTATCAGAACTTGTTGGGCCAAGTGGATGTAGAATACACCGAACTGATCAACATGGTCAGATGGACTGCCATGTCTTCCTAGGAAGGATGGAGTTGTATTTCAAGCAAATGATTACTATTGAAGGGATACTTATGGAGGATCCTTGGAGTACCCATCCCCCCAATGAAGAGGGCGAAACAACTAGCATGTATGAAAATGATAATCAGTTCATCCAAAATGATGTGAGTGACTGTGTGAGGAGATTTAATTCTTCCCTATCTTTTGATGACCTTGATCCCTGCATCGAGGTGGATTCAACAACTGATGAAACTCCTCTACCTAGTGTAGACTTGATAGAAGGGGAGAATGGATTCATCGATGCATTCATAGATGCCTTCATGATGGTCAATGAGGAAGAGACACCCCTTGATGGGTTAGTGCAAGAAGATGACTCTGCTGATTTAAATAGTGGATGGATTAAAATAGATGACATACTTCAAGGTGAGATTGCTAATGAATCTTGTGGTCAAGGTCAAGGAATTGAATTCCAGCATGAAATTTTGAGGGCAGAAGCTCAAGTAGACGTGTAGATCAGTCAATTGTTCCCTGAGGAAATTCATGACGAGGTATAGTTGGATGAAACAGAGGAATGCCAAGAAAGCAACCAAGAGGTTATCTCATAAGTTGAATCTCTTCAACATGATGAAGAGAATGAAATAAGGGAGTATCTTCTTGATTTTGATTTTGTTTGCTCAGATGTGTTGTTGGAAGAGATTCCTTGCTTGGCATCCACAAATGAATTTGATTTTAATAAATCTGATGCTAGATGGTAGGTTCTAGTAGATGATGTTCAGGGATATGAATTGAGAAAGTGCTTTCTTGACTCTAACTCTTTGTGTTCAAATGAGCTCGAAGGAAACCCTTGTTCACCATATGCAAGTATCCCTAACTTCAATGATGATAAGCTAGAGGCAGATTCTCAAACCCTAGGGGATGACATGTTGCAAGAGAATGTTCAAAGTAAGGATTCATCTTAAGAAATTCAAAAAAAATTTGACTCCGTGCCCGAGATGAATACAGAGATGCTGGTGAGTGAATATCCTAACTGTAAGACGAACCTTGTTCCAGTGGTGATCCATGAGCTGAGACCTCATGAAGAGGAAATCATACACCACAAGTCTGCATTAGCAACTAGGAATCTACAGAATCAGGTGGTGTCCTTTCATTATCCTTTATGTTTTAGTAATTTTCAGTTTGATTATGGCATTGGGGATAGTAAAACATGTTTGTGGGTAAATCATGGAAAAAATGAGAACCCACAACTGATAATATTTCAATCTTTATGCCCTCAGAATGAACTTATGGCACACAAGCTTTATATTTCTAAGTATAAAGATAAATTTGCTAGGTTTAGAACTGTGCCTAGTAATTTAAGATTGTTGCAC
The DNA here is from genome assembly GCA_007258455.2 of Sequoia sempervirens. NCBI lineage: Eukaryota > Viridiplantae > Streptophyta > Pinopsida > Cupressales > Cupressaceae > Sequoia > Sequoia sempervirens. The sequence continues at coordinate 618,542,722 of VDFB02000003.1, read as the reverse complement.
ATAATGAAAAATCAGTCAAGTCAATGTACAAATTTTTACAGTCTTGTGTTTGCAAAGTTTGGCTTTGGAGTTAGTTTAGGATTAGGATTACTTAGTATTAGTTTTTGGTTTAGTTAGTTTTCTTTATGTTCTGTTTATAGATAGTTTGTTTCTCTATTTGTAAATATTTTGTTTGCTTGTAAATAGCTTTGTTGTTTGTTTGTTTGTCCTTTTCTTTTTATCTTTTGTTTCTTTTGTTCTTTTTATTTCTATTTTGTTTTGTTCTTTGGGGGTTTACCTGTCCTTCCCATCTTAAAATTTTGGTTGTTATCTAAAGCATACTTTGGTCATTTGGAGAAGAATGGTTTAAATATTTTTAGGCTTTCTGTTTGGGTGATTTTGTCCTAAACTCTTTGTTTCATGCCCATCGTCCAATAAGAGTTGTGGAACGTCTTGAAAACAAGGTGCAAAGTGAGTAACCTTCATTAGCTCCCTTTGAATTTGTCACAAATCAATAAGAGCATCTCCTCTTGTAATGGTATATTTGTCCTAGGATGGCAATGTTGTAAGACTTGAGTGAAAAATCCGATTTTCCAAGTGATGTCATGAGGTCCATGGTAGTTTTCAACCCAGATCAAATGCTAAACATTTGACATATTGAAAGGAAAAGAGAACTAAATGAAATGTCTGAAACCTCAAAAGAAAAAAAGAAAAAAAATATCAAAAGAAAAAGAGGGCTCAATATGAATGGGTGATTCCAGTATCTCTACCGGGGCTATAGACGCCTGACTGGCAGTAGAGCAATGCTGTGAGAAAACTAGAGGTATCTTCGTCGGGGCTATGGACACCTGACTGGCAATGGAGCAATGCCCAGGATATCATTGCACGACAGCTAAAAGAAAATCAACTCATGTAGCTCAAATCTTACACATTGTTGTCCAAAAGATGAAGAAAACTTCATGAGAGAGTGATGCACAATCAAGTACACACATAGATTCAGGGGGTAGCCATTGATTGACTTACATTTGAGATTCTAGCTCAGCCTTGCTTGCTAAAACTGACCCAACTGGAGTTGTGATGCTTATGAACCAGGAGTTCTGGGTAGCTAAATCCTTCAGATTCTTGAAAATGGTTAAACCATTTCCCCAGCCGAGTCGCCATTTATCTACGTGTCCATACTCGAACTCCTAAAATCAGTCTTGAATGCTCAGAATATCATCATTAATGTTGATCTGTTTCTGCTAGTAGTCGCCACTGTTGTCTAGTCGCCACAGGTATACCTTGTTTTTCAGGATCAAGTCGTGTGCATGAGGATATTTCTTAATAATCTCGACGAAAGGTCTTGCCGACCACCTTCAAATGGGTTCTTATATCACCATAAGGTTCTCTCCCCGCCAAGAAGTCTCAGCGAGGAAAGAAAGTCTCACCGACTAGCAAAAAGATCAAACACTTCGGTGGGAATCTTTTCTTTGGTATATGGTCATAGCGATGTCTTTTGGTCTTGTCGACTAGTGACAAGGAGAAGGCTTCAGCGGGAGATATTGAATTCGAGATGAAGTCTTGCCGAGAGCCTAATGTCTCACCGACACAGTGCAAAAGGGGGGTCTATGGGGTGTCTTCGGTGAGAGAATCAGTATGTTACAGTGATAAAGGGATGAGCTAGTAAAGCTTTCGCCAAGGCATGGGGTGTCTATAGGACGTCTTCCCGATAAGGGGAGGTTACAGTGAAATTCATATAATGAAATATTTCATTTCGGTGTGACTGCCAGAGGGTCTTGGTGACACCAGAATTCGGCGAAAGGAAATGAATGCGGCGGGAGGTCTCGCCGATGATCCAAATTCACGTCGATGACAAGGATCAACAGAAGGTTGCGATGTCAGTATAGGGTCCCAGTGAAGAAAATAAGTCTCCCCGACATAGAACGAAGTGGCATCAGCGAAGGGTTATACTTTCACCACAGGGTCTTGGCGATGAGTGAAGGTCACACAGAAAGAACGAAATGAGCTCGCCGAAGGATATGGGACTCGATGTAATGTCTCACTGACTCATGAAGGTCACATCAAAAGGAAGAAAGTGGGCTCAGCGAGGATGAAAAGGGGAGTTCACTGGGGGTCTTGTCAACAGCGATGGATTTCTCGGTAAAGGAGGATATCAGGGAGACTCCAAGAGAAAACAAGGGTTTCGCCATGTGGTCTCAGCAATTGTCTCGTGTCTTGCCGATAGCTGCTTGATGGATGAAGTCATATCGGGGAGACACTGATGGTGTCTCACCAACATGCGACGGCCAAGTGAACCGCTTTTGACTACCAAAGAATCCTATGTGGCCTGTGATCGTCCAATGAGGGAGCCAATGAGTGACTCATCAGTTCCTTTGACCGATTGACTACTCCTGCGAGGGAAGACTAATAGAAAGTGAGCAAGAAGGATTCCTTCTGAGAATAGGTGACGATGGATCGGCTTAGGTGATAATGCAAAGATCTATAGGGAGGCCCGATGGTGCTTCCAGAAGTGGTCAATGGATAGAAAGGTCCAGAACATAAAGGAGGCCAAGAAGAATGAAGAAACCATGACTCACAGGGACAGCTGTGGCAACTACTGGCGGAAACAAATCAAAATTAATGATGATATTCTTAGCATTCAAGACTGATTTCAGAAGGAGTTCAAGTATGGTCACACAGATAGATGAGTTAATGCTGCAGCAGCAAAAGATCTACAGATATTTCCCATAAATCCTTCTAGCAATATAGACAGTAGGGCTTCACATCAATGCACAACCGACTCTTTCCAAAAGATCTGAGAGCTGACTCTCGTACAATCAGCAGATATTTTGTAAACCCTAATGCAGGGGGACAGTGCATCCTTTCTTTTATATTTTGTATATAAGGCATGTGTGCTTCTTTGAAGAGGTTAGAAGTTTTAGAGTTAGAATTTTAGGAACCAGTAGTTAGAAATCAATAGAAGTAGAGGGGATAGAAGCTGACCTTGATTCTTGGTAATGGGGCCTTCTTTTATCTTCTCAGTTAGGAAGGAGAATCAGAATAGATTAATGTATCTTTCGGATTTCTTAGTGTAAATGGAAACAATTTGGAGCCACAGATTTTCTGTACACTGGTGATTGTGCCAGCTTTATAATTATTGTTTATCTATCTCACTGACAGTAGAAGCAACCAGATGTTAATCTACTTCATGTTGTGTTTCAGAATGGTGTTAGTCTTGAGTTGATCATTTGATTTGAAAGCTTTCAAGGAATGAGGCTTGATTTTCTAGTTTATTTGAATAATAATTAAGAATCTGTTATGCGAATCAACATTGTGAATGGATGAAGCTGTGTGTTAGTCACAAGTTAATTTTGTTCTGCAGTTGTAGTTAGGAATTCCTTGGAAGGTGATAGGTCTGGTTAATTTGGATGAAGTGTCATTCTTTTCTGTCATAAAGCCCCGATCCATCCTTTTATATTTCTTTAAAACCCTGATTAGAATAGGTTTTAAGTTCATGTTTTCTCTCATAACAGTCCAAAAGCTCACACCAGCAGGCCCCTTGAACATTACTGTTACATTGACCACTGAGGGACATCAGCACAATTGAGAACCAACTACAAAGACCTTGGGAGCTAAGACATCCATGTGTTGTCTTTCTCTTTTAGGAGAAACAGAGTAGCAATATTATGTTTGCATGTTGTTGTGCCAAAACACACGTCAACAATACTTTAGGGCCTAGGATTTAGTGGTAGTGTTCAGGGTTGAGGGTATAGGTTTGAGTGTATATGGTATAGGGTTTATGGTTTAGGGTATTGGGTATATGGTTTATAGTTGAGGGTATAAGGTATAGGGTCAAGGGTATGGGGTATAGGGTTGAGTTTATAGAGTTTAGGGTTGAGGGTATAGGGTATAAGGTATAGGGTGTAGGGTGTAGGGTTTAGGATTGAGGGTGTTAGGCTTAAAATTATGTGTCCATAAAGGATATAACATGATCATGCTTTGTACAAGTTAAAACATGTTCATGCTTTATACAAGTTAAAGTGTGCTCATGCTTTAACATGGGCATGTTTTAGGGAATACTAAAAAATAGAAAAAAAAAGAAAGTAACCCATGATTTAGGCCCACATGCTCTATTATTCTCTTATTTTTTGTATTATTTGACAAAAAAATGCTCTTTCATGGCATTGACAAAAGCAAAAGAATATTTTACATATTCCACCACCTTTTTTGTTTGACAATATAGAAGAAGGAAATACCTAAGGTTTTAGATCAAAGTTGATTATATGAACTAATATTTTCATGTTTCTAGTGTTGGAATGATAATTATAATTTTTTTTATTTTAGTTTCATAATATAGATTCTTTCTTCTCATAGTTTTTACTAATTTTATTAGATTTATATAGAACTACACATTGAAAATGAAAGAACTTGGCGAAAATATCAATGTTTTTAGTATTTTGAAGCAAAAAAGATGACTTAGACATAATTGTATATTTTTTCAAATCAAATCTCAATTTTTAAGGTGAACCGCAAATTTTTGCAGGGGGTGCTCTCTTACACTTCTAGGGTTTTTCACCTAAAAGGAGAAAGGTATCCCACAAAAACTTGGGGGCTCACTCAATACTAATGTAAATATGATTAAAATATGCATAAATGGAATGCCCTAAATGCAAATAACTGGAAAAGTAAATGAATTATTAATGCAAAACTAATGAAATGCAAGATGTTTGAAAACACAATATCATATGCAAAATGACGTAAGAATGCGAACAACTTGTAACAAAAATGAATGAGACTGGAGAGGTGCACCTAGAAACTAGAATGTGATGTAGAGAGGCTTTGTAATCCTATAGAATTTGTTGTTGAAGCCAATTGGGACACTTACGCCAAGTTGGGTGACTTAGTCCTCTTTTGAGGAGATTCTACCAGAATAGGTTTCAGCCAAAAGGGTATCCAGAAATACAGAAATCACTTTTTAGGCCTAGAAATGGGACTAATCCACCACTGATGGAAAATTAGTCCACCCTTAGCTTTTAGGAATTTCAGGACAAGAATTTGCAGCTCTCGGTCTACACTCTAGTTCCTAACAGGTGTCCAATTTTCAATCTATAGAATTTGATCTGTAGATGATCTCCAAGCTTCCTTTAGGGATTTTTTGACGTTGAATGACTTTGATGGATTGATGGCACCTTTTAACACCTTTCTCTTTGACAAATCTACATACAAGACCTACAAAACACACATGCAAAGAGGGGGAAAACGGTTAAGGGTTAGTGAATAGGGGTTTGCCTTGGTCATACCCTGATTTGGTAATCAAACCCTTGAAAATGAAATAAAATGGAAAGAGAAAGATGAATGAACAACATGCAATGCTACAACTCACCAAACCATTGATGTAGAAATCTAAAGATATGCAAGTAGATGCTCCAATGAATGTATGCTTGATAATGCCTAGAATTCTTGAGAATGATTAATGAGTGAATAAATGTATGGTGTAAATGTATGAATGAATTGGGGGTGAAAAAGAGAGGAAAACCCTTTATTTATTCTTGTTTTTAAAAAAATTCCCAAAAATAACACATCAAAGGCCGACCTCAAGGTCAAGAGAATAATATCCTGCCAAAATTTTGAAATAATTTTGATTTTTGTGCCCAATGGGACTAAGTCGCCCAAGGTGGTGACTTGGTCCCACTAGGGAAATTTTGATGGGTGTCAGGGATTAAAGTGTATTAAATGATGTTTAACGGGATTATTCTTCGAAACAAACTTAAGTAGGGCTTGTAAGTGTATTAAGGGGCCATTTAAATATAAGAAAGGGTCAAATTAGTGATGACAAGCCCAGAAAAGCATGAAAGTTTGTTACAACTCTTTACAACACTTTGAAATAAGGCTTGGTAAGTAATAAAAAGAGGTTATTTAGGTGAATTATAATAAAAGGGTCCTAGAAAAGTGTGAAAGTGGGTTACAGCACTTCACAACACTTTTACAAGACATCATAGAATTCTTAATGATTCTTAAGGGTCCAAGACCTAATGTGAATGTGTTGACCACATTACAACATTAAATCTAGGAAAAAATAGGCCAACATCCATAAGAAATACCCAAATGAGCATGGAAATGTCCAAAGATACATTTTTTTGTGACACATTTATCCCCCACTTTAGTGAGAGGATGAAATTGCTTCAAACTCACACTAAAGTAGCTAAACATGCATATCAAGAGGGATCCAAATGCACCCATGTTGGTAAGATGAGATAACAATAATCGATCCCCTAGGATCAAGATCCCATGGCAAACCAAACATTAGCACAAAGGAACACACATGAGACTAATTAAAAAGAATGAAAGAGAGAGAAGAAGGAAGAGAGAATTAAATCAAGCTTTGATCATTTGTCCATCCCGTTGTGGATCAAATCTAGGTTGTTTGTTCGAAAAATGCATATACTCACTCTGAGGCAATAGAACTCATGGTTGTTCTCTAGGTGAGAAGGCCCAAAAGGTGAGAAACATACACTCATTGCTAGTATGCACTCACACACACACAGGTGGATATGGTGAAAGTCATGCCTCAGAATGGGCTTCTCACTCAATCATATCAAATTTATACCTCTTGATAAATTTAATAAGGTGCCACAAAATAAAATGACTTTTTGAGCTTCATGAGACAAGCAAAATTTTGTATGTTTGGAGTTCATGAACAAACGTGATGGCACCACAAGCATGCAAGTTGTGTTATGCAAGGTGGCCATATAACAAATACAAAGTGCAACATGCAAAATAATGTTCAAATGATTCTTACTTAGTTCATGAGAGGTCTTTAACTTAGGGAACATTGTGTCTAATGTCTCCAAGAGAGGACCGATCAAAGAATAGAAAATTTGCAACTTAGGGGATACAGTGTGTCACATCAAGCCACCAAGAGGAATGTAATATGCTAAGATAGATCACACTTATGAAGGACATAACACCCAATTTCATCCACAAAGCAACAAAATGTATCATATGAAGTAACAAGGCTACACTAAGAACCAAGAAAAAGGAAAAATGAAAAAGAATAATGCCAATGTATGCCCCCACTTTAAATAAATTGCTACACACCATATTGTGAGCAATTACTTTAAAGTAGAAAAATGAACAATGCAAAAAGAAGAAAGGAGACATGAGAGCCAACTTGGATATCCCCCATGCCAAGTCATATGTTTTTGAGTAAAGCTATGTCATCTAAAGGAAAGAAAAAAGAAAAGTAAGAGGTTTCCCCCAAAACACCAAACATATAAGGAATCTATGGATTTGGGATTAGTATGTTCTTTGCTACAATGTTTTGTTTAGAGAGCTTGAAACTGTCATCATCCCCCAAATACATAGAACTAAAAGAATGACACAAAGAGAGTGAAAACAAAGAAAAAGAAAGATCCTTTTGGGTCAACATGGAAGAGACATAGGCTGTCTCGATGCTTTGCATCATCCCCAAAAGGAAAACACAAGCCAAATGAAAATGAAAAGGAAAAATAAAATGGAAAATATTTTGGGTCAACATGAGTGAGACATGGGGTGTCTCAATGCCTTGCATCATCCCCAAAAGGAAAACACAAGAAAA
>VDFB02000003.1:618522029-618535067 GCA_007258455.2 Sequoia sempervirens | reverse complement strand
CTCCTCTTTATCAACAATGTAACCAAACATAAATGAGACAATGTTGTATTGTTTCTTTTCCTCTTATATTCAGATGACATTCTCTTTAATAGATTATACAAGAAATTGGGAATATTTACATGCCTATTATGGTGAAGATGACTTAACAACTTGAAATGAAATGTATATAAAAATGATTGTCTCCCATCATAGGTCAAATACTTAACTACATAAGAAGCAACTAAATCCCAAATCCAGGGTAAAGAAAATCGTTTAGTACCTTGTGAAGAAGAATCCATGTTTTCTCCTGGCTAGGAGAATTCATTTCTTGCTACAATGGAATCTACCCTAACTAGAAATTATTCTCCTTATCTTGGTAATATAGATACTTCAGCTATAGCAACTTATAAGGTATTTAACCTTAGGCCCCTAACAACTACTTCATCATTCTGCAATGTGGTTGCAAACTGTTGGTTCATAACCTCATTACATTCTATGAGCCTAAAAAAATATTGTAACCAACCAGCTCGTTGGAAAATGGGAAAACATAGCCCATCATCTAGTAGTTGGTTATGTGTTGTTGGGTCTTTGTGTATTATATCACCTCCTATTATAATACTTTATGAATTTTCAGTCACTTTACAATTTTTCTCTATTTTTTCCATGTTCTATCACCTTGATTACACTACTTATGCTCTGTTGTATGCTATAACACCCAAATACACCTCTAAATTCCTTTGCTAAGCTTTTTGTATCTTGGTGATGGTGGAAAATAAAACGATAGAGAAAAAATTTTGAAATGAAAAAAATCCAGAGGAAAATGATCTTTAATACCCTCCCCCAACTAAGCTTGCTAAGTGTCCTTACTTAGCTCGTATGAATAGGTGGAAATATAAATGGAAAGTAGTGGAAATTTAATATATGTTATTTGAAATGCTTGAATGAACAACAAATATTCATAAAATTAGTAATCTTAAATGATAATTATGATTGCTAAGGCAGAGTGTACATGTAGTTATTATTTGAATTGATTTGTAACTCATGTGGAGAAGATGAGTTATGTCATGCAAGTATATTTTAAAGACTTGTTGCAATGGATATGAGTTGCATGTAGTTATTATATGAGATGGAATGAAGTGTATTTATGATACATGTGAATTATGATGGAGTGATGAATGAAAAGGCTACACAAAGTACACTTTGGATGAAGTGATAGTTATGACGGGGTAGGGTGAGAAGGTGATGTGATGGTTTTGGCTGTATGTGGTAAAGTGGACATGTAGTTTTCTACATGTGTGAATAAGATGATGGAAGTGCAATATGAATAAATTTTTTTATGATGGATATGTGAATGCTACGGGTGCATGTAACAACAAGTCCCTTTGTGATATTTATTTTTGTTCATGTTGTTACAAGTCCCTTATGCTTCTGCTCACTGGTTGAAGAAACAAAGATTACTAATTGTCACATGTGTAGTGTGTGCATGTGAAATATGTGATGAAATTATATATATTGAACATTAGTGGGTGAGTTGTGTAGCTCATCTACTAATTCATTTGTATAACTGGTTGTCTTTGTTGTTGAATTTTTAATTGTAGGTTCAAACTATTATTGTAATGTAAGAAGGAAGTCATCCTTCTACAATGGTTTCTTATAACACTTCAATTTATGACCATTGAATAGCAATGCAAACCTTACTTCATCAATTGTTTGTAGTTTCACTGCTCCATTTGGGAAGATTGTTCATATTTGATATGGCCTAAGCCATCTTGTTTGCAATTTCCCTTTGTAATATTTGTATCTGGAGTCATAAAGTGGAGCCCAATCACCTGCACTAAATTTCTTTGTCTTAATAAAATAATAACTAGATACTGATTGGTAACAAAATTTAAATTACAATATAGTTTTTACAAAGTCAACCTAAGCAGTTATGCAATTACTTCACATTGCATAACTAATAACTAGGAGCAGCTGCCAATTGCATTTGCTTGTCAAGGCATTCCATGAGACCACATTTCTTTGAGCCATTTTTTCAAATAGTTCACTGCCTTGTCTATGCTACCACATTTTTCATACATATTGTCTACCAAAACATTTTATCAAATAGTTCACTGCCTTATTGCTATGGCTAAAAGCCTAAAAAAAGTGCTTTCAAACAAGATATGGATGCTTGGAAAAAATCTATCAAAGCATTATAGTAAGCAATAACATAGACAAGGCAGTGAATTGGTTGAAAAAATGCCTCAAAGAAATGTGGTCTCATGGTGATGGGATGCCATGACAATCCATAACAATTCGTTTGTCATGGAATTCATCATGGCATTCCATCACCATGAGACCACATTTCTTTGAGGCATTTTTTCCAAAGTTCATTACCTTGTCTATGCTACCACATTTTTCATACATGTTTACCAAAGCTATAGGCCATATATAAGGCTTTGGAAATTTTAAGAAAGGAAACTCACATAGATCCACATGATGCCCATGCATATAACAAGATGGGTGAGTTATTAATATCGACAGGCCCCAGTGCAACCTTAGATTCTCTTAAGACAACAAAGTGTCTTCTAAAAAAAAGCATAAAAGAAGTAATCATTGAATTGTTAAACAACATTGGGGTTCTTCATTTTGAGCGTGATGAACTAGAGTTGGCTCAACAAACTTTTATGGATGCATTAGGAAATGGAATTTGGGTTGAATTCATAAATAAAAGCCCTAATGCCAATTATGCAATTTTTTCTGTGTGCTTTAAGGATATGGAATTATTCCATCAACTAGAAGAAGGTGGTGTTTCACTTGAGTTACCATGGGATAAAGTCACAACACTATTTAATCTTGCTAGGTTGTTTGAACAACTACATGATACTAAAAAATAAAATATTTTACATAGGACAAAATTGTTCAAGTTTCTGATTATATGGATGCATATCTATGTCTTGCAGCCATGGATCAAGCTTGGAATGAGATCCAACTAAGCCTAGAATTAATTGGGGATGCACTTAAGGTGGATAAAAACTCATCAAATACTTTATGTATGCTTGGCAACATGGAACTGAAAATAGATGACTAGCTTAAAGCAAAAAAAACAATTAAAGTAGCACGCCAACTTGTCTTGGTTGATGAAGCAAAACAAAAAGTTGATGAAGAACAGAGGATTTAGATGGAAAGGAGAAAGCAAGAGGAAGAAATTTGGTGGGTGATGTACAAGAGGAGCAATTTGAACGTGTGAAGGAATTATGGAAGAGTAAGCATAAGGATAGGGATGATGACGGTACATGATGAGGCTAGTCATCTGAGAAGAAACAAAAGAAGGAAAAGAAGAAAAGAAGAAGGATAAGGACCATAAGGCTTACGGATTCTTATATGGAGGAACCTAATGTTTCCATAGAAGATGAGGAAAATTATATGAGAAGTAAGGAAAAAGATGATGCAGAAAATGCCCAAGATCTTCTTGTAGTTGCAGGTCTAGAAGACTCTAATGATGGCAAGAAAAATTCTCAACTTTCAAAAAAATCATGAAGGATACATGCATACTCTGATTCTAAATATGATGAACCATTGCAAAAACAAATTCTGAGAGAAGATGATCCATATGATGATGATTTCTAGGCTTCCTGAGCTTTAACCAAACCTAGCTCCTATTTTCCAAAAATCCCCAAGGCCCATGGAAATGAATGATGAGCATTTGAGTTTCACCACTAAAAATAGGCTACCCATAAAAAAAAAAGAAAGAGGAAAAATGAAAACATAACATACAAATGATTCATTTGAGGTTTTTGATAAGATATCATTTAACTATGTCAAATGGATTTGGAAGGGACAAATAATATTTTATTGACTAAAATTTTGAGGTATCCTATCCATCGTCATTTTATGCATCATCTTCTCTTGGAATTTGTTGAAACTCAAATGCTCATAATTCATTTCCCATGGGTGTTGGGGATTTTTCTCTTGGAAAGTAGGAGTTGGGTTTGGTTAAAGCTTAGGAAGCCTAGACATCATCACCATATGGATCATCTTCTCTCAGACTTTGTTTCTACAATGGTTCATCATCTTCAAGATCAAAGTATGCATGTCTCCTTCATGGTTTTGTTGAAGCTAGAGAATTTGTCTCACCATCATCAAAGTCTTCTAGACTTGTAGCTACAAGAAGATCTTGGAATTTTTTTGTATCATCTTGTGCCTTATCGCTCATATAATTTGCCTCATCTTTCATGACAACATCAAGTTCTGAGTCCATATAAGAATCCACACAATAAGTAAATAAGCCTTTTATAGTTTTTATCATTCTTATTTTTCTTTCTTTTCCTTCTTTTGTTTTTCTCTGTGATTGAGCCTCATCATCATCATCCTTTGTCTCCACTCTACTCTTCCATAATTCCTTCACACGCTCAAATTGCCTCCTCTTGTTGCATCAATTCACCAAATTTCTTTTCTCTTTGCTTTCTCCTTTCCTCTTGAATCCTTCGCTCTTCATCAACTCTTTTGTTTTTCTTCTCATCAACCAAGACACAAGTTGGCGCTACTTTTAATTGTTTCTTTTGTTTTAAGCTAGTCATCTATTTTTAGTTCCATGTTTCCAAGCATACATAAAGAATTTGATGATTTTTATCCACCTTAAGTGCATCCCCAATCAATTTTAGGCTTGGTGCATTATAGAAATATATTCCAAGAGAAGATGATGCATACGATGACGATGGATAAGCTACCTCAAAATTTTAGTCAATCAAATATGCTTTGTCCCTTCCAAATCCATTTGACATAGTTAAATGAGATCTTATAATTTTCCTCATCTTCCATGGAAACATCAGGTTCCTCCATATAAGAATCATAAGCCTTGTGGTCCTTATCTTTCTTCTTTTTCTTCTTTTCCTTCTTTTGTTTCTTCTCAAATTGACCAGCCTCATCATCGCCATCATCCCTATCCTTATGCTTACTTTTCCATAATTCCTTCACACATTCAAATTTATCCTCTCGTTGCATCACCCACCGAAGTTCTTCCTATTGCTTTCTCCTTTCCATTTGAATCCTTTGTTCTTCATCAACTTTTCATTTGCTTCATCAACCAAGGCAAGTTGGCATGCTACTTTAATTGTTTCTTTTTCTTTAAACCAACCATCTATTTTCAGTTCCATGTTGCCAAGCATAGATAAAGCATTTGATGAGTTTTTATCCACCTTAAGTGCATACCCAATCAATTCTAGGCTTGGTGCATTGTAGAAACAGATTCCAAGAGAAGATGATGCATACAATGATGATGGATAAGCTACCTTAAAATTTTAGTCAATCAATATGCTTTGTCCCTTCCAAATCCATTTGACATAGTTAAATGATATCTTATCAAACCTCAAAATGAATCCATCCTCAGATATTATCTTTTCATTTTTCCTCTTTCTTTTGTTTTTCATGGGCAACCTATTTTAGTCTTTATTTTAGAACATTTTCCAGTGGTCCTTCAATGTATTATGCTTTATCTTTCTATAAGATTCTAGATTAAAAGAACCTATAATTGAAAATGCATTAATTTGTCTATTTTTATTTTACAGTCCCAAATAGGTGGATTAAATTATTCTATTGTTAAACAAATCTTGTACAATGTAATGTCCCCTTTTTGAAATGAAGCCAAGTTGAAACTCAAATGCTCATCATTCATTTCCCATGGGCCTTGGGGATTTTTCTCTTGGAAAATAGGAGTATAATAATAACTCAAGAGGATATTAATGTCATAGAAAGGGCCACTTAAGTGTTGGTACAAAGACCAGGAAATGTTTATGCTGCAAATGGGGTAACCATTGTGCTAGCTAAAAGGGGTTAATTTGATATTGCAAAGGAAATTTCTACATAGGTACAAGAAGCTGCTATAGGAAACATCTTTGTTCAGATGCCTGATGTGTGCATAAATCTAGCACATGTTTACTTTGCACGAGTACAGTTTGCACTTGCAGTGAAAATGTTTATGCTGCAAATGGGGCAGCCATTGTAAAGTGTTGGCACAAAGACTAGGAAATGTATATGTTGAAAATGGGGCAACTATTGTGCTAGATGAAAGGGGTCAATTTGATATTGAAAAGGAAATATTTACATAGGTACAAGAAGCTACTGTATGAAACATCTTTGTTCAAATGCCTGATGTGTGGGTAAATCTAGGACATGTTTACTTTGCACAAAGATAGTTTGCGCTTGTAGTGAAAATGCATCAAAATTGTTTGAGGAAATTCTATTTTGGAACTGACACCCAAATTTTATTATATTTAGCTCAAACACATTATGAAGCAAAACAATGGCAAGATTGTAAAAGAACATTATTAAGAGTAATAGATTGTAATGAGCATTTCAAATTTGTGTTTAATGTAATGGGGGTTTCAAATTATCTCTGAATTCGCTACAGAGGACATCCCAAAATCCGATTTCGCTATAGAGGGCCTCATCAAATTCAAATTCGTTGTAGCAAAATCTGAATTCCTTTCCCTTTCCCACCTTTTCAGAAGTCTCCAAGTCCTCTTTGAATCCTTATTACCCATGCAAGTGTTGCTATAACTGATCAAAACAACTCATGCCAGGCTAACAAATGAAGCGAGGTCTACAATGAACGAATGAAGTGAGGTCAAGCAAGTTAAATGAATCTACAATGAACATGAATAATCATGCCAATACATCACACACATTAATATATCACGCCAATAATTGACTGACTTGTTTTTAATTTTTTTTTGTCTAATTTGGATTTGATGACTAACTATTTAGTCATTTTTATTTCTATGACTAAATAATTTTTTAGTCAACAACTAGATTAGTCATTTATTTAGTCATTTATAGCTAAGTTGCAAAAAATGAGTAGAATTGTCATTTTTAGTTGTTGTGACTAAAACTTTTAGTCACCTAGTCATTTATTTTCCAAATTCTACTAGTGTAGACAAGGTGGAATGCACAAAGAATTAGAAAGAAAATAAAATGTATCTTTGGACATTTTCACGCTCATTTGGGTCTTTCTTATGGATGTTGGTCTAGTTTTTCCTAGATTTAATGTTGTAATGTGGTCAAAAAATTCACATTAGGTCTTGGACCCTTGATAATCATTAAGAATTTATGATTTCTTTAAAGTGTTGTGGAAGTGTTGTAACCCACTTTCACACTTTTCTAGGACCCCTTATTATAATTCACACCTAAATAACCTATTTTTATCACTTACCAAGCCTTATAAAGAGTTGTAACAAACATTCATGCTTTTCTAGGCTTGTCATCACTAATTGGACACTTTCTTTATGTTTAAAATTGGCCCCTTTAATGCACTTATAGGCCCCATTTATGTGTTTTAGATCAATCTCACAACATCATTAAATACACTTTAATTCTCTATTAACTATTGTAATGGTGGGGACCAAGTCACACTTTGGATGACTTAGTCCCACTAGGCACAAAAATGAAAATTATTTCAAAATTTTGGCAAGATATTATTCTCTTGACCTTGAGGTCAGCTTGTGATGTATTATTTTCAGGAAATTTTGTAAAATCAAGTATAAATAAAGGGATTTCCTCTCTTTTTCACCCTCAATTCATTCATACATTTACATCATACAATTATTCACTCATTAATCATTCTCAAACATTCTAGGAATTATTAAGCATATATTCATTGGATCATCTACTTGCATATCTTCAGATTTCAAAATCAAGGGTTTGGTGAGTTGTAGCATTACATGTTCATTCATCATTCTCTCTTTCCATTTCATTTCATTTTCAAGGCTTTGATTACCAAATTAGTTCACCAAGGAAAACCCCTTTTATTCATCAACCCTTAACCCTTTTCCCCTCTTTTGCATGTGTGTTTTGTTGGTCTTGTATGTAGATTTTTCAAAGAGAAAGGTGTTAAAAGTTGCATCAATCCATCAAAGTCATTCAAAGTTCAAATCTCTAAATGAAGCTTGAGATCATCTATAGACCTTCTTCTACTGCATTCAAAACTTATTAACTGTCAGAACTAGAGAGTGTAGACCGAGAGCTGCTATTCCTGTCCCAAAAATTCCCAAAAGTTTAGAAGGTGGGATTGCGCCACCATCGGGCTGGTGAAATAGTCCCACTTCCAGGCTTGAAAAGTGATTTCTATATTTTTGGATACCCTTTTGGTTGAAACCTATTCAGGCATAATCTCCCTAAAACAAGACTAAGTTGCCTAGCTTGGCGTAAGTGTCCTAGTTGACTTCAATAGAAAATTTTGTAGGATTCGAGAGCCTCTTTGCATCACATTCCACTTCCGTGTGCACCTCCGCCTCTATCTACTGCTACGCTTCTTTTGCATTCTTAGGTCATTTTGCATATCACATTATGTTTTCAAAAATCTTGCATTTCATTAGTTTTGCATTAATAATTCAATTAATTTTTTAGTTCTTTGCATTTTGGGCATTCTAGTTAGGCATATTTTAATCATATTTACAATAGTCTTGAGTGAACCCCCAATTTTTTGAGGGATACCTTTCTCCTTTTAGGTGAAAAACCCTAGAAGTGTAAGAGAGCACCCCCTACAAAAATTTGTGGTTCATTTTGGTGAACTTGCATTTAGAACATCGTATTTCTGACTTAGAGTGCATTTACATGCTAGGAATAGCTTTCATTGGCATTGTATTAGGTTTTTCATTGTTTATATTGCATTCTAGGGTTTTCAAAATTGCATTAGTGAAAAGCTCATTTCACTTACATTTTTGCATTACATTTCATTGGAAATCAACAAAATTATGTATTTTTCATATTATATCTGCATTTGCAAATCTAAAAAGCATAAAATCTAATTAAAAAATTTAGAAAATTCTCAAAAAATCACTGCTTGGACTAATTCGCCACCCTGGGTGACTTAGTCCACTTGCACATTCTACACCATAATTTATGTCATTTATAGATCATTGTCTACATTTCTATTTTCTATTGTTGCATTTCTATTACAGTATCCTGATTTTCTGTTTTATTCATTTTCTTGCACTTAGTTTCCTTTCATTCATTTGCATCATGGCTATGTGTTTTAATAAGCTTTGGATGTCATTAAAATCCTTAGTTGACATGTCAAGTTGTTCCTTTGGAACCGATCCTAATGAAATTGAACTTCCTCATGCTCCTTCAACTCCTCATGAATGTCCTTCTCATGATGTTGACATCATTGGAGAAGATGATGACAACATGAATAAGTTCCTAAATGAATGTCTTGACAACCTTGAAGTCAATGCATCCTTTTATCCATCCATGAAACAACATGATCTTCCTACAGTACCGCCTCCTAATATGTCTGGTTACTTACATCCTAAAACAAATGAAGGACCTAAGTTCCCTCCACCAGGTGAACCTAGTTCTTCTAAACAAACAACTCCTCAACCATTCTATGATAATAAAGTCACCAATACTCCAATCAACATTGAAGAAACCTATGGCAACAATTTTACCATTTTGAGCAAACAAGAATTGAACATGACATTCATTAACTCCTAGAATAGAATCCAAAAGAGGATAACACAACAAGGTTAGGTTATCAAGATCCCCCTCATAACAACAAGCCTCCTAAAGAATATTGGAGACTTCATGATGATGGAATGTGATCTTTGATTCCCCTCCCGATCTGAATGTCCTTCCTTGAGCACAATCCTTACCTGATGACAATGACAAAGATGAGAGGATCAATACTTTGGGTCCTCCTCTTTCCATTCACGAAAAGGGTGAATCTAGCAAACACAAAAGACATTACAAGTTACAAAAACTCAAATTTCCTCTCCTTCCACCAACCGAATGTGAAAGGAAATTGCAAATACTTTTAAACAAAGGACTCATACTATTACCACCTATGAATAGGCTGGTGATATCTCCTAAAGATGCTAATGTTCCACATTGTGCATATCATCGCGTTCTTGGAAACCGAAGTGATGAGTGTCACCAATTAAAGAAATACTGAGCAAGAATCATTTTGATGGTGATAATTTCTATCCAATAATTCCATAAAACCACTCTCCAACACCATATCATGTAATAGTTGTAGAAAATTCTCTTCTCACTATTACATGACCTTTCCCATCACTTACATCGGCTCATTCTTGCCTTGAACTCAGTGGGGACAAGAAGTTGCTAGTCTTGTCCTAGTAATGAATTTGTCATTGTCCCTTAGATCCATTATTCACCTTCCGCTTATGCCAACTAAGATTGGGAGGCAGATGACTTGCTTGATGGTTGACTTGAATTTTCCTTACTAGTCTTTTGTGTGTTTGCATGTGTGTAACATGTTCCCCTGTGATGTTTTGTTTGATGTTCTCTCTCTTTGTGACATTTTTCTATATGTTGTGCATTGCTTTTTCCTTTTTCTTTTGTATTTTTCTTGTTTTTTCCTTTTGGGGATGACACACGACATTGAGACATTCCATGTCTCTTTCATGTTGACCCAAAAGGACCTTTTTCTTTTCCTTTTCCTTTTGTCTTTTTCTTGTGTTTTCCTTTTGGGGATGATGCAAGGCATTGAGACACCCCATGTCTCACTCATGTTGACCAAAAAGTTTTTCCTTTTTCCTTTCACCTTTTCTTTTTCATTTTGCTAGTTTTTTTCCTTTCAGGTATGATGCAAAGTGTCGAGACACCATATGTCTCTTCCATTTTGACCCAAATAGATCTTCATTTTTTTTTTTCACTCTCTTTGTCTCATTCTTCCGGTTCTATGTATTTGGAGAATGATGATAGTTCTAAACTCTCCTAAAAAACATTGTAGCAAAAGAACATACTAATCCCAAATCCATAGATTCCTTAATGTTTGGTGTTTTGGGGAACCTCTTGCTTCTTTTTTCTTCCCTTTAGTTGGCGTAGCTTTACTTTCGAAAACATATGACTTGGCATAATGGCTTTCCAAGTTGGCTCTCATGTCTTTCTTCTTGTTTGCATTTTTCATTTGATACTTTAAATTAATTTCTCACAATACGGTGTGTAGCAATTCCTTTAAAGTGGGGGCATACATTGGCATTATTCTTTTGCATTTATTTTCTTTTTTCTTGGTTCTTAGTGCATCCTTCTTACTTCATATGATGCATTTGTGGCTTTGTGGATGACGGTTAGTTGATGTCCTTCATAAGTGTGATCTATCTTAGCATATTACATTCCTCTTACGGTGGCTTGATGTGACACACTGCATCCCTAAGTTGCAAATTTTTCTATTCTTTGATTAGCCCACCGGCGGGGAACATTAGACACAATGTTCCCTAAGTTAAAAACCTTGCATGAACTAAGAAAGAATCCTTTGAACATCCTTTACATGTTGAATTTTACATTTTTATATGGCCACCTTGCATAACACAACTTGCATGCCTATGGTGCCATCATGTTTGCTCATGAGCTCCAAACATACAAAGTTTTGCTTGTCTCATGAAGCTCAAAAAGTCATTTTTATTTTGTGGCACCTTGTGGGGTTATTAGGAGGTATAAATTTGATATGGTTGAGTGAGAAGCCCATTCTGTGGCATGACTTTCCCCATAGCCACCTGTGTGTTTTTGAGTACATACCAATCGAGCGTATGTTTCTCAGCTTTTGGGCCTTCTCACCCGACAAACAACCATGAGTTCTATCCTTTTCAAAGGAAATTGAGTACATATCTTTTCGAGGAAAAAACAACCTAGATCTGATCCACAACGGGATGGACAAATGATCAAAGCTTGATTTAATTCTCTCTTCCTTCTCCTTCTCTCTCTTTCATTCTTTTTAATTAGTCTCATGTGTGTTCCTTTGTGCTAATGTTTGGTTTGCCATGGGATCTTGATCCTAGGGGATCGATTATTGTTATCTCATCTTACCAACATGGGTGCATTTGGATCCCTCTTGATATGCATGTTTAGCTACTTTAGTGTGAGTCTGAAGCAATTTCATCCTCTCACTAAAGTGGGGGATAAATGTGTCACAAAAAAATGTATCTTTGGACATTTCCATGCTCATTTGGGTATTTCTTATGGATGTTGGCCTAGTTTTTCCTAGATTTAATGTTGTAACGTGGTCAACACATTCACATTAGGTCTTGGACCCTTGAGAATCATTAAGAATTCTATGATGTCTTGTAAAAGTGTTGTGAAGTTTTGTAACCCACTTTCACACTTTTCTAGGACCCTTTTATTATAATTCACCTAAATAACCTCTTTTTATCACTTACCAAGCCTTATTTCAAAGTGTTGTAAAGAGTTGTAACAAACTTTCATGCTTTTCTGGGCTTGTCATCACTAATTTGACCCTTTCTTATATTTAAATGGCCCCTTAATACACTTACAAGCCCTACTTAAGTTTGTTTCGAAGAATAATCCCGCTAAACATCATTAAATACACTTTAATTCCTAACACCCATCAAAATTTCCCTAGTGGGACCAAGTCGCCACCTTGGGCGACTTAGTCCCATTGGGCACAAAAATCAAAATTATTTCAAAATTTTGGTAGGATATTATTCTCTTGACCTTGAAATTACGTTACGTGATAATGTGTTATTTTGGGAAATTTTTGTAAAATCAGAATAAATAAATGGTTTTCCTCTCTTTTTCACCCCCAATTCATTCATACATTTACATCATACATTTATTCACTCATTAATCATTCTCAAACATTCTAGGAATTATCAAGCATACATTCATTGGAGCATCTACTTGCATATCTTCAAATTTCAACATCAGCGGTTTGGTGAGTTGTAGCATTGCATATTGTTATTCATCATTCTCTTTCCATTTCATTTTCATTTTCAAGGGTTTGATTACCAAATGAAGGTTTGACCAAGACAAACCCCTATTCACTAACCCTTAACTCCTTTTCCCCTCTTTGCATGTGTGTTTTGTAGGTCTTGTATGCATATTTTTCAAAGAGAAAGGTGTTAAAAGGTGTCATCAATCCATCAGTCATTAAAAATCAACAAATCCCTAAAGGAAGCTTGGAGATCATCTACAGACTGAATTCTGTAGATTCAAAACCAGACACCTGTCAGGAACCAGAGTGCAAATCGAGAGCTACAAATTCTTGTCTTGGAATTCCCAGAAGTTGAAGGTGGACTAATTTTCCATCAGTGGAAAATTAGTCCC
>VDFB02000003.1:618245517-618521929 GCA_007258455.2 Sequoia sempervirens | reverse complement strand
AAGAATAATTAATATAATTTTAATCATAATCAACATTAATCTTTCCTTATTTGGAGTGTAGTAAAGTGTTGTAACACACTTTCACATTTCTCTAGGCTACTCATTAATAAGTGGGATTTCTTATGCTTTAATTGGCCCTATTTTACATCCACAAGCCTCATTTATTACATCTTTTTGAGGATAATCCCGACACCAATCAATAACCAATCATAATTCAGGTGTTCTTGGCTTGTGTGGCCTAGATTTAGTGTCTGGGACCCATTTGCCACCTTGGGGAAATGACTCCCACCTAGGTCTTTTTTTCCCCAATGCAAGTTTCACACATTTCTAAGCACTTTTCATTTTTGGTCCCATACATTATGTATGATGGGAATCATTCGCCACCTTGGGCGAATGAGTCTCGTGTGACCAAAATTCAAATTTAATTCAAATTTTCGGTGCGATTTTATTCTCCTAGATCTGATGTCGGCTTGTAGTGTTGTAATTTTAGGAATTCTTGCATAATTAAGTATAAATACAAGGTTCTTTCACTCATATTCAATGCCTAGCATTCAACAGAGTTCTCAAGAGCATTAAGCATTCACAACAACATTCAAGGCATTTCAAGGTAAGATTATCAAGCATTTTAGAGAATTCTTCAAGTTCCAATCATCATGTCAAAGATTGCATTCTTCATGTTTTTTATTGTGCTAACAATTGTGATGTAGAGTTGATGATTCAAGCAAGTATTTCAAGCAATATCAATATCATTCAAGCTAGAGTCAAGAACCACATCCATTGCATCCATTTCAAGAATACTTGCAGCACCTTATTGCTAGAGTTTAGTGAGTTGCAACATTGTCTTTTGTTCATTCATCATTCTCCATTCATATTTTATTTCATTTCAAGGTTTAATTATCAACAAGGGGTTTGACCAAGGCAAACCCCTATTCACTAACCCCCACAACATTTTTCCCTCTTCTTATGTGTGACTTGCAAGGCTAGGTTGCAAATTTTTCAAGGAGCAAAGTTGGAGAAAAGTTGTCAAAGTTGTCATCAAACCTTGGAGAAGCTTGGAGAAGGTCTATAGGTGGCAATTTACAGTTTCAGATATGGAAACCAATCAAAAAGAGAAGAGTAGACTAAGAGGCACATAATCTAGTTCAGAACTTCCAGGAACGCAGAAGTGGACTGATTTTCCACTATTGGCGAATGAGTCCCACTGTACAAGCTTCACAGAGATTTTTATAGATCTGGATACCCTTTTGGCTTAAACCTGTTCCTGCACATTTTCCCAAAAACTGGATTGATTCGCCTAGCTTGGCGAATGAGTCACAGTTAGCATTAGTAGTAGATTTTTTAGTGATCCAAACCTCCATTCTGCCTTCTTTAGTCTTCCAGGTGAACGCTTTAATTTTCATAGCTTTTTGTTACATTTTGTTCACTTTTCTAGGTCATTTAGAGTTATTTTGCATTCAATTAGGGTTTTGCATTGTGTTTTGCATTTCATGGTCTTTTCCAAGTTTACACTTGGTGGTGAACCCCTCATTAGATATCATTCAGCCCCCAGGAAAGTGCTTTGCAATATTTCAATCTCCTTTGCATTGGAATCTCAAGGGTTTGTTCTTGAGTGACAGTAAGGAAATTGTCTCTCTCCTTTTAGGTCCAAAACCCTAGAAGCAAAAAAAAGAGAACACCATTTTCCTCCTTCTAGGTTGGAGAGGAATCATAGGATTTTTCAAGATGTGAATTTGGTTGTCCAACATTTATGGTGGAAATTTCTTCATTATTTGGGAGAAATTATTTTGGCTAAGTGTGACTTGGCTGAGGGTGTGGATCCAAGAGATGTTTCCTATTGAAATTGTCTCAATCTTCCTCTTTAGAGTGGTGTTGGGAAGGGTGTTAGCCAAATCATGAGAAATAGATGTAGGAATCCTCTTCGGAAGATAAATAGGAAGGGTCATTGGTGTCCTCCTCCTCAGGTTGTGTTGAAAATCAACACTGATGGTTCTTCTCAAGGAAATCCTGGTCACACTAGTATTGGGGGTGTTGGGCAGAATAGTTCTGGGATTGTTCAGTTTATTTTTTCTATTTATAAGGGTTTGCATACTAACAATGTGATGGGGGCTCTTTCCATTTTATATGATGTGGAGCATGTTTGCGCTCTTGGGTGGAGAAGGATCATTTGTGAATCTAATTCTTAGGTAGTGGTGACTTTATTGAAGAGGTAGCAAGTAGAGGATGTCAATTGGTATTTAGCTTTGATTATAAAAAATATTCTTAATCTCTGTGCTTCCTTGGAATATATTACTTTGTCACATTCCTAGATAATGGAACGAAGTTGTGGATTTTTTGGCCAAATGGGCCTCTGATCATCTGTAGAATTGGAACATTGTGGATAGGGGTCAATTACCCCCGGATTTGTCTCAAAAGTTGGACCACTTAGTGGAGATTGACAGGGGTCTGTAATGCCCTTTCTTTGTACTTTTTTGTTTTAGTTTGAATAAATTTTTACCCCTCTTCTAGTCCAACTCAATATGGTTATAAGGTGGAGATCTATTTAGATAAATTCCTAATAAAGAACATTGGATTCAAAACTGTGGCTATAGGAGTTGAG
Organism: Sequoia sempervirens; assembly: GCA_007258455.2. Classification (NCBI taxonomy): domain Eukaryota; kingdom Viridiplantae; phylum Streptophyta; class Pinopsida; order Cupressales; family Cupressaceae; genus Sequoia; species Sequoia sempervirens. Next base: position 618,519,333 of record VDFB02000003.1, on the reverse strand, counting down.
AGTGATGTAATCTACAATTTGTTAGCATTTTTTATAGGATAGCTTATGTTACTACAAGATCCTCCAAAAGTGAGTTGTGGCATAAAATATTTGGTCACTTAAACTATCAAAGTTTGGCTATTCTTTCAAACATGAAAATGGTTAATGGACTGACTTGGATAAGGGTAAACACAAATGTATGTGCCTTATGCATGGCTAGAAAAAAATAGAGACAATTTGAAAGTTATACATGGAGGGAAAGTAAGTCTGTTGAGCTTGTCCACAATGATTTATGTGGGCCTCTGAATCCCTCATTAAGGGGAGGAGCTAGATACATCTTAACATTCTTTGATGATTTTTCAATAAAATTTTGTGTAGAAAATTTGAAATGCTTAAAGAATTTGTAGAAAATTAATGTGGGAATATGTCAATAACAAGTTCAAATATTTTTGTGAATATCATGGTATCAAGAGAGAAATTTCTAACGAGTATATTCCTCAACCAAATGGTGTTGCTAAAAGGAAGAATAGGACCTTAGAAGAAATGACATGGTGCATGCTACGATCCAAGGATCTTCCTTTATTTCTTTGGGTTGAGGATATCAATTTATTGAATCTCATTTCTTGAATAGATCTCCTACAACATTTTTGTATAAAATCACTCCTAAAGAAGCATGGATTACAAAGAAACTAAATGTTAAGTATAGTAGAGTATTTATATGTGAATAATTTTCTCACATACCTGATGAGATTAGAGAAAATAAATTGGATAAGAATGTTATTAAATGCATCTTTGTTGGCTATGATGATTAAAGGAAAGGGTATAGGTTGTATGATCTTAATTTGGAGAATGTTCTCACAAATAGGTATGTCAAGTTTAATGAAAGGTTTGAAGATATGATAAAATCCTCTCCTATTACATTGTAAGTAGACATAGATAATGATGAATCCTACAATTCCTTAGAAATTAATGAAATTTCTAAGGAAACTTCCAATACGGTTGCAGAACCTAGTCCTCCTTATAAGACCAAGAGTCTTCAAGATATTTATCAAAAGTCTCAACAAATTAACTATCCTCTTATGATCATCGTAATGAAAACCAATTACAAGATATAAAAATAATAAACATGAAAATAAAGACTTGAAAGTATTAAACAATCAATATGTAAATAAATTGAACATGGGCATACTTGTGCACCTTCATGTTTCCACATATTGTAGTACATGCCATTGAGTTTCTCAATATCCTAGCGAGAAGTAGAAGCCATGGAAAACAATCATCTTCACAAATATGCAATATACCACAAAACAAAAGCTCCCATTACAACCAAAAAACCTTCCAACACTTAAGAGAAAGGCATCCCCTTCTCAACAAAATTGTTAGCTCTGATACCAAATATTGAAAAACAAGGTGAATGTAAGCTACAATATGAACTTATGCAAGTGAATTCAGATCTGAAAATCAGATTACCAAATCATAAATAAATATGTGATTGCAACATACATCACAATATTGAAATCAACAAACAAAATGTGACACCAGATTTATGTGGAGAAACCCTTTTGGGAAAAAAACTCCACCTAAGAAAAGAGGACAAGTATATTATTAATCTTCTAATGAGAGTACACAATAATACACCTCACTACTAATCTCAAATCAACCCGACAACACCCTGTTACTTGCAAGAACTCAATATGAAACTAACATCCCATGGCTCTAATTTATAGAAATTATGGGAGGTAAAACCACAAATGGTAAACCAAAACAAGAGGTACAAAACCCCATGCCCCTCTTCATGGACAGCCAAAATAAAATAAAATATTAATTGGATATTCATGACTCTCACATGGGTACCTAACCCATATCCTATCCAACTTCTTTTCTGGATGCTCGAGTGACCTTTCCACTTCCTGATGGAACACCAATGAATACCTTTTATTCTCCAATCTTGGATTCCCACTCCAAAGCCTTTCATATTCCATTTTGGACACCTAGGAAAGATGATTTATCCATATTTTATGTGTAACATCAACTGAAATTAAATCCTCTCTTTAAAATATAATTACAACATGCCAAAATTTAATATTTTTCTCTCATGTTCCCTAGAACACATTCCAAGGAATGTGTAGACATACAAATGACATAGGATTACAAGGTTAATGTCACCTTATCCTAAAATATGTTGTGATCAAAGTGATAAGTTGTTGACCTAGTTAACGATGCTTGATAGATGGATGTGGATGTTGTTCCAACAATGAGTAATGGTGTCTTGTCTCATAGATGGAGTGATTTAAGGTAGAATTAGTAATATGTGCACTACAAAGGTTGTCATGTGTCTCACATAAAGGAGCTTGGGAAACCTTTATATTAAATTGAATTAAAGGGTTTCCATCAACAAGCTTAGGATCAACAATTAAATTGAATTAAAGGGTTTCCATCAACAAGCTTAGGATCAACAATTAAATTGAATTAAAGGGTTTGTTGATATAATATTTTTCCAAGGGGGTGAATTGGGAGGATGGATGTGTGGATGTTGGTGGATGGAATAATTAGGTGACATGGAGAGATTATGTGGAGATGATGGTGATGGAGGCTTAGGATCAACAAGCTCATTTCTTGACATATTTCTTTTAGAATTTTTGTAGATGCCCCCAGTTATTTTTTAAAGTGGAGCATTATTGGAGATCGACTTATGCTTTTATTTTATTTTATTTTTTACTTTGATTTTTTCAAATTCTAATAGCTTTTGATTGATATTTTTACTAGAGGACTTGTCTTTACTTTTTCTTTTTTGATTTGATTTTTGATCTTTGATTGGTAAAGGCTTTGGATTTTGGTACTTTTAGTGATGGCCTTGTTGTTTTGAGATGTATCAATAATATGTGACACATGTTGATCCAAGCCTAGGAGGTGAGAAGATATGGATGAGTTGTATGATATGGTGAGGATATGTGAATCTTGAAATAGGTCAACAATACATTTTATGGAGTCTCCATGGGTATCCCTATCAATACTATTAATATCAAAGGATGCTTGCACAACTTTAGTGGGATTGCAATTAGACTTAGTAGGCATAGTATTAGATGGTTCATACCCTAACCCTCAATGCTTAGGATTGTGTTTCGACTTCAATGACTCTAATATTTCATGTTATTATTTTCTAAAATCTTTTTCCTTTGTATCCCATGCCTTTACATATGTGAAAACCTTTAGGATAAGTATCTATAATGTTAGAATTTTTCTCTTTGTATTCTTCATCTTTGTATAACCAAGATGAGAAAATCTTCTTCAGTGATTTCTTTTTCCATGGTTCCCAAACACTATAAGGGAGTAGGTGCACTTTGTGTTGTAGCTTGATATGATGACACCAATGGCTTAGGTTGACTATAAGTTTTAGGAGATAGTGGGAGTTTTCCAATGTGGAAAGAATGTAACTCATTCTCTATGCATCGAATGTCTTTGATTTTAGCCTTGATCTGCAAGATGGTATGAGAGGGGGAGGAACCTTATAGAGATGAAGGATCAATCTGCAAGGATGAATATGTTTTGTTATTGGTTAGACATTGTTGTGAAGGGCCATGACCACTTTCCAAGAATTTATAATATTGAAAAGTATTTTGATCAGTAAGGATAGTCGCTTCAACTCCATTGTGTGGGAACTTGATGCATTGATTATATGTGGATGGGATGGCTTGCATGGTATGGTTCCATGGGTGACCAAGCAAGATGTTGTATGGGAGATCAAGGTCAAGGTCCATAATCTGACAAGTAGTTTTCATAGTGGTTGGTCCAACCTAGATAGGTAACTTTATGGAACCTTTAGATTCATGTTTGGACTTGTCATAGACTTTGATGGTAATCTTATTTTGATGATTGACAACATCATTATAATATCCCAATTTTTTTATTATATTCAAGTTGCAAAGATTAAGTCCTCATCCACCATCTACTAAGACATATTTGATTGTGGTTTTAGAATATGGGCTTCAAGGTAGAGTTGTTTATTGTGAGATAGATTGATGGAAGAAAAATATTTAGTGGTAAAGGTGAGGGATTATGGAGAAGATATGTTTCCTATCATGGCTTGAAATTAATCAAGATTTATGTCATTAGGGACACAAAATTCTTGAAGGGATTCTTTGAGAAGCTCTTTATGCATGAGAGAAGTTCGAAGTAGCTCAAGGATGGGTATTTGTGTTGGAGCTTTTCCAAAATTTTCAAGTACGTTATATTTGTTTGTAGGTGGGAAGGAGGATGAGACTCCTTGGATGGTGAATCGATCACATTAGGTAGTGACGACACAATTAGTTTCTTTGATAGTTATTGTGGCTACTTGAGGACTTTGTTCAATGCGGCCAATAATGAAATCATATGAGACATTATTGTTCTAGGTATAAGGAGTTGCATTATATCTTATACAAAATATTTACCATCATTGTGTTGAGCAAAGGATTGCTTATAGATATCTAGTTGTTCATTAGGTGAATTTTGGCCTTCAATGGTGATTTCTCCTTAATCAATGAGGTTTTGGATTGATTTTTTGAGTCTCACACAATTGAATTTTTTATGTCCATGTGCATGATGATATTCACAAAATTCATGCTCTTTATACCAAGAGGGATTAGGTACATCTTCACCAACCAATTTATGTTTGTGTGGATTAGTTTTTGGAGGACACTCTTGATAGGTTAACCCAATGGAGTGTATTCACATCTAGTATATCTTTTAGGTTGACCTTTGGGGATGACCACATTGTATTGGTGAGCTTGATTGTTCTGAGATGATGATGGTAGATGTATCTGGATGTTTTAGACATGTTTGGAATAAGTCACACCATCATTGACTATGTTCTTATTCTTGTTCCTTAAGCAATATTTTTCACTAGATTGATTATTGGCTTTTCTTTCCTTATAGATCTTAAATAGTCCTTTGGCAATAAGTGTTTTTTCTATGACAACTACTTTTTATATGATTTCATAAAAGGAGTGGGAACATTGCATTTATAAATGGAATCCCAATTCTAAATTAAAGCTTTGGACAAACATAGTTACAAGTTGTTTTAGAGTATTGGCCATGAAAAGCGACTAGCAAGATGTCTCCATCTTTGTAAGAATGGGATAAATATTTCACCACTCTTTTGTTTTGTGTTACAAAGGTCCATCATGGTGATGTCATGTTTGATGTTGTAGGAGAAATGTGTGACAATTTTTGTGTCTATCTTGGAGAATGTGGTGATTGTCACATGAGGGAGGTGTGTGAGCCAATCTAGGGCTTGACCACCTAAGTTTATAGGGAATAGTCTCAAGAAGTATGCATCAAGATAAGAGACATCTTGGCATGCAACGTAGAATTCTTTAAGGTATTCCCTAGGATCTCCCTTTCTTTTATAATTATCAAATTTAGGCATCTCAAAAAATTTGGAAAAGGGGATCATGGTGACGAATTTATCAAAAGGATAAGGACATAACTCTTGAAAGGTGTAGCTTTTCTTTTGATGTCTTAGTTGAACTCTGTTAAGGGTGTCCTTGATTTTTTGAATGTCTTGTGCCAAACAATTTGTGAGATAGAGAGGTGGTGGTTGATATTTGGAAGTTGGAGTTTGTGTGGATGATATGTGTAGCTTTTTATGGTTTGATGGAACTGGGTTTGAAGTTTGGAGGGAGTACGTTGTGTTGAATGGGATGGATGTTGAGATGTGAGAAGGGATGTAAGATTGAGGTTGTGGGATGTGAGTTGAAATTTTTTGGGTGCTTGATGAGATTTTGATGTGTAAGTGTGTTGTGGATGTAGGATTGATTATTTGAGAGGTGGTGGTAGGATTAGAAGAAGATGATGGAAGATGTGTGGGATCGTGATGATTAAAAGAAGAAGGAAGATATGTCAGATTATGGTGGTTAGAAGTTGGGAGTGTGGAAGGAGCTTGTTGTGTGATTTGGGAGGGATGAAATCACAATACTGTGTCTCACTTTTTGCCCAAGGCGAACATTTACATCAATATTTTTAACTAAATATTCATCTTTTGAGACCTATAGTAGCTAAACTGTTAAGAATTTGAAGTTGGTGTGAACTAGTGATTTGTGGCAATTTGTGTGTAGATTCTTAATATATATTTTTTTTTAAATTATGAAATAAATCATGAGTCTTTCAACATCTCCTTTAATAACTAGTTTTAAACAAAAAACAACATTTTTCATAAAGTAACATTTGTGTCATCCAACATAGAAAAAATTCTAATTTTTGACATATAGATTCTCAACATCAATATCTAGGGCAAGGATATTTTTTCATAATTTTTTGTTACATATTTTTTCAATTAATTTTTGAAGTCACTATAACTATAATTTGTACATATGTGTGTATTGTCCAACATAACTTGTGTATATAGATCAAAATCCAATTTTTTTTTGTGAAACAAGGACATCAATACCTAGGGGAAGGGTATTTTTTGAATTTTTTATACAATGGTTAACTATTTTTCCACCTTTGTAGAATGAAGAGCTTGATGTTCAAAGAAAAACCTATGTTCAGTAAAAATTGAAAATTAAATGCATGATCAAATGAAAACATATCAAAACTATACTTGTTGGAAAGCTCGTTTCAAGGGCTACAATCTTGCAAAATATCTTGTCAAGTTAAGCTCATCTGAAGGTCCAACCTAAAGTTTGAAACTGAATTTTTTGACGAAATTTTGATGCAAAAGCCAAAGTTATCATTTTTTACCCCTTCTATTGAAGGTACCCAGGGACCTTCGATTGAAGGTGACTATGTAAAATCATGTTGATTTAGGACTTTACCTTCAATCGAAGCTCTGCCTTCTATTGAAGGTATAACGTGATATACCTTCACTCGAAGGTGCATTTTAAAAACTTTCATTCTCCCTTGAAAATTTCATTATCTCAAAAGTGAGACAATTTCCTGATTTCACCTGGAGATGTCAAAGTCATGAGGTAATTTGACACCTTTCTTAGCTAGCATAATGATGTATTAATCAGGGCACTTCATGATGTAACAATGCATTAAGTCCATTGCTTGGGTGTCTTGGGAAAAGTTATCTCATGCAGGTGAACCTAAGTCTTCTAAATCTTGATTGTCTTCATGTATGATGTGGGATAGAAAAGGGAATGTGTTCCCCATGGGTACTTGATGGACCACTTCTTCAAAGAACATGTCATTGGATGATGATGTTGGGAATTCTTGTGAGGCCTTGATTTTTTTTCTAGCTTGTGACCTTGTGATAGGAAATATGGGATTGGATGAAAGTTCTCAATGATGATATAAGGGGATGGATGATAGACCTTAGATATGAAGTGATTAATTGGAATGATTGGATGAAAGGATGATGATGGATTGAAAGGGATGATGAGAGATACAACTTGTTAACAATATGGATAACCAAGAGGTGATGATAGATATAACTTGGCAATGTTATAGATAACCAAGAGGTGAAAAGATAGATACAACTTGGCAACACTATGGATAACCAAGAGGTGAGAATGGATACACGACCAATGTTGTTGCAAGTAAAGCTAGATCCTTGATAAATAGGGATGATTTGCTTACTTAAGGTTGACAAGTGTCTAAGCAAAACTTGGATGGGGATTTTGGAAGCTAACTTTGGGTAGCCAAGTTCCCAAGATAGGGCAACCAAAATTATAAAGGCTAGCTCAATGTACTACTTAAGATAGGAAAGTTCTCAAGAAATATACAAGCTAGTGGATAAAGGGGATTAGAATCTATTTGACTCTTAAAAAAATTGATTTTGCTATAGATATGGATAAGGATTAGGATTGGAAGATGAGATAAATGAATGATGAAGGATGATTGGATGGGAAGATGAGATAGAGTAATGATGAAAGATGATGGATTGGAAAGAGAAGATAGATTAATGATGAAAGATAATGGATTGGATAGATAAGATAGATCCAAAAAAATGAATGTTTGTTGATTGGTCCAAGGTATAAGGATGATTATAGTGAAATGTTTTGGGTGAAATGATAGGTTAAGAAGGGTCTCCTAGGTCTGGTTTAGGTCTGCAAAGGTCAAAATTTTGGATTGAGGCTCTAAAGTGGTCAAATGAAGCTAATTTTGTATAGGCACAAATTTATGAAACAAAAGTGCCTCAAGATGAAACAAACACCTTTATGTGAAATAGAGGCACATTTTCATAGAAAACTATGCACATGTGCCTTAGGATGAAACACAGGTGCTTGGGGATGAAATGAAAGCATTTAACAACAAAATGGGGTGATTTTGACAACATTTTCCAAGAGATTATCAAACATAAAGACACATTGGCTGACTTGACTCTCTAGATGATAAGGAAACATGCCAAGCACATGAGCACAATCCTAGAATTAGTCAAGTAGGTGTGTATACTTAGCATGGGCCCACCAGCCAAAGGATAATACCTCAAGATTAGTGTGAAACACTTCTCTTTCAAGAGTCGATAGCTAGAGATCCAATGGCACAAGGGATCACATTTCCTCTTTCCTTGGAGGTCCTAAGACCTTGCCCAAATAACTTCTACCTCTACTCAGGGGAAATATGGTGAGTAGTTTCAAGTGCGATATTATACCCTCCACCACAGTAAGAAACAAGCAAATGGTCTTAAAGGCTTTTAAAAACAAGGTGTTTAATGGATCTATGAACAGTGAGTTCGACTGATAGTTCCCAATATTAGGAGGGTCTCTCCTTCTCTTACCACCAAACAAGTCTCAGTAGATTGAGGGTCTTGTGGCTTGGCTCAAACGATGTTGGCCACACTTTGAGGTACAAATTCCGCTCCCCCCCTTTTGTATACCTTAGTAGAAAATGTGGTTGAGATTGTCCTTGAGGTGATTGAATCCCCAAGAAGGCCTCCTAATGGGAAAGACTATACTAGGTTTTTTTTATCACCCAAGATCACACGAAGTGCAAGAGAGCATACACAAACTAATAAACTTTGGGATATTGAAATATAAAAGATGTTAAAGAAGAATGAGATTTATGATCTCCAAGATCACTCTAAGCACAAGGAGAGAGCAAATGTCTACATACCCTTCTAAACACTGCAAGCAATGTTTATTAACCCACTATAACTTTAAATGCCTAGATTACTGAGAAAACAAGTCCAGGACCAACATAACCTACATCAAACCATTAGTTTAATCTTGATAAAAATGATCTTTGACATGCGTTTACAAGTTGCACCACTTGTTAGTTAACCAAAAATGCAAGTTAAAAGCTAAAACAAGCTCAAAAACTCTAGAAATTGAAAATTGAAACGAAGGTACAACTTTATGCTATAGAGGTGCCTTTGGATGATGCAAAGGCACAATTTTGTGCAACAAAGGTGCCTTTTTGTGAAACAAAGGCATAGTTTCACAAGCAGGGCTTTAAAATGTGGCTCGAGGTCCTAAAAATTAGGTTTTTGATCAACCCATCTTGGAAACCTACAAGATGAAGTTAGGGCACACTAGAAAACACACATAATTTACAAAATATGTTAAATAATAAACCCAAAGGTCACAAAATGGATGCAAAGTCAAATCTCCTAGAAAGCTTGAATGAAACCCTAGGTTAGAGAAACCCTAAAAACCCTAATTTTTGCAATGAAAGAGTTAAACCACCTACAAAACTAGTGTTAGAGAGATGATATCCTACAAAACAAGGCATCAATAATCAATAAAGCCCTAGGAAAAACCCTAATTGATCAATCCAAATGCACAAAATGAAGGTGTGGTTCTAGGTGACAAAGGCATGACTTTGTAAAACATAGGTGCCTTAGGATGAAACATAGGTGCAACTCTGTGCAACACAAGTGCCTTTCTATGAAAAAAATGCATCTTTTCATAATCTAAGTACCAAAAACAAAATATACATCACAAAAAAAACACCAAAAAGGTTAAAATGGAGATGTGGGTCCAACCGGATGTGCCAAAATAAAAAGAGAGAAAAATATATTTGAAGTGAAACAACATAAGATAATGCATGAAAATCAAATGCATCCTCCTAGATGAGTTGAAATGGAGTGCACCCTAGTTCCATTTGATTTGCTCTTATGATAATGATAGTGTGTGATTGCTTAATAAACTAGCATATCTTTGATAAGATTGCAAATGTGATAGCAAAATGGCAACATAATGTATGATAGTTTGGTTTTTCCTTGATGATGAAGAACGGAAGCCTCTAGTTATAGAGATTTGGAAAGGAAAAATCAACGGCTATGATAGATTAATGATGGGTGGCTAAGATTGAATGAGGATTAAGATTAGGCTCAAAGATGTAGTCATGTGGCAAGTGGCACATGAATAATAGGATCTAGATTTAAAATTGGGATAAGAACAAAAATCAATATGTGAATGGCTAGGATTAAGAAGTGGGATTGTGATGAATGGATAAGAAAAAAAGTTAGTTTGAATTTTGGTCATGTGTTTAGATTCAATGAATCTAGATAAGGAGTTAGTTAGACATGTTAAAAGAACACTTGTCACATGGTACTAATTCTAAATTATAATCCATATGAGCAAATTAGAGGGCTAAAATTAAATGAATAAAGATAAAGGATAACAAGGAATTAATTAAATAATGAAAGGCAAAATAATTAAATAAATGATAAATATTTTTTCAATTAAAGATTACCATTAAGATAGACTAAAATTGGGTGTGGTTGAATAAGGTCAAATTTTATGTGTCTACAGATGGATTGAGGAGTGCAAACATGAAAAGGTTCAAAAGTAAGAGGGCCTATTTGAATTATTGTCCTCCTTTACAGCTGGAACTCTCCATTCCTACAATTCTTCCTCCACATCAAATGCATTATTGTTTTGATTTAGTGAGATTGGATTGCTCTCAAGGACCACTAGTCTACATAGGGACTAAAAGGGAGTATTAAGATCTAACCTGGGATCGGAAGGCAGAGTGAATTTACAAAAGGCAGCAGGTTGAATTGATCATCCAAGGTTTGAGAGATTCTATTCTATCATCCTATTTGTGATTCTATTTGATCTTTTGACAAAATATCTAATTATTTTTCTTCTAGTTGATTTCGTAGAGAAGGAATGATGATACAATCTATATCTAATAATGCTTGCTTTAAATTTTCAAATTCTTCCTCTTATTGCTTGGTCATAAAATAAAGTTTGGATAGGGTGAGTACCTGAAGAGTTTGTTGCTCTTCTGATTATGTGCCTAGCTCTTTGGTTTGTTCTTGAAATTTTTGAGGTGCTTTTCCTTTATCAGGGCTCCTCTGTATAGGAAAGGTGATCTCCAGAACTACTGTAACTTCCTCCTAATCCAGAGTTTCTTAAAAAATGTCATCGGGGTGACCTGCGTGGGCCATGCATGCTTTGCATGATTTCTGCTACCACCATAAAGAACAAAAACATTGGCTAACTACCTATCAGCCAACGGGTGAGAAAAAGCTCACTGGAAAATGCAACTTTCGGTGTTGGTTTCCTCCGTGACAGCTGACCAAATAGATCTGACCATGTGGAGTAGCATTGTAGGTGCATCTTGTTTCACGACCACACAATTCCGAAATTGTTAAATTGTAGTTTAAAACATAAAACTCGTTACCTAACTTCAAGTTCACCAAGGTATAGTCTATCTGTTCTACGGTAGATTATTTCACCAATTTTAGAGTGAAATTTCCTTGGCTCATATTTTAGAGGCATAGGCTGGTTGGATATTAAGAACAGACCAAGAGCTCCTAAGATACAGTGAGAGCATGGTTAAACTAGACACCCAGTACCTCAGTAAGTCTAATCAAAATACCACCCTCATTAAGAGGTATTCCCCAACTAAACTATTTTTAGTGCAGAAAGGAGAATAAATTTGAGGAGGTCAAAAGGATATTGGGAATAGTGGCATTTGGTCTTTACATCATTCTGTTTTCATTGAGTAACAGAGAATCAAAAATGAAGAATATAAAAATTCCAAAACATGCATAGACAATAATTGCAGTGACTTGATAATTTAAGTTTTTTATGTGGGTCGTTTCAAGTGTACAAATAGAATTGCTGGGAATGAAACAGGACTGGTAGGGGTCATGTGAGGCATCTGTGCATCAAATGATCAACATTCTAAAGACAAACTCCACTATGTGTACAGTATAATTACATTTTCTGACATGCATGATGGAGCTTACGAATGATTTGTATGTAGCCTTAACGACAACTTTCTTGCAGAAAGTGCCATTCATTACAGACTCGGTAAGTGCCATAAAATTTAATCTGGAAACTTCTGCAGATTTCACAATAAATGAAACATGGCATTCATTTATTAAGTTAAAATTGAGTGTGGATCTAAGAGAAATAATTTCATTGCAAGTAATCGTCTTTCCTAATTTATCACTGTTGAAATATACCAGTAAGAAACATGTCGAATTGCAAAACAGTAGTACTAATAATGACAATAACTCCACTGTATGGATCAATCTACTTCGAGAAGAGATTCATAGAGCATGCTTCATGCTAACTAAGTAGCCTCTGCTTAAGTACAATTGGCAAGCCAACTATACAGATTTTCCTGCTGCTTAAACTGTCTGCAAACCCCTCCATACATGAAACATGACATGAATTTATTCAGTTAAAATTGAATGTGGGTCTGAGTGTCTGAAAGAAAAAATTTCATGGCAAGTAATTGTCTTTCTGAATTTACCACTGTACAATTATATCAGTCAAAAATATGTACAATTCCACATCAGCACTAGCAACAATAGTGACGGATGAATTTACTTTGAGAAGAGATTCATAAAGCACACTTGATGTTAACTAGGAAGTCTCTGCTAAAGCTCAACAGGCGAGTCAACTATGCAGATTTTTTCTGCTTCTTCAATCTCCATTCCTTGATATTTGCTTGCACCTGTGCGCGTACACTCTTCTTGAAACCAGGATAAGGTTCATAATTACAGAACTTTTGAAGGGCCTGAATCCAAAAGAAGAGGTGTGCCACTTCAGCCATCTACTTCTGACCACAAAGCCTTTCTAAAGTTTCTTCGGTCAATGTGGATAAAATTCTCATGAAAAAAAATTGAAGTTACCTCCAGAAGGACAAAAAACGGAGCCATCAAGAAAGCTTGAACAAGATTATCCAGAAGTGCAGGTGCTCGCTTCTGCAAAATAACAAATGAGATTCTAATCCGTACTTGTAACAGCAATTAATGAAGCTATAAATTTTCATTACAGTACCTCAAAAACTCCATGTCCTATGAATTGACCTGTCCAGCAAATCAACTGAGAAGCAAGGACCACCTGACAAGAATAAGGCACCTATCAATCTTACAAAATAAATAAGGAAACCCCAAATGCCTATTGTCCTAAGTCAGCCGATTCCTGGTGAAATGCCTATTTTTGCGGGCACAACGGCAGCCATTAATTAACGGACACTGGATCCAAAAAGAATCCAAGGTCATTCAATCTCACAATCTTAAATACAAACTACTCCTAGACATGTAAAAATCTAATTTTCTTAGATTAGCTACTACTATCATGAGTTTCCACATTGTTATGCAAGATAAGTACAGATAGATTCAGCATTTCAATGTAAAATCCTGAGAATCAGGATCACCCTAACCTGTGCTCAATTTCGAAGCTAAAACTAGCTTGAGATAAAATGTCCTGCCATAACAGTTTCTTTTAAGCACATAAAAAACCCTACAAATGAAAGCTTAAGATTCCTGATCGAACTTTACAAGAGCAGCTAAGCAGCCCGGTTTGCACTGCAAGCATTTCCAACCTTGGTAGACCACATTTGGAGCTTGGTTCTACTGAAAAAAGGCTCATATATAAAAATACATAGCACTGTGCCCAAAATTCTCAATTGCAAAGTTTTCAAAAAAAATGAACCTAATTTTTTAACTCCTGAACAATCCACATTTTATACACAGCGAAAGTCCTCCAGAGCAAGAAAAGTTAAACCACATTTTTCCCTCTTCACCAAGGCACAATATTTGTGGAAGGTCTTGCAAATAGATTAACATGGTTTGACTTGGGAAACTCCAGGGATAAGTGCATTTAAGTTGGAGTAGTACCAGAGCAGGTGACCTCCCCAAAGTTATCATTTGTCATCTACCTAGATGCATTGAATGCTAAGTAGGCCATTTATTTCTTTCAGAGATGGGTTTGTACTTACCAATATTCATATTTCATGACAATATGAATATTGGTAATCAATATGACTGAAATATGAATGAATGAGTTTGACTAAAAAACCAGGTACTTGAATCTTGATGTTAATATCATAACTGACAATAAAATTCATTTAATTAAATTATGATCAGTAAATGATGAAATTTTCTATGGGGTATCCCTATTAATTAAAAACTCTACAAAATTTTATTTTTCTTCTTTAAATTTTCAAAAAAGCAGTATATTTTTCAATATATCATTTACAATATTTTTTCAGATTTTTAATTGACTGCTTTTTTTGCCACATTTATAATCTCAAAACTGTTTCGTACAGAAATTCCTACCTTGCTCTGCTTTAAGAAAACAGACTATCTCTAAAGTCAACAAAACATTGAAATCCATCAATTGAGAAATAAACTTACCTTCCACGCTAAGGAAAACCCCAATCTCTGAGCAAGAGCATTGCTGCTGACCCAGCAGAGAAGGCAGAGGGCTCCTGCTATTGTACCTGCTTTCTTATCCAACATAATATAAAACAGAGCATATACAACAGCTGAAACAAAGCTCAAATTCAGTACCATATACTCCTGGAAGGGGAAGGTCCCCACTGGGAAGGGCAGCTGACCAATAGCAGGGGTAAAAGACCCCAGTACTAGCGCAGTGAAAAAAATTGGCCACACAAATATGGTATGAATAAGAATATTAGTCGTATTGCTGTGATAAGCTCCATAAAATGCAAAATGCTTCTCCAAATCGATTACTCCCATTATAGCAGCTCACTACAAATTCTCTGTGAATAGGAGGATCTGGCAGCGCCCATATTAAACATATATATAAATTAATATTTCATTTTTTGAGATCGTTCCCAGCAAATTTAACCCTGCCTAATCAATCCATTATAGAAAAAGAGATTTTGCAGATAACCCAAATAGAATTTGCCAATCTCATTTAAAATTTTATAATAACCCATATCAGAAAATCAAATATAGAGCTTGATTAGGAGGGGAAAAGAAATTTAAAGGCTATTCCGCATCACAGAACCTGCAAACAGCGAGAAAATCGGACGACTTTCTTCTCTTTAATCGAGAAAAAGAAAAAAGATAGATCAACTAACCTTCTGTTCCCCTGCCCAAACCTTTGTTCCTGAAATTAGAATTAATGTGATGGGCTCGAACTTCACGAAAACTTATGCCAAGTGCTAACAACACCAGAGCCAAACTGGGTCCCACGAGATGGCTTAAATGGTGGACAAAACGTAGTGTAATTTAATAAAATCTCGTTTACGATAAACCCAGAAAATCGTGAGTCCAGTGTGAAATGGTCCAGTTGACGGTTTCAAAGTTGAATGAAATCTGGTAGAACGTCAGGCTGCCGCCGGCGTTGTAATAAAGTTTTAAAAAAAAATTCAATACAATCAAATAGCAATTTATTAGGTATAGACATCTTTAACCATCATAGAGTGGGTTTATCTGGTTGGGACCCGCTTGTGAGCTGTTGGGTCCTTTCCACAGGATTCATTTGTGGGCTGTTGGCTCCCCCCACAGGATATTAGTCTCGGTTCAATTCGTCTCTTTGGATGGTGGGTTGGGTTGCAAGGATACCCCTCTTGTTAACAAAATAAATAAATATAGAGTTTTCCTTATTTAGACTGCTCATTGATAGCTGTTATTCTTTGTATTCTCGTTTGATCAATATAAAAAAAAAAGTGTCCCGAGTTTGATATCCATATTCTATGGGTTTCATTTACCACATAATTTATGAGGACATAAATGACTATTTAATGTGTTTTGTGTTTATTATTTTCTTAGATTTATGATTTTTTTACTTTTGAAGTGTCTAGGTGGCTCAATTACTATTAGGAAATGTTTTTTTAATGAAACATTTTATTGCAAGGTTAAAAAACTTGCACATGTAAAGTTTTTTTAATGTTTTGGGTCTATTTTGATTAGTGTTTTAAATATAATGATTAGTTCATAGGATATTTTTTGTGTGAATTTGGTTAGGACATTATTATTTTAATTTCATCATTGTTCATTTCAAAGATTGATTGTGATCTCTAGATCCTTTATTTATTACCATGGATTAGATACATAGTGCATACTTGACCTACATCTTATTTTGTAATTGTCGATATGAACCTTAAACTTTTAAAATTCAAAATTAAAATGTATACCTTTCTCATCTTTTCACTAGTTGTTATGAATTGACCTAACACACATTTGTATTGTTTTGTGCACTATGTTGTTGCATTTAAAGACATTCATTCATTCACTTTTAAATCATCTAAGACAACCTATAAGTCCTTGAAAAGTGTTGTTATAGAACATTTATGAGAATATCATAGCAATATTATCAATGGATTACATCAACTTAAATCATCCTAAGTTTATTGCATGCTCGCCTATTATCCTCAATCCTTCTTTAAACATTTTTGTATTGATGTGTTGTGATCTTTCTATGTGTGTTAATTAAATTAATATTCATATTAATTTTCTTAAGAAATAAAGTATAAATTGTAGACACCTAAATTGACCATTATGTTTGGTTAATTTACCCTAATTTGTCCTATTCTTGATCTCTATATCAATTAAATAATATTTTTATTATTTAAATAATATTCACCATATCCCGATGTTCATATAAAATCATGTTCTTCTATTATTTGAAGTCCTAATCTAAGACATAATTAATCTTTACTTATTTATCTATTCACGCTCCTACCTTTACCCCATCCCTTCCTTCTAATAAATTTTATTTATTTGGTTTATCTCCCACATGTTACGGTATCATTTTCTATTATCCTCCTAACTATCACCTAATCCTCCATTACATGTGCACATTGGTCTTCTTTTCATATTTTTTTCCTTTTTTAACTTATGTCCTTGAGGACATGGGTCTTGCTTCTCAAGTACCCAAAAGGAATTTTAAATTCCTTCCTTGTCCCTTTTGAGTGTAAGGTACAAATGTTGTCTTTATGGAAAACCTTCCAAGGGTACCTCCATGTACCCTCAATCAAAAGGAATTTTAAATTCCTTCCTTTTCCCTTTTGAGTATAAGGTACAAAAGTTGTCTTTATGAAAAACCTTTCAAGGGTACCTCCCTGTATCCTCAATACTCTCATTGAGCCACTTGGCACAATCTCATCACTTGAGAGAACCCAAGTAATCTCTACCCTTGATCCTTCAACCCCATTTTCTCAATCTTATCCCTCCATCCATTTTCCTCATTTAATATATATAGACTTCCAACACAACCATTTTTAATCACTCACATTTTTTAGGAAAGCAATGTTATGTTGTCGAATTTTCATGAGCACACATCAAATCCATCATTGGTAAAATTGAATGCAACAAGAGAGTCTAACATAGGTTTTTATTGTGAATTTAAAAAAAAAAAGATTATTTTTAGCCCAATTTGAATGTGTTTTGGGTTTGTGTTGTGTGTGGCTTAATATTCTTAACCATTTACCTTGACACATTTCCTTGCACATAATATCTTCTAATATCCAAGAAAACTTTTTTTTTGCAAACTACTACCAGAGAGGGTAGCACTCTATTGATTTGGAAAAGATTACATCTAAAAGCCCCAAAATATAGATACACTACTCTTTAAGCCTAGTGGTGTACAAGGCTATCAAGCATGTGGCCAGTTCAGTAAGCCTATTCATTTCAGCCTCATTAAACAACTTCTGTAACATGCTCATTGTCCTACCTAGTAATTTTACTAAGTTTTACCCACATGTAAATAGACTATGCATCATTTGAAACATAACTTTTTCCAAAATTTTCCATTGCATAATCAAAGAATATTCCAATAATATAAGTATGATTTAAATAACTTTACATAAATATATTCAAGATAATATTTCACGATTACATTTTCCATATAGATGGACACTTGATTACATGCATAGCTTCAACATGATTACAAGAACTACAAACTGTCTAGAATGTCCTCCCAAATCTTGGTTGCCAACTGCATGAGGAGAAGCATCACTCAAGCGCTTTCTTTCCAACCATGGACTTACTACAATCCCCACACATCTACCAAACTTGGTAAGATGGTCCTCCCTTCGATGAAGAGATTGGCTTGGGGTGTTGTCATAATAGTGGTTTACAATTCCTGAGAGGAACAAATTTTAGCTAAAATCACATATTTTTAGAAAATACAATGATTTAAGACTCTAAAAGTTCCATTTTAAGGATTCCAATTGAAGAGGGTTTGATGAAATCACCTTAGATCAAACCCCCTTGGATAGAACCTCGCTAGTTTTAAACCATACCTATAAATGTGTCTCCTTTACAACTATCAAAATGCTGATAAAAAATCACTTTTGATTTAGCTTTTGGGGGATCAAATGAATTCATTTAAAATTTATTTTAAATGATTATGGTATTCCTCAGAACAAGTTATCGAATGAATATAATTTTAATATCTTTTGGTTTTATTATGTATTTGTTTTTTAAGTTTTATTAAACATATGTTTTTCATCAAAAATGAATTTATTTGTTCTTCATATGTGGAAAAATAGAAGATTATCAAAAAAAAAATTGCAAAATATGAGTGCACCAGATATTGAAGTCTTTGATCCAACAAAAAAAATAAAATAAAATTTTGACATATACAAAAAAAGTTGCGCGTTATACGGTCGCGCTGTGTCTGAATTGTAATTTGTTTGACTTTGAAACTTTATTAAGGAAAAAATATTCAATAAAAAACTATCTAACCAAGCGGAAGCACTAGATATCAGAGTTACAAATCTAAATTTGAAAGAATTAGAGTTTTATCCTTCATGGGAAAAAAGTTATGCGTTATACGGTGTGCGTCACTTTTTAAAAATGTTGTTTTCTTAAAAAAATCAATTTTCATGGGAGATGGAAAAAGAAGTGCAATTTGATTCCAAAAATTTTGAAAAAAATATTTTTAGAATCTACAGAAAAAATTTGATGAGACTCTAGTTTTCACCATCTCCAAATTCCTCATAGTTTAGCTGCTATAGATGCCCGAATGTGAAGATTCAGTTAAAAATAATAATTTCAGTGTCCAGTTTGGCCAAAAATTGTAAACCACTATTATGGGATCACCCCTTGGTAACCTCATCCTTCAAATAGATTTTTATGAGCATTGTGATGTGTCCTACATATCTAGAGCTACCATAATGTCTACTACCTCATATATGATTGTACCTCAACCTAGAATGTAAATTGGATCACATAGTGAGCTAGCAGTGTAGACAGTGGCTACCAACACTAATTTGGCCAAAGATTGACCACCCAATAACTTCGAGTGAGGTCATCTATTCACCACATTTAATTGATCGATTTGTATTGACCATTAGTATTCTATTTGAAGGTTATCCCCTTTCTCGTGGATTATCCTAACCTCATGAATAACCTTCCCATTAACTTATATCTAATTAGCATTGTTATAAGAATCATAATACAACTCTATCTTATGCTACACACCTAGAGTGTTGTCATACAATATATAGTACTTGGCATTATGCATATAGTATAAATAGTACACAATCGTATAAAATCCATTATAGGATAAATATCTATATACATATTGTATACACCTAAAAATGGTCACATCACAATAGTCTGGTAATTAATTAAATATTTTTAATATTTAATTAAATCTCTGAATTCGATCTACGTATAAATAAATTTAAATAATTTATTTATATTGTGCATTTTTTCATTTTCGATTAAATAAATAAGTTTATTTAATCACTTTTTTAATTCATTTCTAAATTAATTAAATAAACATTACGATTTATTTATATTAATTATCATTTAATCTTGGCTTGAATATTTTATTCAAATAAAGATTAAGTATTCTTTTCTTCTAAAGTCCATTCACAATTAAATATTCTAAATATTTAATTAAATCTTCTAAATTCCATTCACAATTAAATATTCTAAATATTTAATTAAATTCTCTAAAGTCTATTTGTAATTAAATCTTCTATAGTCTTAAAATCAAAAATCAAACTCACATAAATGAAATTAAATAAATTAATTTAATTAATTTGGGGATTATCTTCAACAACCGTGAAACAAACTTCCAAAACAGAAAATTAATTTCTCTGTTCCTATGCAAGGTTGTTCTTGTGGGTTGAGGACAAGGCTCCATTCTTCTCTCCAACCTTCCAACATTCTCCATCTTCCTCTCAACCTCTCCATCTCTCACCATTCAAACTTACCAGACAATCTCACAGCGATTGATCTTTGCCAACCAGGCTCTTGCCTGCAAAAAGCTATAAAAAGGATTGTCGGGTCTTTGAAATCACAGAGAAGCTTTCATATAGAAAAACTATAACCAATTTCCAATAGCATAGCCGTCTAGTATTCATAGCATTCTAGCATCATAGCATAGCGTAGAATCATTCCATATCATGGCCTATTCACCTCATATCATAGCATCCATAATTCACAGCCCCTGTGCATATCTGTATCAGTATTTTCACTCCATCAGCATATAGGATAGAAAAGCACTTTCCTTTGCATACTCGTTTTGCAGGTTTCCATTCAGAGAAGCTTTGCTTACACAATATGAGAGCAACAGCTTCAAACAAATCCCTGGAGATAGAGGAAGATGAAATGGCTCCGAAGAAGCTCTGTTTGTTTCATTTGAATTCAATTTATTTAGCTTTCTTCAGTTTAATGTTTCATTTGTGTGTTTTTATTGTTTTACTTTGATACTAACATATCTATCACACACATATAAACCCAAAAGAAAGGTTTCCCAATACAATAAACAATCATGGAACATTCAAAAGACATGCAAGCATCATAACACACATAAAAGACAATCTTTTCAACATGGAAACATAATAAACAATCCTTCTAACATAATAATAATAAAGGAGTAGAAATCAACATGCCTATTCAAATCTCTAATCGATTAATCTTCCCTCCTAGCTTAATGGCTCAAAATCGCTTGCAAATTCCTCTAAGAGCAACCCAAAATCCTCTACTTGCTTCTCACTAAATCTCTCAAAAAAACCAAAGTAATACAACAACTCTCTAATTCATAAACTCTCAACTCACTTTGCACATAAATTGTAGCAGAATAACAAAAGGAAATCATAATGATAAGTGCAACAATTGGTAGAATGAGCACCTCTATTTATACTAAATTGTGAGCAACCAAAGGCTACAAGCAAGTTAATATTTTTGCCATCTTTCTAACCTCATGCAATGACTCACAAAGTTAACTCACAGGTTTACAACACATAACATCCCTCACCATTTAAATGATCGAGTTGACTTGTTATAAGGAAAAAGAAGACTCTTAGATTGAGTCAAATGAACAACAAGATTCACAAACAAGTTTCCTAAATCAAATTCCTTCACATAATGCTGCCAATTTTACTATTGGCTGGGTCTCAAGGCAATTACAAAACATGTGCATTTTGCAAACTTCTTTTGCATCCAAAACACTTCCAGATTGTCTCCACATTCATAAGTTGGTGCCCCATGTTTATAGCATGGGTAGACATATTCCTCAATGATTTAAAATTGTATTTACTTCTATTTGCAACATATGCACAATAGTGAAAATCCATACATGCCTTCTAAACTACGGTTGACTTGGTCTAACATTGCTTTATGCATTGGTTTCCTTTGTTTCCAAAGGTTGCGCCATGCAATCTTATATGTTCCTTCATTCATTTAAGCACTTCACTTAGAAATAGCCCTAATATATATATTGTGCTTAGAAACTATCATAAAAGACTCTCATCTATATATTATATATATACATATATATATTTATATATATCCTCCTTTGATATATATGTACATATATACATATATATATTAATATATACTTATTTCAAAAGGTTTAACAAATACATTAATTATCAATTATCAAACATATATAAATATATAAAGAATAACATTATGTATATATATATATATATATGTATTAATATATATGTCACTATATTACTTTCCACATATATTAACATATATATATATAATATTATTTTGATATCTTTATAAAACACTCATACTCATAACCATCGATTGACATATATACACAGAGTGTATATATACATATATATGTGTGTGTGTGTCACTTTAGTCCAATCAATATTCCCATGCAGATGGGTAATCCATTCATGAGCATGCGTAGGCATGTCTACCTACATATACTTATGTACGTATTCACTCACATGTATGAGTTTACCATAGAAACATAAATATATACATGTATATACATTTTATGCATATATCTCATTGATGTAACAATAAACACACAAAGAAGGACTTCCACTTAACATCATGACTTCATCACATTCATCACTCTAAACATTCATAAAACAAGATTGCAAACCAATATACACATTCACAATCAAAACTGAAGATCACTTACCCATTACTCGAACTGATTTGACGTAACTAAGACCAACTAGGGCATGTGTGTGAATGCTTAGTAAGGTTGAATTAAAGGTTACCTAACCATGTTATTCTCCTGAGTGATACTTCCCCTCTCTTCCAAAGGTTTGAACCTATTCTTGTATTTAGCTTAGTTAACCATAACAACAGTTAGCCGAATCAATACATTCATATTCATCACATATATTTCATATATTAAATTATTGTAAAACATTAAATTGAATCAAACATTCATTCATCATATTTCAATCAGATTTCATAAAAACACATTCACATATATTAAAGAAATTTACCAAACTAGGTAATAGTAAATAGATATTAACACACGGGGTGTAACAACTTCTTATGTGCAATTACATGATCTAAGAAGGGTTGCACGTCCTTCTCGTAAATACACTCCGTATAAATTGATAGCAACAACTATTTTCTTTTTTTTTCCTTACCTTGGTAGCTTCCTTCATGTCATAGAGAAGGCCCTAATCTAATTTTTTGTTGAAATTTGAAATGGCTTTGATGGCATCTACAATGAAATCATCTTTGGCGTAACATGCCATCAACTTTCCAATTAGTTTCCTCCCAACTGAACACACTATATTGGATAGGAAAATCCCTATAATTACATTGACATGAACATGGTCAGGGCCCATTCTATGTTTGCCAATTACCTTCTTGATTACATATTTCACCTCTGATTCACCATCTTTGAACAGGTGTCCCAACTGAGCTTCCTTATCCTTTGTTAAACACTAGCATACACAGCTTGCGATCTCCATCTTTCTCTAATTTGGAATGAAGGCATTTTTACCAAATTTTCACCTACAACTCAAATTGGTAAAGCTGAAACAATCTTATTATATTAAAGGTGAAGAGTACTCTTAACACATTTTTTCCATGCTTAACCATTGCATATCAACTTTTAAAAGAAATAGTTCATTTTTATTGTGAAATGTGTTATAACAGAAGGATGCTAAAAGATTGAATTTAGTTTTTTTGTTTAGTATTTTGCAACATAAAGGAAAGTACATAAAGAACACAAGATATTGCTTTCATTCAATTCTGTAATGTTTCATTCATTTTGCAATGAAATATACACAAGATTGCACAAGTGTTGTTTTTCTATTCATTGGAAAGAAAAGAGAAAATCAAATGTCCCATCCAAGTCGTGGCAGTAGCTGAACTAAAGCAACATTGGAAATACACTATACATCTAAATACAAAAGCAATAAAGGGAGCATATAAGAAAAAACATATCTATCATTCCTTGCTAAAGTTTGGTGTTGGTCTTTGTTGTTGCTTGCTCCTCCTCACTCCTGATCTTCAAGTGAACCTGCATCATGATAAGAGGGTTGGTTAGAGCTTTGGATATGAATCTTCCTATGTGCCATATCAACAAAAATAGAACATATGCCTATGGGGTATGTGTAGGATCATCATGAAAAAAATAGGCCCTTAAGTGGCGAAAAATTCAGAAAAATCAGAGTTACACAACTTGGCGTAAAAATTTGAATAAGTTATCTATATTATTTCAAAAATATGTAAGAATAGAATATGTAGCAAATTGAATGTAGTTTCTAAAGTACTAGGTTTTTTTTTTTTTTAAATCTATTTGGTGAAAATTTGAAATTTCAATGCAGTAGTACTTAAATTTCAAGGAAAAAAAAAGAAGTATGTGTCTTTCTAACCACCCTAACCACAATAAAATGATAATATTTTTTTATAAAATTTTAGATATAAGTAGAGGACTCATGTCCGATGTGATGCATTATTTTTGTAACTTTTTCCAAGTAAATAATTAATTATGAATTTTTATTACAACTTTTAAAAAATATAAAAACTCGTATGTCTAAACCTTAACTTGGTCAAAACTTTATGAAATTCATTTTTTTAATCCTATAGTATGTGAAGCATAGAATGTGACGCATGTTTCAAATTCAAAAAATGTGATACTGTTTGAAAGCTATAGATTTTTTTCAATCAAGACTTTATTCGTAATTCAAATAGAAAATGAAGACAAATTATTTATTAAATTCAAAGTAAAGCATAATTTATATTGATGGAAAGCTAAGAATCTCCTTTTAAAACCATTTTCGTTTCATCAATTTTAGGTAAAGAAAAAGTCGTCAGCCACATACCCTACACATACCCATCATATCGCCACTTTTTGGCCCATCATGATCCTACACATACCCTATGATGCTTTTACTCAGTTGAGCAAGTACAAGACACATATGCAATAGATCCTCAAAAATGAAACATCACAAGAGCATTGAGCTTCATTTATTTTTATCTAACATGTTGTTCATTGTGCAGGTATAGGTGAAATCATATTGTTGATTCATTTATGAAGAAATCATAGCATGTGGTGCAAAAATGGGCTCCCACAAGGGTTGAGCCCAGCATGCTACCCTTAATTTTCAAAAGGGGAATGAGATAGAAATGCACATTCATATTGCTCAATTCAAAGCATTTCAGCTGAAGGAGTAATTCACAAAGTGACTACAAGAGTAACGGATTCATTGCTCATTCATGACAGTCAATTCAAAAGTTCAATGAAGTGAAGATCACAAATGAACAATGGACTCATAAGATGCCTAAGTAATATGAAACTATGAATAAGTGCACCATTTCCTCATTAAGATTTATGTTCGCATGTAAATATTTCATGATGTCCTTGTTTATTTTCATAGAATGGTGTTGATATCATCTCTTACTGTTGCTATATATCAATGTTGATTGTTGTTTAAGTTATTTAGAGTGCACATTTTGAAGGCACAATCAAAAGATCAAGGAAGGTTGAAAAATAATGTATCCATAGTGGGGCAGCAAAGAGTAAAGTAATTCTACTTTACTACTATGCAAGATAAGTGTGGAATGGTGAACAATGATCAGTACTAGTGCTCACTAGGAAGTAAAAGAGCATTAACAAGTGCTCGGTGTTAAGGGAATGAGAAAACAACAATGGAAGAATTGATAGTCATAACATAGAGGAAAAAAGAATCATCATTAACTTATGTGTAATGCATGAAGGTCATCATGGATCTATATATGCAAAAGGTTTTAAGGAGAGAAAAGACTTTTGCAAAAAGGACATCATCATTACTAAAGTAAAATAGAGTCATCATATTCAGATTACTGCTGCAACATCCTAACATGTTTCATTCTTGTATAAAAGGAGGTTTCGCAATCATGTATTTCACATCTGAAGAGTCAAAGTAAAGATAAGAGGCATTGCTTCATGCAAATGTTCAGAATGTATGATGAACTACAACCTACAGTGGTGAAGCCTCATAACACCTATAGGTGTATCTTGCTCCCTAAATGCAAACAAATAACAAGTGGGTCAAGTGTGTACATCTCATATACATTATGGTAAGGGAAAGTAGATGCCATAATGGAAGTTTTCTCTCTTTTCATATTCTCAAAAGTAAAGTGATGGATTTGTGAAAGTGAGAAAACCTAGAATAGTGAATGCAAACCTACAAAGCCCTTAATGCTTGAAAAATAAAGAAAAGAACCTTCATTTATTTCTTCATAGAATGAAAATGAAAAAATATAGTGGCAGTCATGAGGAGTTTTGAAGAAAGAATGCAAGTAGAAGTATACCCAGAATGTGCTTCAGAAAGACAAACCTAGAATGGAATACAAGATGCTTTTCTTTTCTTTCAAGAAAAGTAAACAATATTCTTTCCTTTCTATCATATTTAGAAGCAGGAAAAATGCATTTCTTGAAAGCAATAAACCAAGCATCATGAAGCTAAGGTTTCGAGCAAGGAGGGGTTCTAAAATGTAGACCCAGTTTGAGCATTCCAGCCACAGCTTGAAGGTTTCCATTATTTTCTTTTGTTTCTACTAATGGCCAAACCCCATAAGGGTTTTATATGAAGGGGTGTTTTCACAAATACAAAAGAAGGAAAACAACTCAAGAGTTTGTGAAGTCACAACCGTCATTACATTTTTTCAAAAACTCACATTTGTAATGGAGCTGGGGGTTTTGAAAACCCCATATCATGCTCACAACAACAATGAATGAAATCGAGTTTGTATTCTCATGGTCGCATCCTAGGAGTTTCTTTTGTTTCACAAATGGCCAAACCCACAAGGGTTTACATAAAGAAGCCACAAATATAGAAAATAAAGGAGTATTCGAGCTTATCCAAGTATGTAAGCACTTAGGAATTTGAGGGGTCACCACATTTCAAGAAGAAGATACAACCATACACATAATGTGTAGAGAAGAAACAAAACATTCATTTATTTTGAGCTCGAATTGAGCATATTTTTGCAGAAAATAAAGAGAGAATGCAAGATTCCATGGTAAGAAACTTACCCAAGTCTTGTCATTGGGAAAATGCATTTGAATACCCTAAGTAGCAAGTTTCAGAAATGCTTCAATGAAAACCTCAAAATAATGAGAGCATCAAAAAAATGTAAACAAAAGGAAGTGCATCAGAAAAATGATGGTGGTCATGGCTAAAGAACCAAAATATGTTTCCAAAATGGAGAATACATAAATCATTGTTTGGTTTTGAAACAAAGGGAACTTACTTGTGATTTTTCCTACGGTAAAAAATCTAGAAGCTTCAAAATTTGACAGGGAAGCAAGAACTTGAAGAGTTTGAGCATTTAAAACCCTTGTTTCATGGTGGTAGCTGAAAGACTTCTCCAAAAACTGAGTGCAAAAAATGAATGAGAAAAAGGTGGAGTTTGATAGTTTTGTTTTAGGGTTTTCCTCATTTCCCTAATTTGGACTTGTGATTTTTGTCACATTAATTTAAAATTAA
The DNA here is from genome assembly GCA_007258455.2 of Sequoia sempervirens. NCBI lineage: Eukaryota > Viridiplantae > Streptophyta > Pinopsida > Cupressales > Cupressaceae > Sequoia > Sequoia sempervirens. The sequence continues at coordinate 618,492,057 of VDFB02000003.1, read as the reverse complement.
ATGCCTTCACTAATGCCTCAGTGGTGTTTTTCCTTTGCATATGTTCTACATACCTAGGTTGCATAATGCCTTTGTTATTTTCTTGATCTTTGCAGAAAAATCATGTAGCCTATGCCTTAGGATTTTTGTGATTTTTTAGAAAATCATATAAATATATGCCTTTGCCTCAATTATTTTATGATTTTTATAGAAAATCAAATGACAATGCCTAATATTGTATGCTTTGTGGATTTTTATCAAAACCAATAGTTGCCTTGTGGTATTGCAAAAATCAGAAATCAAAGCCAAGTAAGGTGAATTCGAACTCAAGTCTCTCCTTCTTTTTGTGAAAATCAAAACTTCAAATGATGTAAAACATTATTAAAAGAAATGTTCCTATAAATTGCTTTAATAATTATTATTTTCAATGCAGTAAAACAAGAAAATACATGAATAGAGACTTTTAGTTTACTTTCCTATTTTAGTTGGAGTCCTTTTGCGCGAGATGGAAAAGCAAGCAAACTAAAGTTTCCACTTCTATTTTTTAGCTAGTTCTAGGTCAATTTTGAGTCTTTTCTGGGTCAATATGCTTTGGAGGGAATATTTCCATCTTTTTCACTCATTTGGATCAGTTTTATGCCCTATTTTGGAGGATTTTTTCCCTTGCTCGAAGATCACACCAGAGTTGTTATTTTGAGGAGCAGTTTACTCAAAATTTTCCCTCTCACTCTTGGAGATGCTTTGGAGGCATATATTGGAGGAAAAACATTTTTTTCTTAGTTCAAGTTTAGATTTGCTTCTTACTTTCTTGACTAAGTTTGCAAAGAGCTTTGTAATCCATTGTTTATACTTAGATTTTCATATTTTCATACTCCTTCAATTAAATAAAAGCAACAAAGCATTCCTATCTCAAAATTTTTGTCTCACTTTACAATAGTGATTTGATGTTATCATTGTGATTTCAAAATACTAAATCCTTTCTATGTCTCATTGTTGCAATTGTGGTACAAAAATTTCATATAGCACAAGTTGTATGTTGTGTTTTTTTTCTAAACCTTCATGTAAATCATTGTTGTGTTGTATGTTTCATTTGAGGTTGTGAAAGTTTTTTTTTTTTGAAAACTAATTGTGAGTTAAGTTGGTGAAAGAAGTTAAAGTTCTGGTGCATCATCCATTAGATGTTAGGATTTGCATTTTAGTTTATCCTTCTAACGCTTTTCTCAAAAAAGTCATTTAGATTAGGTGATATGCCAGGAGAACTAACCCTATCTAGAGATTCATTATTGCCATAGGTCACCCACAACCTGAGAGTGTTTCCATGTTTCAATCGGATAGTTATGTCAAATCTTAGCTAGGGTGCAATCCTTATTGACAACAATTTTTTGCATGCCTGATGGGACTCTGAAAGTTTGTTTCAGAGAAATTTTTTCAAGTTAGAACATGTTGTTTTGGTATAAGCTGTAAGGAAAGCAGAGGTACGAAAGCAACTTTCCTAATGTCAAAACCACAGGGAAGGAAGCATATAGTACTTTTAATTTTCAAATTACAATCCAATTAAGACACACATGAATGATTTATAGAAATAGAGAAGATACTCAAAGACAATGAACAACAAATTTACATGGGAAAACCCTTTCAGGAAAAAACCCACCACACCAAGCCTAATCTCTTTTTATTACAGTAACAAACAAATTACATACAAATCAGAGATACAAATCTCAAGTATTAGTTCACAGTAGTTTCATTCACTGTTCTTCCTATTACATAAATTCTCTCAAGAATCTGACTTATATATCCTCAGAATTGATCTACTTTTATTTTATCACATTCTTATTTTTGTCTTTTGTTCATCCTTATCCGCCATTTCCCCATCCTAGAAAGTTTCCTCTTGAGTGTTGATTTTTCCCTACATGCAGTTCAGCTCCAGCGTCGCAACTGTTGCAAAAAACTAACTGCCATCCATTTGAAAATCGCTTTCTCTGATTGGTCCACGAGGCTCCACATAGGATGGTCAAACAATCAGAGGCGTTCAAACTTTGTTGGCATATCAGTGAGACACTAACAATGTCTCCCCGATGCCACAAAGCCTTCACTATCGATATCGTCATAGGTTCCAATAGTTAGAAAGATGATATAGAGAATACCATGAGTCATACCGAATCCATCGACATCCATTGCATTCCTATCGGCAAGAGATTTCTCATCGGCAAGACTCATACCAAATGCCACAAGTCATATCGACCTCAAAAAAGCCATCATCAAGACTATCGTAGATCGCCAAGACCTCATACTGAAGTCTTCAAGTCATGTCATCGTGAGTTTTCCATTCGGTGAGACAAACGTCTTTCGCCAAGACCTCACATCGAACACATTAGCATTTCCATCAACACCCATCTATTGCTAAGACATTCAACTATCGCCAAGAGGTTTCACTGAGATCTCTTATGTTACTTCGAAGCACCTGACAGTCGGCAAGACATTCATCTTTTGCCAAGACTTCACTCCGAGCACAACCAAGTCTTACCGAGTCGGAAAGGATTTTGTCTTTCGTTGAGACCTCATATTGAGCACTCATGTCTTACCGAGTTGGCAAGACATTTGACCTTCGCCAAGACCTTTCACTGAGCACTCATGTCTTACCGAAGACTATCGGCGAGACTCTCCATCGGTCACCAAGACTTCATACCGAAGTCTTTGAGTCACTGTGAAGACCCCAAGTGTATCCCTGTTAGTGAGACCTTCCATTGTCGCTGGGACTTCTCCCCGAGACCCTTGTGTTACCTCGATAGCCATATGCTATCGGTGAGACATTCTCCAGTCATTGGGACTTCTACCCAAGAACCTTGTGTTTCCCTAATGCCCGATAAGAGCATTCTGTTGGCCAGAGGTCTCTACTCGACAAAAGGTCACAGTGATAGACTTGTCAGCAAGACATCAACTCTGTCTCGGCGACATGAACATTTCAAGAGAATTTAGAATAGCTAGCCAGCCAGACATGATTAATGTGACAACGACTTTTCCCTTCAGGAGTTCTATGTCAGTATGGATTGAGGCACATATTCTAACAATCTCCCACTTGATGAAGACCTTACTGACAACTCTAAAGCATAATAAAACTACTAAAATTCATGGGCCAAGAGGCCCATCAAATGACACACCACCTATATTTGTCTGTGCTCACAAGCTTCGTCAATGCATCTGCAACATTCTCTAGAGTATCCACTTTCTCCAAAGAGACCTTCCCATCCTCCACCATATCCTATAAAAAATGATACTGTACATCTATATGTTTCGTCTTGGCATGGAAAGTAGTATTTTTCGCCAAACATATAGCACTTTGACTATCACAGTAAATTGTAATTTTTCCTGCATCAAAACCAATGTTAGAACACAAATTTTTTAACTAGGTTGCTTCTTTATAGGCATGTGTAGCTTCCATGTATTCTGCCTCTGTAGTGGACAAAGTGACTACTGCTTTCCGCTTGCTCATCCAACTTACTGTGCCACCATTCATCATGAAAACATATCCACTAGTGGATCTTCTGCTGTCAATGTCCCCTGCCCAATCAGAGTCCACATAACCTCAAATAATGAGAGTCCTCTGTGATTCAACCAAGTTCCCATGGTAACACAAAGCATAGTCTGAAGTGCCCTTTAGATATCTAAACACTCTCTTCACAACATCCCAATGTGTCCTAGGATTATCCATAAACCGACTAAGAACTCCCACTGCTTGGGCAATGTCTAGCCTTGTACAGACCATTGCATACATAGGGCTGCCAACCGCACTAGCATATGGCACACTGGTCATGTCCTCCATCTCAGTAGGAGATTTTGGATAGTCTTCAATAGATAGCTTTGTTCCCTGTATAACTGAAACAGTTAGCTACTTGCAGTTAGTCATACAAAATCTCTCTAGAACAATCATGATATACTTACTTTGATTGAGCCAAAGTTTTTTATTCTTCATGTCCCTGGTTATTTCCATTCCCATAATATACCTTGTTGCACCAAGATCTTTCATTTCAAACTTTGCAGACAACTGAGACTTTAGATTAGAAATCAATAGCTTACTATTGCCTATGAACAACATATCATCAACATAGAGAGCAATAATAAGAAATTGATCATTTTCAGCTTTGTAATACACATAGTGATCAGATGTTGATCTTACAAATCCTAATGACAAAAAAAAAGTGTCAAAATTTTGGTACCACATTCTAGGAGACTATTTTAACCCATACAGAGATTTCTTTAACTTGCAAACCAGTCTTTCTTTACCTTTTTCCACAAAGTGCTCCGACTGGGACATATAAATTTCTTCTTCAAGATCACCATGAAGAAACACTTTCTTCACATCCATCTGTTCAATCTCTAAGTCATACACTGCTGCAAGTGACAAAATAAATCTAATAGATGTTAGCTTAGCTACAGGAGAAAATATTTCTCCATAATCAATTCCCTCTACCTAGGAATAACCTTTTGCAACCAGCCTCACTTTATATTTTTCTACATTGCCTTCCAGACCAATTTTATTTTTAAATACCCATTCGCAGCCCACAGCTTATCTACCTTTAGGCAATGGCACCAAACTCTAGGTATTATTCTTTTCTAATGATGCCATTTCTTCATTCATGGCTTCCAACCAAGAGTTTGAATCAGACATTTTAAATGCCTCTTTCATAGTCCTAGGTTCATCTGCTAGAAATTAAAGCATAGGCACAAGTAGACTCTATCAAAGAAAACCCCCATACCTATCAGGTTGCTTTCTTTCATGAGTTGACCTCCTCACATGCTGAGGCTGAGGTGGTTCTTCATCTTCTTCAGAACTTTAGAGCTACTTGAGCTTTCCTCAATATCAGGTACATTTTGATTTTTCAATTCCTCTTTATCTGGTGTTAGAGGAATTTCTGCTACATCCTTTTCATTTTCTGATTTCTTCTCTGACTGGATCTAGTGTAGAAGGCTTTAGCTCACGAAAGATAACACTTTGTTGTACAAAACCTTCGAGTCTCAGGATTCCAAAGCTTGTATCCTTTTATGCAGCACTATAGCCAATAAAAATACACTTTACAGCTTTGTTTTCCAACTTATATCTTTTCAAATGGCACATATGCATATGCCTCACACCCAAACACGAATATGTCTCAGAGAGGGCTTCTTTCCGGACCATGCTTCCAAAGGCATCTTCTCAACAAAGCAGAGTTAGGAGAATGATTTACCAAGTAACATGTAGAGACTGCTTCAGCCCAAAACTTCTCCTCCAAGCCAACATTGCTCCAGCATACTTGTGCTCTTTCCATTCTTGTCCTATTGAACCTTTCGCAACTCTATTTTGTTGTGGAGTGTAAGGTGTAGTATTATGTCTTTTAATCCCATGATCTGTATAGTACCTTTCAAATTCATCTGAACAAAACTCACCGCCATTGTCAGTCCTTAAACATTTAATTTTCCTACCAGTCTGATTTTCAACAAGGTTTTAAATTCCTTAAACTGACTGAACACTTCTGATTTACTTTTCAGAAAATATACAAATTTTCTTGAATAATCATCAATAAATGACACATCGTATCTTGATTTAGGCAGAGAAGGAACATTCCTGGATCAAACACATCAAAATGAATATAATCAAGCAAACTAGAAGATTTGTGAAAAGCTGGAATAAAATGAAACGATGTTGTTTACCATATATGCAATGTTCACAAAATTCAAACTCAAGGTTACAATCTTCAAGCCCTTCTACTAGGTTTTTATTTTTTAAGGTTTTTAAACCTTTCTCACCAATGTGGCCTAGCCTATGATGCCAAAGCATAGTCTTCTCTGCTAGAAGTTTAACCTCCATGGAGTTTACACCATCAGGAACGTTTTCCTTCTTTTCTCCATGAGTAGCTTTTAGTGACTTTGCAGAGACACTATTGCATTGAACAACATGTGCATCCAGCTTGTACAAGGTACCAATTCAAGCACCCCTAGCCAACACCATTGCACCTCTAGTCATATCAAGTAGCCATTTCTAGAGAATGTGACCTGCACTCCGATATCATTCAACTTACTTACAAAAAGTAAATTTTGAGCCAGACCTGGTATATGCATTACATCATTGATTCCCTTCACTCTTCCATCATGGAATTGAATTTTGACTCTTCCATGACCAACAATTTCCAAAGATGAATCATTTTCTAAATACACCTTTCCACCATCATAGTTTTCATACTTTGTGAACCAGTCTCTATGAGATGTCATGTGGAAAGATGCTTCAAAATCAATTAGCTAGACATCATCTGATGCCCTTGTAGCCAAAGCTGCAATGAAGCTATATGCATCACTCTGAGAAGAATCATTTCCAAAAGAGTTTTTCTTCTTCTTTTTCTCCTCCTTGCAATCCTTTCGGATATGACTAGGTTGCCCACAATTCTAGCACTTCACCTTGGAATTCTTGCCAGGAGACTTTGATCTCCCTTCTGATTTTGATATGGATTTCTTGTCCTTCTTCTTGCCTTTCTCCTTCGATCTGCCTCTGACAGCCAAAGCCTCCATTGGCATCTCAAAAAAATTTCTTCTCATCTCTTCTGAAAATAAAGAAGCAACAACATCTTCAATCTTGAAAGTGGATGTCGTACTCCCAATAGCCATCACCAGATGATCCCAAGAATCTGGCAATGAACATAGCAGCAGCATGCAACAATCTTCGTCTTCAATTTTCACACTAATAGATGTTAGCAGAGCAATCAGCATGTTGAAAGCATTCAAGTGATCAACAACAGATCCTCCCTCCTACATTCTCAAAGAGTACAACTTCTTCCTCAAGAACAATTTGTTCACCAAGGACTTGCCTTGATAAATAGATGCTAGTCTTTTCCACAAGGAAGATGTAATCTTTTCTTCATGCACCTTCAGAAGAATAGAGTCTGCCAAACAGAGCCTTATCAGCCCCTTAGACTTTTTATTTGCAAGATCCCAATCCTCTTGCTTCATGCCTTGAGGCATCTTTCCAGACACAACAAGCCACAGATCACGATCCACTAACAGATCTTCCATTTTGAGTTTCCACAACTCAAAATTGCTACCATTAAATTTATCTATTTCCATCTTTCTGGATGTGTTTTCCATCTTAATCTGTAATTAAATTATCAGACCTCTAACAAACTCCCACTAAAAAAGAATTGACACAAAAAACCCAACCCACTCACAAGGATAACACAACTGGCTAGGCTCTGATACCACTTGTAAAGAAAGAAGAGGTGCGGAAGCAACTTTCCTAATGTCAAAACCACATGGAAGTAAGCATACAGTACTTTTAATTTTCAAATTATAATCTAATTAAGACACACATGAATGATTTACAGAAACAGAGAAGATACTCAAAGACAATGAACAACATATTTACGTGGGAAAACCCTTTCAGGAAAAATCCCACCACACCAAGCTAAATCTCTTTGTATTACAGTAACAAACAAATTACATACAAATCAGAGATACAACTCTTTGGTATTAGTTCACAGTAGTTTCATTCATTGTTCTTACTATTACAGAAATGCTCTCAAGAATCCAACTCATATATATCCTCAAAATTGATCTGCTTTTATTTTATCACATTCTAATTTTTGTCTTTTGTTCATCCTTATCCGCCATTTCCCCATGGTAGAAAGTTTCCTCTTGAGCATTGATTTTTCCTTGCATGCAGTTCAACTCCAGCGTCGCACCTATTGCAAAAAACTAACAGCCATCCATTTGAAAATTGCTTTCTCTGATTGGTCCATGAGGCTCCACATAGGATGGTCAAACAGTCAAAGGCGTTCAAACTTTGTTGGCGTAGAGAAAGTTTTTCAAGTTAGACCATGTTGTTTTGGTATAAGAAACAGTGTTTCCAACCTTTAGAGGTTTTAATTTTATACCTGGCAACTCTGTTATCTGGTTTTGCATGCATATCTAGTGTGACCAACTTATGAGAAGAGTGCAAACTAGATCAATTCCTACTTCGTTTGAATATTTGCAGTTATCTCCATCAAGAAGAAGGGGTAGGACAACAAGAAGAGTTTTTGACTCACCAAGGAGGTCAAAATCCACACCTCCAAATCTCAACCCTACAATTTTAGTGCAAAAAAATATGGTACCTATAGCACAAGCATCGGTGTTAGCAAGGCATTTTGCATTTGCACCATTTAATGAGGGAAACCCATTATTTCTTGTGCAACATGATGAAATTCCTATTGCATCCCTCAAAAGTCTACCATATTTCATCAGAGAAGATTAGGCCACTCTTGTTGAGCACACTCGAGATGTGGCAACTTTGTGCTCAATTCATAATGTCACCGAGGATAACGTAGCACTTAGGATTTTGGCTACATCATTGAAAGGAAAATCATTGCAATGGTTTAGAGGCCTTCAAACAAATTCAATTGCAACATGGGACCAACTGGGAGATGGCTTGCATCGTCAGTTTGAAAACAAATCTAATCATTTGTCTTTGTTGGAGCAATTAAGTACTATAAAGAGAGCTCCTCATGAGCATATGTCAGATTTTAACTACCATTTCCAAAGGACTTGTGATAGGATTCCCATGATGGTAAAGCCTTCACTACAACATGCATTTCTATTTTTTCTAAAGGCTTTGAATAGTGAAATTTTTGTAATGATCCAATCTATGGGTGGGTTTACACTTCCTAATGCCTATGATATAGCTATTAGAGCATAAAACTGCCTTATTCAAGCTGGTAAAATAGCCCCAAGGCATCCTATGCCCATTTTTCCTAAAGTACAACCACTGGTACCTATGTCTTTACCCCCTTTAGTTCTTGTCCCGCTCATTCCAACAATAGGATATCAAGTTGCAGTTCAAGAAACTGTTGTTCCAGCCCATTCTCAAGAACTTGAAGAGATGAGAAACATATTGAAAATTGTAGGGAATTATTTGGTGAGTATTAAGAGGCAAGTTGGCCAAGATTCTAGACCCTATCAAGCTCCACATTAGCCCAACCAATCAAATAGACCACCTTTTCAAGCTGATTCTCAAGGCCAAAGGAGAAATTACAATCCTAGACCCTTTCAACCTTATAATCCTAATGCTGCCAACTCTTCAAAAGAGCTCATTCCCACACAGAATAATATGGCACAAAAGTGTGAATGGTGTTATCCATGCAACTAGCTTCATAACCAAGCTGCATGCATGAATGGTATGAGAAATCAACCTCTTATGGTGCAAAATAGTTATGCTGGTTTGGAAGGTGTATCAAAAGAGGATCTAGAGCAACAAAGTAACCCTGATATTTCCTTGATGAATTGGCAAGGAACTGAGTTTTGTGGGGTGAATCATTTTCAAGGTCAAAACTAGCCAGATTCACCTATTGAAGCCAATACTAGATCAAAGAAGAGGGCTGTTGATTTGCGGAAGCAAGCTGAAAATGTTAAAAAACAACCAGCCAAAGATAAATTTCATGTTTCAATAGCTCAAGTTGTTCCCACAACACATTGAAGAGTGAAAATTCTACAAAGAGGACAAGCTATACCTAAGAAGGAGCAACCTAAGGTGCAATCATAGCCTTTGCAAAGACAAAATGATGTTGTTGCTCTTAAAGGAAATAAAAAGGTGAGCCCCATTTCATTTAATGTTGTTGAACACCTTAAGAAGGATAATATTAGCCTGTCAATAATGGAGGCATTGCACATTCCTAGTCAAAAATATTTGTTGCAAGATGCTTTGGCTAAGATTTCTATATTTGATGTTGCTAGCCAAGAAAAGACTAAGGTTGTGCTTGCAAATAGACTAGAAGTTAAGAATGAGCAACAAGCTCAAGAGGTAAAGCCTCATCCATTCTACTTGAGTCTAATCATTGGTGATAAGCTTGTTCATAACTGCATGATTGATTTGGGTGCAAGTAGTTTTGTAATGCCCAAGAGTCTAGCCGATAAGCGAGGATTAGTTTATGAGCCTCTTTCAAAAGGAGTGGTTCAACTAGATAGATCTGTTGTTAAGACTATTGGGGTGATTAAAAATCTAGCTCTTACCTTGCATGCATGCGCAAATTTTGCAATCCCACAAGATATTGATGTTATTGACCTACCACCTCATTTTTCCATATGCCTTTCTAGGGATTCTACTGCCAAGTTGGGTGGGTTTCCATCTTTTGATTGGTCTCATTTGTTTTTAGAACAAGGTATGGTACAAAAGTAACCATAAAATTTGAGCCTCTAGCCAAGGATCATATTGAACCATATCTCCCTAGCCCTATAAATTCTAACCTCCACATCACCTAGGAGATGGAGGATCAATCCATGACCCTAGACCCTAGCACACCTATTGAGGATGTAAATCTAGATGAGTGGGAAACCGAGGATCATGAAGTTGACCCTTTTAGTCACACCGATGAGGTAGGATTAGGATTTTATATGATTCATGAACCTAATGTAGTGATCCCAAATCTGGTCAAGGATCAAAGTTAGCCTAAACAACAAGTTAATTGGCTTTGGAAGCTATATTTTGATGGTTCAAGAAGTTGAATGGGTGCTGCTGGAGGAGCCATGTTGATTTCACCTGATGGAGATAAGTACTACTCAACATTGAGGTTTTCTTTCAGTTGTACAAATAATACATCCAAATATGAAGCACTTATTCATGGCCTAGAATGGGCCAAAAAGAGAGGTATTAAGTGCTTACAAAAAGTTTATGGTGATTTTATCAAGAAGTATAAACATAAAGTTTGAGATTTAGTTGAGGATTTTGATGCCTTTAATCTACTTTCTATCCCTAGAAGTTAGAATAAGCATGTAGATAAACTTGTTGCCATAGGATCTCAGTTTGATATTCCAAATGAAATTCACAATGTCGAGGTACAACAGTATGTAAAAGTTATTGTTAGACCATCCGTACCTGATAATAATGTAATTTGGAAATTTTTTGATAGTGATGAACATATTATAAGTTTTATTATTGCAAAATCTAAGTGTGCAACTAAAAATCAACATAAATGGTAGCAACAATATGACAATTAGATTGTGTAACTGAAGTCAAACAAGTTGCCCAAGGGATTGGTAACCTTGGAATCAATTTTTAATTCTAATGACCAAGTCAGAAATGATAAAAGTAGCATGACTGTTAAGCAAGAGCACTATGAGGCCATTGAGATATTTAAGGGTAAGCTTCTCAAGCTTGGAAAGGTATGTACCAAGGAGAAACAACAAGCTTTCATTCTATTGTGTCAAGAATTTAGTGATGTTTTTGCTTGGGAGTATAGATATTTAAAAAGTTTTGAACTTGAGCTAGGTCAACACACCATTGAGTTAGAGCCTAATGCAAAACTAGTGAGGAAAAAGCAAAGGCCTCTTAACCCCAAGCTTGAGCATCTTATGAAAGATAAATTGAACAAGTTAATTGAAAGTAATATCATCTTTCCTATTAAGCATACATCTTGGGTTTCTAACTTAGTGCCTGTTAGAAAGAAGAATGGTGAGATTAGGATTTGTGTTGATTTTCATGATTTTAATAAAGCCTCTCTCAAGGATCACTATCCACTCCCTTCAATGGAGCAAATTTTTCAAGTTATTTTTGGTTTTGACAGATTTTCTTTATTGGATGGATATTCAGGCTATAACCAAATTTTTCGTGAAGGAGGAGGATCAGTACAAGACTACATTTACCACCAAATGGGATACCATGGCTTAGAGAAAAATTCCTTTCAATTTGTCCAATGCAAGGGAAACATTTCAAAGAGCAATGGACATGGCCTTGCATGGCCTCATGAATAAGATTGTTTTGGTATATCTAGATGATAAATTATAGTTTTTTTCAAAGAATGCTAGTGAAAATTTTGATCATTTGAGGTAGAATTTTTAGAGATGTAGAGATTTTGGGGTTTCTCTTAACCCCAAGAAGTGCATATTTTTGTCCATGAAGGTAAGCTCCTTGGACACATTGTTTGAAAACATGGTATTTCCATTGATCCAGAAAGAGTTTATTCTATTCTTGATTCACCCCTACCAGGACATAAGAAAGGCTTACAAATATTTCTTGGTAGGATTAAATTTTTGAGAAGATCTATACCTAATGTTGCAACATTATTACAGCCTCTTACAACAATCCTTAAAAAGAATGTATCTTTTAATTGGACTAAAGAGGGTAAGAGGAGCTTTGAGTAGATAAAAGAGGCCCTTGTAGCTGCTCCCACACTCATTAATCCTAACTATGATAAAGATTTTATTTTATATGCTTTTGGAGGTGTTGACACCATTTCAACTATGTTGTGCCAGCAGACTGATGAAGGCTTGGAGCAGCTTGTGGCATTTTTTAACCAAGTGTTGCATGATTATGAGGTAAAATATTCTTTTGTTGAAAAACATGTGTTTGTTGTTGTTAGAAGCCTTAGAAAGTTCAAGCATATTCTCTCTAACAATTGAATATAGTTGTTGGTTTCCCATCCAACTGTTAAGGATTTCTTGCTTAATAGGGATATTAATGATAAAAGGGCTAGCTAGATAACTAAAGTAATGGAGTTTGATATTGATATTAAGGTTACTAAGCTTGTTAGGGGCAAGGGTTTGTGTGAGAAGATTTCTGAAAATGGAGAAAATAACCAAGGGGATGAAAGTGTTGCAACAGTGTTCAACAATGAAGAACAAGTTGTTGGTTCAACTCCTACTACAAGCTGGGTGCAATAAATGATTTGTTACTTGCAATATGGTGACTGCCTTGAAGGTTTGGATAGAGAAAAGAGAAGGTACTATAGGCTACAAGCCATACCTTATGTTGTTATTGAGTGTGTTTTATATAGATGGGATTTTCATGGTGTTTTATTGAGGTGTATCGAACTAGATCAGGTAGACAAGTTGTTGCGGGTATGTGCAGGATCATGATGCGCCAAAAAGTGGCAATATTATGGGTATTTGTAGGGTATGTAGCTAACAACTTTTTTTTAATCCAAAATTAGTGAAACGAAAAGGGTTTTTAGAGGAGATTCTCAGATTTCTACCAATATAAATTATGCTTTAATTTGAATTTAATAAATAATTATTATTCATTTTCTATTAGAATTATGACTAAAGTCTTGATCGATAGGCTGATTGAAAAACATCTATAACTTTCAAATGATATCACATTTTTTGAATCCGAAACATGTGTCACATTCTATGCTTCACATAATTTAGGATTAAGAAAAGAAAAATTAAATTTCATGAAGTTTTGACCAAGTTAAGGTGGTCAGACATACAAGTTTTTTATGTTTTTTAAAAGTTGTAATAAAAAATTTATAATTAATTATTTACTTGGAAAAAAATTACAAAAAAATATGCATCACATCCAGACATGAGTCCTCTACTTATATATAAAATTTTATAAAAAAATATTATCATTTTATTATGGTTAGGGTGGTTAGACAGACACTTCTTATTTTTTCCCTAAAATTTAAGTACTACTGCATTGAAATTTCAAATTTTCACCAAATAGATTTTGTTTATTTTTAAATAAACCTAGTATTTTAGAAATTACATTCAATTTTCTACATATTCTATTCTTACATATTTTTGAAATAATATAGATAACTTATTCATTTTTTTACGTCAAGTTGCCTAACACTGATTTTTCTGAATTTTTTGCCACTTAAGGGCCTATTTTTTCCATGATGATCCTGCACATACCCTTGCAAGAGTTTCATAATGGGCCTTTAGGAGGCCATTTTGTAGCAAGAAAAATAGCTCTAAAAATTATGAGAGTTGGATACTATTGGCCAGATGTATTCAAGGATTCATTTTCTTGGGTTAGAAAGTGTGAAAAGTGTTCATTATTTGCAGGGAAGCAAAGGCTTGCAGCTTTGCCTCTGCACCCCATTCAGGTAGAGCAACCTTTTGCTAAGTGGGGTTTTGATTTCATTGGACCTATTAACCCACCTTCAAGTGCAGACAATAAATGGATTCTAACTGCAATAGATTATTTTACTAAGTGGATTGAGGCTGTTACTTTGAAGGAAGCAAATGAAACTTCTATTTTGATTTTTTCTCAAGATTTGGTGTCTATATTGGACACTCCCAATTCTATTATTTCTGAAAATGGATTAGCTTTTATTGGTTTAAGGATTTCAAATTGGTTTATTAAGAATAATTTTTTTTTGAATACTTCATCTAATTATTACCTGCAAGATAATGGGCAAGTGGAATCCACCAATAAAAAATTGATTAAGATCATTAAGAAGACCACTGAGGACAATAAGAGAACATGGCATGAAAAGTTGAAGTTAGCCCTTTGGGCTGATAGGATAACTCCTAAAAGAGCCATTGGTTGCTCTCCTTATGTTCTCACTTATGGTAAGAAGGCCAAGTTACCAATTTTTGTTGAATTACCAACCCTGAATTTCATTAAGGAACTTGAGTTGTTAGAAGAGCGGCCTATGGAAGTAAGGCTTGCATAGCTAATGGAGTTAGAGGAAACTAGAAAAGAAGCATTGAGAAATCTTGAAATCCATCAAGCTCAGATGAAAAGTTCTTTTGAAAAAAGGGAAAGGACAAGAGATTTCATTATTGGTGATTTAGTTTTCAAATGGGATGAGCATATATAAGCAAACCTAGAAAACATTCTAAGTTTGATGCAATTTTGGATGGACCCTATGTGATCATAGAGTGCAAGGAATACAATGCCTTCCAACTTTCCAAGTTAAGTGGAGAGGTGAGCTACCTATCCCACTCAATGGGATCCACCTCAACCATTGCCTCTAAGGATAAGTTCTACATTTTTTTATTATAGTAGACTAGTGTTTTTCTGCTACTAAGTGCTTAAGGCACACTTATTTTAGTTATTTTCTTTCCCTAAGTGTTTTTGTGTGTGTTTGTTGGCCATAGGGCCTTATAGTTTGCTTTCAGTTTGATTTTTTGCTACTGTTTGGAGTATTTGTAGTTGAGTTTCAATGGTTTTCTAAGTTTGAAAAGGGGAAGATTTGACTCTGAGCCTAATGAATTGTCTAAGGAAGTTGGTCTATATCCTTAGCAGACAAGCATTCAACATAAATTGCCATAAATGTTACCAAATTTTCACCAAGAGCTCAAATTGGTAAAGCTGAAACAATCTTATTATATTAAAGGTGAAGAGTACTCTAACACATTTTTTCCATGCTTAACCATTGCATATCAAAGTTTAAAAGAAATAATTCAGTTTTATTGTGCAATTTGTTACAACATAAGGATGCTAAAAGATTGAATTCAGTTTTGTTGTTTAATATTTTACAACATAAAGGAAAGTACATAAAGAACACAAGATATTACTTTCATTCAATTCTGTAATGTTTCATTAATTTTGCAATGAAATATACACAAGATTGCACAAGTGTTGCTTTTCTATTCATTGGAAAGAAAAGAAAAAATCAAATGTCCCACACAAGCCATAGGAGTAGCTGAACTAAAGCAACATTGGTAATTCACTATACATCTGAAGATGAAAGCAATAAAGGGAGCATATAAGAAAAAACATATCCATCATTTCCTGTTGAAGTTTGGTGTTGGTCTTTGTTGTTGCCAACTCTTCCTCGCTTCTGATCTTCAAGGGAACCTGCATCATGATAAGAGGGTTGGTTAGAGCTCTGGATATGAATTTGCATATGTGCCCTATCAATAGAAATATAGCATATGCCTATGATGCTTTAACTCAGTTGAGCAAGTATAAGACACATATGCAAGAGAGGCTAAAAAATAAAACATCACAGGAGCATTGAGCTTCATTGTTTTTTCTATCTAACATGTTTGTTCACTTCATGCAAGTATAGGTGAAATCATGGTGCTAATAAATTTTTGAAGACATCATAACATGTGGTGCAAAAATGGGCTCCCACAAGGGTTGTGCCCAACATGCTGCCCCTAATTTTCAAAAGGTGAATGAGATAGGAATGCACATTCATATTGCTCAATTAAAAGCATTTCAGCTGAAGGAGTAATTCACAAAGTGATTGCAAGAGTAACAAATTCATTGCTCATTCATGACAATCAATTCAAAAGTGCAATGAAGTGAAGATCACAAATGAACAATGGACTGATAAGATGCCTAAGTAATATGCAACTTAGAATAAGTGCACCATTTCCTCATTAATATTTATATTTGCATATAAATATTTCATGTTGTCCTTGTTTATTTTCATAGAATGGCGTTGATATCATATCTTACTGCTGCTATATATCAATGTTGATTGTTGTTTAAGTTATTCAGAGTGCACATTTTGAAGGCACAATCAAAAGATAAAGGAAGGTTGAAAAATAATGTATCCACAATGGGGCAACAAAGAGTAAAGTAAGACTACTATACTACTATGCAAGGTAAGTGTGGAATGGTGAACAATTATTGGTAATAGTTCTCACTAAGAAGTAAAAGAGCATTAACAAGTGTCTCATGATAAGGGAATGTGCAAAAAACAATGGAAGAATTGATCAAGTCATAACATAGAGGACAAAAGAATCATCATTAACATCTATGTAATGCATAAAGGCCATCATGAATCTATATATGCAAAAGGTTTGCAGGAGACAAAATAATTTTGCAAAAGGACAACATCAAATTATTAAAGTAAAATAGAGGCATCATATTTAGATCACTACTGCAGCATCCTGACATGTTTCATTTTTTATAAAAGGAGGGTTTGCAATCATGTATTTCACATTTAAAGAGTCAAAGTAAAGACAAGAGGCACTGCTTCATGCAAATGTTCAAAATGTATAATGAACTACAACCTACAGTGGTGAAGCCTCATAACACCTGTAGGTGTACCTTGCTCCCCAAATGCAAACAAATAACAAGTGGGTTGCTTGTACATGTCATATGCATTAGACAACCATGGTAAGGGAAAGTAGATGCCATAATGAAAATTTTCTCTCTTTTCATGTTCTCAAAAGTAAAGTGATGGATTTGTGAAAGTGAGAAAACCCAAAATAGTCAATGCAAACCCACAAAGCCCTTGATGCTTGAAAAATAAAGAAAAGAACCTTCATTTATTTCTTCATAGAATGAAAATGCAAAAATATAGTGGGAACCATGAAGAGTTTTGAAGAAAGAATGCAAGTAGAAGTATACCTAGAATGTACTTTAGAAAGACAAACCTAAAATGGAATACAAGATGCTTTTCTTTTCTTTCAAGAAAAATAAACAATATTCTTTCCTTTCTATCATATTCAAAAGTAGGAAAAATGCATTTCTTGAAAGCAATAAGCTGAGCATTATAAAGCTAGGGTTTCGAGCAAGGAGGGGTTCCAAAATGTAGACCTAGTTTGAGCATTCCAGCCATGGCCTAAAGGTTTCCATTATTTTCTTTTGTTTTTACTAGTGGCTGAACCCCATAAGGGTTTTATATGAAGGGGTGTTTGCACAAATACAAAAGAAGGAAAATAACTCAAGAGTTTGTGAAGCCACAACCGTCATTACATTTTTTCAAAAACTCACACTTGTAATGGATCCACGGGTTTTGAAAACCCCATATCATGCTCACAACAACAATGAATTAAACCGAGTTTGTATTCTCATGGCCATGGCCTGGGAGTTTCTTTTGCTTCACAAATAGCCAAACCCACAAGGGTTTACATAAGGAAGCAAGAAATACAGAAAATGGAGGAGTATTTGAGCTTATCCAATTATGTAAGCACTCAAACATTCAAGGGGCCACAACATTTCAAGAAGAAGATACAACCTACACATGATGTGCAAAGAAGAAACAAAGCATTCATTTATTTTGAGCTCGAATTGAGCATATTTTTGTAGAAAATAAAGAGAGAATGCAAGATTCGATGGTAGGAAACTTACCCAAGTCTTGTCATTGGGAAAATTCATTCGAATAACCTTAGTAGAAAGTTTTGGAAATGCTTCAATGGCAGCCTCAAAATAATGAGAGCATCAACATAATGTAAACAAAAGGAAGTGCATCAGAAAAATTATGGTGGCTGCGACTAAAGAGCCCAAATATATTTCCAAAATTGAGAATACATAAATCATTGTTTGGTTTTGAAACAAAGGGAACTTACTCATTAAATTTCCTATAATAAACTATTAGAAGCTTCAAAATTTGGCATGGAAGAAAGAAATTGAAGATTTCAAGCATTCAAAACCCTAGTTTCATGGTGGTAGCTGAAAGAGTTCTCCAAAAACTAAGTGCAAAAAATGAATGAGAAAAAGTGGAGTGCGATAGTTTTGTTTTAGGATTTTCCTCATTGCCCTAATTCAGACTTGTGATTTTTGTCACATTAATTTAAAATTCAACGCCTTCACTAATGCCTTAGTGGTGTTTTTCCTTTGCATATGTTCTAAATACCTAGGTTGCATAATGGCTTTGTTCTTTTCTTGATATTTGGAGAAAAATCATGTAGCCTTTGCCTTAGGATTTTTGAGTTTTTAGAAAATCATATAACTACATGCCTTTGCCTCAATTATTTTCTGATTTTTATAGAAAATCAAATGACAATGTCTAATATTTTATACTTGGTGGATTTTTATCAAAACCAATAGTTTCCTTGTAGTATTGCAAAAATCAGAAATCAAATCCAAGTAAGGTGAAGTCAAACTCAAGTCTCTCCTTCCTTCTTTTTGTGAAAATAAAAAACTGCAAATGATGTAAAACATTATGAAAAGCAATGTCCCTATAAATTGCTTTAATAATTGTTATTTAAATGCAGTAAAGCAAGAAAGTATGAATAGAGACTTTTAGTTTACTTTCCTATTTCAGTTGGAGTCCTTTTGCATGAGATGAAAAAGCAAGAAAATTAAAGTTTCCACTTCTATTTTTCATCTAGTTCTAGGCCGATTTTGAGTCTTTTTTGGGTTGACCTACTTTGGAGGTAATCTTGCCATCTTTTCCACTCGGTTGGATCATTTTTATGCCCTATTTTGGAGGAATTTTTCCCTTGCTCAAAAATCACACTAGATTTGCTATTTTAAGGAGAAGTTCACTCATATTTTTCCCTCTCACTCTTGAAGACACTTTGGAGGCATATATTGGAGGGAAAACTTAGTTTTTTCTTAGTTCAAGTTTAGATTTGCTTCTTTCTCTGTTGATTACTTGTAGAAAGCTTTGTAAGCCATTGTTTGTACTTAGATTTTCATATTTTCATACTCCTTCAATTAAATAAAAGAAGCAGAGCATTCCTATCACATAATTTTTGTCTCACTTTGCAATAGTGATTTGATGTTATCATTGTGCTTTCAAAATACTAAATCCTTTCTATGTCTCATTGTTGCAATTGTGGTACATAAATTTCATATAACACATGTTGTATGTTGTGTTTTGTTTTCAAACCTTCAGGCAAACCACTATTGTGTTGTATGTTTCATTTGAGGTTGTGAAAGTTATTGTTTTTTGAAAATTGATTGTGAGTTAAGTTGGTGAAATAAGTTAAAGTTCTAGTGCATCACCCATTAGATGTTAGGATTTGCATTTCAGTTTATCCTTCTAACCCTTTTCTCAAAAAATTCATTTAGATTAGGTGATTTTCCAAGGGATCCAACCCTATCTGGAGATTCATTCTCACCATAGGTCACCCACAACCTGAGAGTGCTTCCATGTTTTAGTAGGATAGTTATGTCAAATCTTAGCTAGGGTGCAATCCTGATTGACAACAAGCATATCGAATATATAGGAAAGAAACACATCTAAAGACTTCTATTAATGAAACCTATTATTTCTTACTAAGTCTAGATTGAGACTTATGATCTTCAAGACAATAGGATCTAAAAATATTTTATCTTCACATATTTTCATAGCATACTTTTAGAGGAATTTTTCAACCCTAGTACCAGTGTGATTCGATACTAATCCACTTCGTCCTTAATTTTTTGTTTGAGCATATTGCTTGAGATGGGACAATAACACTTGCCAACATGTAGGATTATCTGATTGATTAATTCTTTCCTTTTAATCAATTCCTTGGTTAGAAAGAAAATTTTCCACTACGTTCATTCTATATAGATGTGTGAAATTTTATAATCAAAAATTAAATTGAGCAATGAAGTGATCCTTTCAACCCACTATTTTAATTTCCAACTCAAGGCGCTTCTAGACATGATTTCTTTTATTACAATTTTAGAGTCACCTTCCACATCTACATTGTTCACTGCATTGTTTGCATGATGTTTTATGCCTTCATATAAAGAAGCACATTCAACTTTGTTATTTGTCCCGATTGGTAACTTGACATAGGTTGCCCAAACCAAGGAACTGTTTTTATTTTTGAGCACAAAGCTAGCCCCAAATTGTCTCGGGTTGCCTTTTGATGCCTTATCAAAATTTAATTTCAATCTTCCATTGTGGGGTGATTCCCACTTAATTTTATTTCTAGATGGTTTCTGTTGTAATAAGTAGCCTCTTGGTGGATTCAACAAGATCCAACTTTCCTTGCAATTTTTTTATCCCAAGACAATATAAATTTGTATCTCTTCTTTTCTGTTTGGCCGTTCAAATATTCACAAATACCAATTTTTATTTTTCTCAATAGGCACTCCATAGAATACTTTTTATCTTTGAAATCCATGCATTCCTTTCCTTCCAAATTTTCCAAATAATCATTGCAGGATTTTTGCACCATAAGCCTTCCAATGTTGGGCCTTTTATGTAATCTAGGCCAGGAATCAAAAATTTCCTTCAAGTTGTTTTGGAGGGGGTTGTGCCAATCAAATTTGGCACAAAATTGTGTCCAACATCTTTGTGCAATGTCATATTGCACGAATAAGTGATGAACAATTTCTAAGATCCTATCACACATGACACACTAGTGTGGATCCATCACCCCAGTCTAGTTTAACCAAGTTCACCAATTAAGATATATTTGTAGAGCGTGGTCCAAGTAAAAGCACCTACTTTTGGAAGAACCTTACTGTCCCAACAAAGTTTTTTTGGCTAGCTTGTCATGGAAATTTCCTTTTTCATCACCTCATAGCTAAGCTTGGACGAATACTCACCTGATTTTTTTGTGCACTATATCATGGTGTCCTCCCCTTTTGAGATGATGATACACCTTTTTGCTAACTCAGAATATAGAGAACCCCTAGTTTTCTCATCAAGGAATTCAAAACTTTTCCACTTGAACTCTCTTCGTTCGTTTACATTTTGAAAGTCAAGATAATGCCATAGTTTATCCTCGTAGATTATGTTGGTGATTTGAATGGTTGCTTCCATCCTAGGCCTATGGTCAAGAGGGGAATACTCATTCCATGAGTCATGCCAAAAGGAAGCCAACTTACCATCTCTTATTTTCCAAGTTAAGTGTTATGTTATGGTCGATATGTAGTTTAGAATGAAATTCCAAATGGTAGTTTTTTGTTTGGATTTGCTATCATGAGAATATGATATACCTTGGGGGAATCAAGATACTTTGCTTTGAGTACTCTACACCATAGAGCATTTGAGTTCCTATATATTCTCCATGTGAAATTTCTACCTAGAGCCCTATTTTTCACCCGCATATCCTTTGCTCCAACCCCACCATGATTTTTTCTTTTCATCACTATTTTCCATGCACAAGTAGTGGAATTTGTTTTTTTCCTATTCACCATCCCACATAAATTTTCTTTATATGCCCATTAAGCGCTTTGTCACTTTGTTAGGAATATCAATGCATGAAATCATATAAATTAGGATGGCTACTAGAACCTCTTTTAACATAGTCAACCTGACCACCATGATAAACCACTTAACTTTCCAACAGTCTATCCACATATTGCATTTTTTATTGTTTCCTCCATAGCTCACTTTTGGCTGCATCATAGAAGAGTGGAATTCCCAATTACTTCGTTGGGAGCATTGCTACTTGATAGCCCAGTGCATTTGTAATTTTCCTCTATACACGTTTAGTTGTATTAAAAAATATAGATTTGACTTTTCTACATTTATTAGTTGGCCAACTTCTATGCTAAATAAATCAATAGTTTTCTTAATAGTGCCTATTTCTTGCATATTTGAAACACCATACAAAATTGTATCATCTGCAAAAGGTTGGTGTGTGATGGGAGGTAGTGAGTCAGTAACAACAATACATTTCTAGAGACCTTTCTGTTGAAGCTTTGCTACATGGCGATTGAAGGCATCCACTATTATAACAAAAAGAAACAGTGATAGCAGATCTCCTTGGCACAAGCCCTTTGGTACACTAAAGAAACCATGGAGTTCCCCATTTATCACCACCAACTATCTTGGGGTTGCATATAACTATAGACCCAATTCAATCACTTTCCCCAAAACCAAGCTTTTTCATTGTTTTCATCAAAAATATCCATCGAAACGTATCATATGCTTTGCTTAAGTCTATCTTTTGCAGCAAGCCTTTTAAGTTGGTTTTCTTTAGGGTATGTATAACCTCATGGGAAATTATTATTCCAACCATCATGTTTCTTTCTGGAACAAACCCACTATGTTCTTGGAAGATGATGCAGGACAATATTCTTTTAAGATGGTTAGCCATGACTTTTCCAATAATTTTGTAGATGATATTACATGAAGAAATGGGCTTGTAATCTGAAAAAGTATTACATGAATCTTTCTTTGAGATGAGAACAATGTTGGTGTTGTTTAAATATTTGAGCATCTTGGATTTCTTTCTATATTTCTCCACCAAATCACATACTTCTTGACTAATGAAGTCCCAACATGTTTGAAAAAATAATGTCATGAATCCGTCATGCCTCAATTCCTTGTCGGGGTGCATTTGGAAGATTGTTTTTTTGACTTTTTATAATTTTATTGGCTCACACAACATTTCATTATCTTCTTGAGTGAACATCAACTCAATATCTTCAATGATGCGCACTTCATCATGTCAGCCTCCCCAAAACCACCCAACAATAACTTAAAACAATTCACACCAACCTTTATTATATCTAATGAATCAGAGAGAGATTCCCCTTTGCAATCTATGATTTGTGTTATCTTATTCCAACTTCACTTCAATTTTGTTGAATTGTGAAAAAAGTTCATGTTTAAATCTCCCTCCTCCAACTAGGTATCCCTTGATTTTTCCTACCGGTAGCTTTCCTCCCTTGCAAAAATTTCACTATATTCTGCCATGAGTACTTTTTCTTTCTCAAATTCTATAAGCATCATACTAGAATTTAGAACTGTCTCCCCCAAATAAGCTATTTTTTTTCAATATGCTCTTTCTTCATGATTTTTTTTTTGAAAGATTCTTGGTTTCATGTTTCTAATTTCCCCTTCATGTGTAATAATTTTTTCTAGAAAATGAACATTTTAGTGTCATCAATGTGGATGGGATCCTCCCATCATTTTTTTGTCAAAGCCAACAAATCTTCACATCTTAACCACATTCTTTCAAATCTAAATTGTACCTTTACCGACTATGTTTCCTCACTTATTGTTAACTCAATTGGAAAATGGTTTGATATTGGGATTGACCAAATTGAAGCCTTGGGTAAGAGTGATTCATGCAACCAATTTTCTAAGACATAATCTGTTTAAGTGTGAGCAACAATATTGGTGAATCCTTTTTACCTATTGTTCCATGTGTATGTATAATTGCTTGATTTAATATCCAACATATTGTTTTCCTCAATAAAATTTGCAAAATATTTTTGTGATTTAGTGATCCTTCTAACACCCCCTAATTTCTCACTTAGATATAGAATTGCATTAAAATCCCTTGAATTATCACCTTTCCATTTGTTACTTGGTATGCTTGACTAATTAATTCCCATACTAGTTTTTTATCCTTTGTTTTTGAAAGGTCGTACACATTAAAAAGTATATAATCATTATTAGAAGAAAACATGTGTACCTTGACCTTCAACCAATTTGGGTTTTATGCCATGAACTTAGTTTTCAGATGCCTTGGATGCCACATTACACCCAAACCACTGGAGGTACCCATTGCATCCATGAATACACCTTCACATCCTTTGCAATATTTGATGGGTGTTGCTTCGTCCCATTTTAACTTTATTTCTTGAAACAAGATGAGATCTATGTTTTGGAATTCAAATTGGAATTTAACTAGTCACCATTTTTTAGGGGCATTAATTCCCCTAACATTCCATGTAAGGACCCTCATCTCCCCCCAAGGCATGGGTTATCTCCCTTGGAAAACAACATATATGATTTAATTGATGTTTGATTGTCGTTCAAAGCCTCTTCTTCTCTCTTTTGTTTATTGTTTTTTTTTCTTCCTAACTTTGAACTAGAGGGCACAAAAATGTCTTGGTTGCAATCTAGCTAATAGTTCTAGGCTTGAGAATATCTATAACATCTCCATCCCCTTGTTTTGATGCAAATCTGAATTATTCTTATGTGTTAACGTTCTCCATTTGTTCAGTTTTATCTTCCAATACATGCATATCTAAATTACCAACTTCCTCTTCACCCTAGCCATCTTCCTGAGATGTCATTATGTCTAATTGCTCAATCCTTCAAACTTTGATCATGTGATCAAGTGTGTCACCTATTTTTGTTAGGAAACTACTCGACCAATATTCATAAGGAAGATTATATAATCTTAACCAAATTGGTCCATTCTTTAGATTGAAGATTAAGGAATCAATTTTTTTTTCCCATTTATGTAAGTATAAGAAACCACCACCATTCTTCTAGTCATCAATCCTCAAAATATTTTCTATCATTTATTTTGAATCCAAAACTACTATGAAGAATGATCCCTTGGGCATGAATTTTATCATAGGATCGATTTTCCATTTTTTATCACCCATTCGCCAATCTCCTTCCTAGTAAACCTTTTTCCTAGAAAATAGCCAATAACTATCGTGGCTTCCAAATCCTTTGCATATTTTTCCACCACATCAAACCCATCGACCTTTATTCTTGAATCTTTGTTTTGAATATTTGTATATAATTCTTTTCCTTCTCCACTCTTCTTGTGAATCTACTTTCATTATTTCTCTTTTGTAATTTGTTGGTGTCCTCTTACACTTTGTCACTTTCCATCTCTATCATTATTCCCTAAATTCCTTTCTAACATAGCCTAATTACTAATGATATCCAATCAAACCTTAATATAACCTATTCCATTTTCTTTTAATTCATTCCAATTACCTCCTTCCATCCAATCATACTTCTCTTTCCCATCCAACTCATCAAGAGAATATCATGGATACACCTTGTTTTGATGAGTCTCCTCGTCATACTTGTAAGGCCTTTCTAATTTTTGGTTAACTTGGTGTTTACAATCAGACACATAATTCCGAGGATGGGTTCTTAATTGGACAACTCAAAAAACCTTCACAAAAGGCATCATTTAATTATCAACCAGGGCTTGTAAGCTTTTGAAAGTGTTGGCACTATATGTGCATTCAAGGATCCTACTATGCCCTATATTGATGAAACATAGGTGGTCACACATGTATTGAAATAGTAAAAGTAAGAAAAGAAAATAAAGCATGAAATTTTAAAACATGGGAACTAACATAAATATATTGCTTATGCTTTAGGTACTTACTACTTAATACTGTAATTTCTAACTATCAAATCTGAACTTGCAACTAACTAATACTTATAACTTCTGAATCCTAACTTCTAACTCCTCCAAAGAATGACTCAATGTGACGTTACAAAATGGAATTCATAAAATTCACGCATATAATTGAAATATTATCTTAAATGAACTCAGTAATGCAACATCTAATCTAGTAAGTGAAAATAAGGTGGGTTGACAATACCTCCAGTGGCCCTTGCTCGAGTTATTGTGCCCATAAAAGATATCAAATATGCACTACTTGATCAACAATTCATGACAACAAACTAAACTCCTTTATTATATGAAATTTGGGTTTCCTTATAGTCTAACAAGAATCTCTAAAATATTTCTCATTCAGTGGTACATATCCATTGTAACTTGGTAACAAAAACTAACAAAAAATTAACTATTAAATGGCAAAAACAATCACTCTGATATTGTTACCAGATCTTCTCCTCAACCACCGATCCCAATATATAAGATCAGGAAGATTATTAGTCATACAAGGAATAAAAATAGAACATAAATGTATACATCCACTCTCCGTTAAGGATAGGAAGAGGACAAGTCTTAAAACAAAAAACTATAAATATGCAACATAAGAAGGAAAATCAAACTAGGACTCTACCTCTAATAGTTAACCGCCATGATAGGAACATGTTTCATGGAAACTATCACATCATGGGTCACTTTTATTTAGAAAAAACCTATTCTCCCAATTGCTTTATTAGTAGATAAGAGTGTGTTTTTGGTGACTCATGGATAAATATTTAATAGTCACCTTTGCTTCCCTCTAGAATTGCTGATCTTCACTTATTCTGGCTTCTCCCATGCAACATCCATAATCCTTTTTTGCGGGTTGGAAATCCATTTGTTGTGAGATATAGTATTATTGGATGCAAGATGTTAGTTTTTCTACCAAGACATTCAAACCATTATCAATCACATTTAAACCATAGAAATATACTAAATCCTATGAACATTTATACATCCACACAAACATATATCAATATATCATATTCATATTTCGACATATTCAGGTCTGTCAAAGTGCATAAAAGGCATATAAAAGATGTTTGAAGTCTTGGAAATGTTTTGGAAACTCAACAAATGAAATGATAAAATCATAACTGATGAAGGAAAAACTAGCCATTATCTAGACCTATCATTTCCCCCAACTAAAGTATTTGCTTGTCCTCAAAAAACTTTTAAGATCAAAGGTTATATTGAAGAGCTATTTCCCTGAAATCAACTGTAATGCCAACTCTCTTTTTCTATTTTAGATAATAACCTTTTTGAACTACAAGATTTTCCAATCTAGTGTTCTCTATTGCTTCTTCCTCCCCACATTTCTTCCCTATCTATTGTGCTACTCAAAATAGGAGAATAGGTGGTTGAAAGATGAGTGGAAACCACATAGCTCCATATTTCCTTGCAATATTTATGTACTTATGAGATCTTCAGACCATGGCTACAAATTATGAAGGGAGTGTGACTCCTTTTTCTTTAACTTAGGTGTTAGCTCTTCCCATCTTTTCTATACAAATTTGAAGGCTGCATTAATAGGTCTTGTAGCTAATCTCTTCATCCTCACATAATCATGTTCTATGATATTTATTATCTTCTTTTCTACACCTTTGTAATCCAAAAGTTCTATCCACTTTCTATGACTACATTGGGATCTGCTTATTCTTTTATGAGATGCAAAGCAATATATTTTTCCTTTTCATTGTATTCTTGTAAAATTTCACCCCTCTATTGTTCATTTCTAATGTAGGATGCTAGAGCTTTGATTTTTAGATCTCCTACAAAAATCAAGGGATTCTAGACAGTCTCATCTAAAATAATATAATTATGCAGGTAGAATTCACAAAGTTGGTCCTACATTTCAGATGTGGAATCATGAAAAGTTTCTAAAAATAAGAAATTTATATTCATTGCTATAGGAAGGTCATTAATTAATTGGATAAACTGAAAACACAAAAAAAAGTCTTAGACAAATAAGGCATAAACCATAACAGGTGGCCTACACTTTTGTAATCGTGCAATTTTGTCTACTATTTCCTCAATTTTTACCTTTAGCCTTTTTACTTTATTTTCCTATTTTTCCAATGCCCTGATGTGGTTGGAAATTATTTCATCTTTCTCCCTTGACCATTCTTTTTCTCTTTGGGAGAATTATTGTGTTCTTCTCCAAAGCTCCACACCCAAGGACACCACAGTTGGCCTAGTGGGGGTTATGATCTGAAGAATTGGGCCTTGGGGTACTAGTTCTTTGTTTTCTTATTCTATTATAGCAAGTTGTGCCAAATCATCCAATTTTGACCCACACTCAAACTTATAGAGCTTCTCCTCCAATTCTCTAATTCTTTCATCCCTCCCATTGTCCTTTTATTGACGTGTTTTAAAAAAATATTCAAATTGTTTTATTCTTTCCATTGCTTCCTACAATTCTTTGCTAATATTCCTTTGTTCAATAAAAATTTCTTCATCCTTTTCCAAAAATTGTTCATTCCCTATTGTACTTATATGTTCAAAACCCTCTAAAAAAGATCTTTTTGGGGATCTCCTTCTCATTTTCTTAGTCACAAAAACATTCTCTAAATCAAATTTAGAGGTACTAGTAAAATACCAAAACTATATACAATAGGTTTCTTTACCTTATCACCAAATTAATTCTCCTTTGAATCTTTATCTATTTCTACCATTAAAACATCTTCCTATTTTTCTTCTGTTTATTTTAGTATAGCATATTCTTCAGGCTTTTTAATTGATCCTCTCATGACCCCCTTCTTATTTAGGAATTGACATCATCTCTTGGATTGTGTGTGCCTCTTCTTCTCCCTTGTGGGTGTGGAGGTAGAAGCCCTACTCTTCCCTTTGTTTGCTTTATTTCCTTTCTACCTCTTTACAGGTGTAGAGGTAGAGGCTTCACTGTTTCTCTTTTTACCCCTTGGTGGCCTCTTAGAACAAAGGGTTTCTTGATTGTCTTTGGTTACAAGTTACTCATCAGCTACAAGTTACTCATCAAAGGTTGTAGATTGAGTTTCTTGAAAACTCTCCTCTTTTGGTTCCTCCATGCTACGGGTAGGTGTTGCAGTAGGGGAACTAGAAGGTATTTCTTCCTTAAGAGGACATCAAGTTCTTTTGTTATTTGTTCTTGGCCTTTATTTCCCTCATTAGGATTTTGAAGGATATTGTTGATATTGCTATAATTAAGAAAAAATTCCCTTGAAATATTTGGAAATTGATCCCTAAGACTCCTCTTTATCAACAATGTAACCAAACAAAAATGAGACAATGTTGTATTATTTCTTTTCCTCTTATATTCAAATGACATTCTCTTTAATAGATTATACAAGAAATTGGGAATATTCACATGCCTATTATGGTGAAGATGACTTAACAAATTGAAATGAACTGTATATAACAATTATTTTCTCCCATCATAGGTCAAATACTTAACTACATAAGAAGCAACTGAATCCAAAATCCAAGGTAAAGACAATAGTTTAGTACCTTGTGAAGAAGAATCCATGTTTTCTCCTAGCTAGGAGAATTCATTTCTTGCTACAATGGCATCTACCCTAACTAGAAATTCTTCTCCTTCTCTTGGTAGTCTAGATACTTAATCTATAGCAACTTATGAGGTATCTAACCTTAGGCCCCTAACAAATACTTCATCATTCTACAATGTGGTTGTAAACTGTTGGTTCACAACCTCATTACATTCTATGAGCCTCAAAAAATATTGTAACCAGCCAGTTCATTGGAAAATAGGAAAACATAGCCCATCATCTAGTAGTTGGTTCTTTGTGTATTACATCACCTCCTATTATAATGCTCTATGATTTTTCAGTCACTTCACAATTTTTCTCTATTTTGTTCTTGTTCTATCACCTTGATTACACTACTTATGCTCTATTGTATGCTATAACACCTAAAACCTCTAAATTCCTTTGCTAAGCTCTTTGTATCTTGGTGATGGTGGAAAATAAAATGATAGAGAAAAAAAATTTAAATGAAAAAAAAACTTGAGGAAAATGAACTTGAATACCCTCCCTCAACTAAGCTTGCTAAGTGTCCTCACTTAGCTCGTACAAATAGGTGGAAATATAAATGGAAAGTAGTGGAAATTTAAAATATGTAATTTGAAATGATTGAATGAACAACAAATATTCATAAAATTAGTAATCTTAAATGATGATTATGATTGCTAAGGAAAAGTGTACATGTAGTTATTATTTGAATTGATTTGTAACTCATGTGGAGAAGATGAGTTTCGTCATGCAAGAAAATTTTAAAGACTTGTTGCGATGGATATGAGTTACATGTAGTTATTATATGAGATGGAATGAGTGTATTTATGAGACATGTGAATTATGATGGAGTGATGAATGAAAAGGCTATACAAAGTACACTTTGGATGAAGTGATAGTTATGATGGGGTAGGGTGAGAAGGTGATGTGATGGATTTGGCTGTATGTAGTAAAGTGGACATGTAGTTTGCTACATGTGCGAATAAGACGATGAAAATGAAATATGAATGAAATTTTTATGATGGATATTTGAATGCTATGAGTTCATGTAACAACAAGTCCCTTTGTGATATTTATTTTTGTTCATGTTGCTACAAGTCCCTTATGCTTCTGCTCACTAGTTGAAGAAACAAAGATTACCAATTTTCACATGTGTAGTGTGTGCATGTGAAATATGTGCTGAAATTATATATATTGAACATTAGTGGATGAGTTGTGTAGCTCATCTACTAATTCATTTGTAGAAATCATCATCTTTGTTGTTGAGTTTTTAATTGTAGGTTCAAACTGTTGTTGTAATGTAAGAAGGAAGTCATCCTTCTATAATGGTTTCTTATAAAGCTTCGATTTATGACCATTGAATAGCAATGAGAACCTTACTTCATCAATTGTTTGTAGTTTCACTACTCCATTTGGGAAGACTGTTCATATTTCATATGACCCAAGCCATCTTGTTTGCAATTTCCCTGCGTAATATTTTTATCTAGAGTCATAAAGTAGAGCCCAATCACCTGGATTGAATTCCTATGTCTTAATAAACTAATAACTATATGTTGATAGATGAAAAAAATTAAATTACAATATAGTTTTTACAAAGTCAACCTAAGCAGTTATGCAATTACTTCACATTGCATAACTAATAACTAGGAGTAGTTGCCAATTGCATTCACTTATCATGGCATTCCATGAGACCACATTTCTTTGAGGCAATTTTTCAAACAGTTCACTGTCTTGTTGCTATGGCTAAAATCCTAAAACAAGTTCTTTCAAACAAGCTATGGATGCTTGGAAAAAATCTATCAAAGCATAATAGTAAGCAATAGCATATACAAGGCAGTGAACTGGTTGAAAAAATGCCTCAAAGAAATGTGGTCTCATGGTGATGGAATGCCATGACAATCCATAACAATTCATTTGTCATGGAATTCGTCATGGAATTCCATCACCATGAGACCACATTTCTTTGAGGCATTTTTTCCAAAGTTCATTGCCTTGTCTATGCTACCACATTTTTCATACATGTCTACCAAAGCTATAGGCCATATATATGCTCAACAAGGGTAGGTAGAGAAGGCTTTGGAAATTTTAAGAAAGGAAACTCACATAGATCCATGTGATTCCCATGCATATATCAAGATGGGTGAGTTATTAATATCGACAAACCCCAGTGCAACCTTAGATTCTCTTAAGACAACAAAGTGTCTTCTGAAGAAGAGTAGAGAATAAGTACTCATTGAATTGTTAAACAACATTGGGGTTCTTCATTTTGAGCATGATGAACTAGAGTTGGCTCAAAAAACTTTTATGGATGCATTAGGAAATGGAATTTGGGTTGAATTCATACATAAAATCCCTAGTGCCAATTATGTAGTTTTTTTTGTGCACTTTAAGGATATGGAATTATTCCATCAACTAGAAGAAGGTGGTGTTTCACTTGAGTTACCATGGGATAAAGTCACAACACTATTTAATCTTGCTAGGTTGTTTGAACAACTACATGATACTAAAAAATAAAATATTTTATACAGGCCAAAATTGTTCAAGTTCCTGATTAGATGGATGCACATCTATGTCTTGCAGCCTTGGCTAATGAAGTAAAATGAAAATCTGATGAAGAATGAAGGATTCAAATGGAAAGGAGAAAGCAAGAGGAAGAACTTCAGCGGGTGATGCAACAAGAGGAGTAATTTAAACACATGAAGGAATTATGGAAGAGTAATCGTAAGGAAAAGGATGATTACAATGATGAGGTTGGTCAGTTTGAGAAGAAACAAAAGAAGGAAAAGAAGAAAAAGAAGAAGGATAAGTACCACAAGGCTTATTTATGATTCTTATATAGAGGAAACTAATGTTTCCATGGAAGATGAGGAAAATTATATGAGCGATAAGGCACAAGATGATGTAGAAAATTCCCAAGATCTTCTTGCAGCTGCAGGTCTAGAAGACTCTGATGATGGTGAGACAAATTCTCTAGTTTCAAAAAAATCATGAAGGAGACATGGATACTCTAATTCTGAAGATGATGAACCATTGCAGAAACAAAGTCCGAGAGAAGATGATCCATATGATGATGATGTCTAGGCTTCTTGAGCTTTAACCAAACCTAGCTCCTATTTTCCAAAACAAAAATCCCCAAGGCCCATGGGAAATGAATGATGAACATTTGAGTTTCAACAAACTAAAATAGGTTGCCCATAAAAAAACAAGAAAGAGGAAAAATGAAAAGATAACATACAAATGATTCATTTGATGTTTTTTAGAAGATCTCATTTAACTATGTCAAATGAATTTGGAAGGGACAAAGCATATTTTACTGACTAAAATTTTGATGTAGCCTATCCATCGTCATTGTATGTATCATCTTCTCTTGGAATCTGTTGAAACTCAAATTCTCATCATTCATTTCCCATGGGCGTTGGGTATTTTTCTCTTGGAAAATAGGAGCTAGATTTGGTTAAAGCTCAAGAAGCCTAGACATCATCATCATATGGATCATCTTCTCTCAGACTCTATTTCTGCAATGGTTCATCGTCTTCAAAATCAGAGAATGCATGTCTCCTTCATGATTTTGTTGAAATTGGAGAATTTGTCTCGCCATCATCAAAGTCTTCTAGACTTGTAGCTGCAAAAAGATCTTAGGAATTTTTTGCTTCATCTTGTGCCTTATCACTCATATAATTTTCCTCATCTTCCATGTCACATCAAGTTCCTCCATATAAGAATCATAAGCCTTGTTGTTTTTATCATTCTTATTTTTCTTCTTTCCTTCTTTTGTTTCTTCTTAGATTGAGCCTCATCATCATCATCATCATAATCTCTGCCCTTACACTTACTCTTCCATAATTCATTCACACATTCAAATTGCTCCTCTTGTTGCATCACCCACTAAAGTTCTTTCTCTTGCTTTCTCCTTTCCATTTGAATCCTTCGTTCTTCATCAAATTTTTGTTTTTCTTCATCAACCAAGACAATTTGGCATGTTACTTTATTTATTTCTTTTGCTTTAAGCTAGTCATTTGTTTTTTAGTTCCATGTTTCCAAGCATACATAAAGCATTTGATTTTTTTTATCCACCTTAAGTGCACCACCAATCAATTCTAGGCTTGGTGCATTGTAGAAACAAATTCCAAGAGAAGATGATGCATACAATGACGATGGATAAGCTACCTCAAAATTCTAGTCAATCAAATATGCTTTGTCCCTTCCAAATACATTTGACATAGTTAAATGAGATCTTATAATTTTCCTCATCTTCCATGTTAACATTAGGTTCCTCCATATAAGAATCATAAGCCTTGTGGTCCTTATACTTCTTCTTTTTCTTCTTTTGTTTCTTATCAGACTGACCAACCTCATCATCATCATCATCCTTGTCCTTATGCTTACTCTTCCATAACTCCTTCACACGTTCAAATTGTTCCTCTTGTTGCATCACCTGCCAAAATTCTTCCTCTTGCTTTCTCCTTTCCATCTGAATCCTTCGTTCTTCATCAACTTTTAATTTTGCTTCATCAACCAAGACAAGTTGGCATGCTACTTTAATTGTTTCTTTTGCTTTAAGCCAGTCATTTGATTTTAGTTCCATGTTTCCCAGCATACATAAAGCATTTGATGAGTTTTTATCCACCTTAAGTGCATCCCCAATCAATTCTAGGCTTGGTGCATTGTAGAAATAGATTCCAAGAGAAGATGATGCATACAATGATGATGGATAAGCTACCTCAAAATTTTAGTCAATCAAATATGCTTTGTCCCTTCCAAATCCATTTGACATAGTTAAATGAGATCTTATCAAAAACCTCAAATGAATCATCTGTATATTATCTTTTCATTTTTCCTCTTTCTAGTTTTTCATGGGCAACCTATTTTAGTCTTTATTTTAGAACATTTTTCGTGTCCTTCAATGTATTATGCTTTATCTTTCTATCAAATTCTAGATTAAAAGAACCTATAATTGAAAATGGATTAATTCATCTATTTTTATTTTATAGTCCCAAATAGGTGGATTAAATTATTCCACTCTTAAACAAATCTTGTTTAATGTAATGTCCCCTTTTTGAAATGAAACCAAGTTGAAACTCAAATTCTCATCATTCATTTCCCATGGGCCTTGGGGATTTCTATCTTGGAAAATAGGAGTACAATAATAACTCAAGAGGATCTTAATGTCATAAAAAGGGCCACTAAGTGTTGGCACAAAGACCATGAAATGTTTATGTTGCAAATGGGGCAACCATTGTGCTAGTTGAAAGGGGTCAATTTGATATTGCAAAGGAAAATTTTACATAGGTACAAGAAGCTGCTGCAGGAAACATCTTTGTTTAGATGCCTAATGTGTGTGTAAATCGAGCACATGTTTACTTTGCACAAGTACAATTTGCACTTGTAGTGAAAATGTTTATGCTGCAAATGGGGCAGCCATTGTAAAGTGTTGGCATAGAGACCAGGAAATGCTTATGTTGCAAATGGGGCAACTATTGTGCTAGCTGAAAGGGGTCAATTTGATATTGAAAAGGAAATCTTTACACAAGTACAAGAAGCTATTGCAAGAAACATCTTTGTTCAAATGTCTGATGTGTGGGTAAATCTAGGACATGTTTACTTTGCACAAAGACAGTTTGCACTTGCAGTGAAAATGTATCAAAATTATTTGATGAAATTTTATTTTAGCACTGACACCCAAATTTTATTATATTTAGCTCGAACACATTATGAAGCAAAATAGTGGCAAGATTGTAAAAGAACATTATTAAGAGTAATAGATTGTAATGAGTATTTAAAATTTATGTTTAATGTAACAAGGGTTTCAAATTATCTCTGAATTTGTCACAAAGGGCCTTATCAAATTCAAATTTGTTGCAAAAAACTCTGATTTCCTTTCCCTTGCCAGCCTTTTCAAAAGTCTCCAAGTCCTCTCTGAATCCTTATTTCCCATGCAAGTAGTTGCTATAACTGATCAAAACAACTCATGCCAAGCTAACAAATGAAGCAAGGTAAAGCAAGATAAATGAATATGCAATTAACGTGAATAATCATGCCAAAACATCACACACATGAATACATCGCGCCAATAATTGGTTGACTTGTTTTTAATTGTTTTTGTCTAATTTGGATTTGATGACTAACTATTTAGTCATTTTTATTTTTGTGACTAAATATTTTTTTATTCAACGAATAGATTAATCATTTATTTACTCATTTATAGTTGAGTTGCAAAAAATGAGTAGAATTTAGTCATTTTTAGTTGTTGTGAATAAAATTTTAAGTCACCTAGTCATTTATTTTCCAAATTCTACTAGTGTAGACAAGGTGGAATGCACAAGGAATTAGAAAGAAAAATAAAATGTACCTTATGTGTCACAAAAAAATGTATCTTTGGAAATTTTCACACTCATTTGGGTCTCTCTTATGGATGTTGGCCTAGTTTTTCCTAGATTTAATGTTGTAATGTGGTCAACAAATTCACATTAGGTCTTGGACCATTGAGAATCATTAAGAATTCTATGATGTCTTGTAGAAGTGTTGTGAAGTGTTGTAACCCACTTTCACACTTTTCTAGGACCCTTTTATTATAATTCACCTAAATAACCTCTTTTTATCACTTACCAAGCCTTATTTCAAAGTGTTGTAAAGATTTGTAACAAACTTTCACGCTTTTCTAGGCTTGTCATCACTAATTTGACACTTTCTTATGTTTAAATGGCCCCTTAATGCACTTATAGGCCCTACTTAAGTGTGTTTTGAAGAATAATCCTGTTAAACATCATTAAATACACTTTAATTCCTGACACCCATTAAAATTTCCCTTGTGGGACCAAGTCACCACCTTGGGCGACTTAGTCCCATTGGGCACAAAAAGCAAAATTATTTCAAAATTCTTGTGGGATATTATTCTCTTGACCCTGAGGTTGGCCTGTGATGTGTTATTTTTAGGAAATTTTGTAAAATCAAGTATAAATAAAGGGTATTCCTCTCATTTTCACTCCCAATTCATTCATACATTTATTCACTCATTAATCATTCTCAAGCATTCTAGGCATTATCAAGCATACATTCATTGGAGCATCTACTTGCATATCTTCAGATTTCTACATCAACCATTTAGTGAGTTGTAGCATTGCATGTTTTTATTCATCATTCTCTTTCCATTTCATTTCATTTTCAAGGTTTTGATTACCAAATTGGGGTTTGACCAAGGAAAACCCCTATTCACTAACCCTTAACCCTTTTCCCCCTCTTTGCATGTGTGTTTTGTAGGTCTTGTATGTAGATTTGTCAAAGAGAAAGGTGTTAAAAATTTTCATCAATCCATAAAAGTCATTCAAAGTCAAAAAAGCCCTAAAGGAAGCTTGGAGATCATCTACAAACCGAATTCTACAGATTCAAAACTGAACACCTATCAGGAACCAGAGTGCAGATTGAGAACTACAAATTCCTGTCCCGAAATTCCCAAAAGTTGAAGGTGGAATAAGTTGCCGTCAGTGGAAAACTAGTCCCACTACCAGGCCTGTAAATTTATTTATGTATTTTTGGATCCCTTTTGGCTAAAACCTGTTATGGAAGAATCTCCTTGAAACATGACTAAGTTGCCCAGCTTGGCATACGTGTCCTAGTTGGCTTCAAAAACAAATTATGTAGGATTCCACAACCTCTCTACATCACATTCCAGTTTCCAGGTGCACCTCTCCAATCTCATTTATTTATGTTACAATTTTTTTGCATTCTTAGGTCATTTTGCATATCACATTGTGTTTTCAAACATCTTGCATTTCATTAATTTTGCATTAATAATTCATTTAATTTTTTAGTTCTTTGCATTTAGGGAATTCCATTTAGGCATATTTTATTCATATTTACATTATTCTTGAGTGAACCCCCAATTTTTTGTGGGATACCTTTCTCCTTTTAGGTGAAAATCCCTATAAGTGTAAGAGAGCACCCCCTACAAAAAATTGCGGTTCATTTTGGTGAACTTGCATTTAGAACATCGTATTTCTGATTTAGAGTGAATTTACATGCTAGGAATAGTTTGCATTGACATTGTATTAGGTTTTTCATTGTTTAAATTGCATCCTAGGGTTTTCAAAATTGCATTAGTGAAAAGCTCATTTTGCTTACATTTTTGCATTACATTTCATTGGAAATCAACAAAATTCTACATTTTCATACTGTATTTGCATCTGCAAATCTAAAAAGCATAAAATCTAATTAATTTTTTTAGAAAATTCTCAAAAAAATCACTGCTTGGACTAATTTGCCACCCTGGGTGACTTAGTCCACTTGCACATTCCACACCATAATTTTTGTCATTTATAGATCATTGTCTATTTTTTGTTGTTGCATTTCTATTACAGTATCCCAATTTGCTGCTTTATTCATTTTCTTGCTCTTAGTTTCCTTTCATTCATTTTCATCATGGTTATGTGTTTTAATAAGCTTTGGATGCCATTAAAATCCTTAGTTGACATGTCAAGCTGTGCCTTTGGAACCGATCCTAATGACATTGAACTTCCTCATGCTCCTTCAACTCCTCATGAATGTCATCCTCGTGATGTTGAAATCATTGGAGAAGATGATGACAACATGAATAAGTTCCTGAATGAATGTCTTGACAACCTTGAAGTCAATGCATCCTTTTATCCATCCATGAAACAACATGACCTTCCTAAAATACCACCTCTTGATATGTTTGGTTACTTACATCCTGAAACAAATGAAGGACCTATGTTCCCTCCACTAGGTGAACCTAGTTATTCTAAAAAAACAACTCCTCAACCATTCTATGATAATAAAGTCACCAATACTCCAATCAACCTTGAAGAAACCTATGGAAACAATTTTACCATTTTGAGTAAACAAGGTTGTGACACAAGAATTGAACATGAAATTCATTAAATCTTAGAAAAAAATCCAAAAGAGGATAACACAACAGGGTTAGGTTATCAAGATCCCCCTCATAACAACAAGCCTCCTAGAGAATATTGGAGACTTCATGATGATGGCACGGTAATATTTGATTCCCCTCCCGATCTGAGTGTCCTTCCTCAAGCACAACCCTTACCTGATGACAATGACAAGGATGAGAGGATCACTTTAGGTCCTCCTCCTCCTCCCATTCATGAAAAGGGTGAATCTAGCAAACACACAAGACCTTATAAGTTACAAAAACTCAAATTTCCTCTCCATCCACCACCTGAATGTGAAAGGAAATTTAAAATACTTTTAAACAAAGGACTCATACTATTACCACCTATGAATAGGCTGGTGATATATCCTAAAGATGCTAACATTCCACATTGTGCATATCATTGCATTGTTGGACATAGAAGTGATGATTGTCACCAATTGAAAGAAATATTGAGCAAGTATCATTTTGATGGTGATAATTTCTATCCAATAATTCCATAAAACCACTCTCTAACACCTTATCATGTAATAGTTGTAGAACATTCTCTTCTCACTATTACATGACCTTTCCCATCACTTACCTTGACTCATTCTTTCCTTGCACTTAGTGGGGACAAGCAGTTGCTAGCCTTGTCCTAGTAATGCATTTTTTGTTGTCCCTTAGATGCATTATTCACCTTCCGCTTATGCCAACTAAGATTGGGAGGCAGATGACTTGCTTGATGGTTGACTCACATTTTCCTTACTAGTATTTTTCACTTTCTTTTTCTTTTGTGTGTTTGCATGTGTGTAACATGTTCCCCTATGATGTTCAATTTAATGTTCTCTCTTTGTGACATTCTTCTATTTGTACCTTCATTCTTCTATATGTCATGCATTTCTTTTTCCTTTTTCTTTTGTCTTTTTCTTGTGTTTTCCTTTTGGGGATGATGCACAACATTGAGACATTCCATGTCTCTTTCATGTTGACCCAAAAGGCCCATTTCCTTTTCCTTTTCCTTTTCCTTTTCCTTTCGTCTTTTTCTTGTGTTTTCCTTTTGGGGATGATGCAAGGCATTGAGACACCCCATGTCTCTCTCATGTTGACCCAAAATATTTTCCATTTTCTTTTGCCTTTTTTGTTTTCATTTGGCTTGTGTTTTCCTTCTGGGGATGATGCAAAGCGTTGAGATGCCCTATGTCTCTTCCATGTTGACCTGAAAGAATCTTTATTTTTTTTTTGTTTTCTCTCTCTTTGTGTCATTCTTCCAATTCTATGTATTTTGGGGATGATGACAGTTCTGAGCTCTCTAAACAAAACATTGTAGCAAAGAACATATTAACCCCAAATCCATAGATTCCTTACGTGTTTGGTGTTTTGGGGGCAACCTCTTCCTTCTTCTTTTTTCTTTCACATGATGTAACTTTACTCGAAAACATATGACTTGGCATAGGGGCTTTCCAAGTTGGCTCTCGTGTCTTATTTCTTCTTTTTGCATTGTTCATTTTTCTACTTTAAAGTAATTTCTCATAGTAC
The DNA here is from genome assembly GCA_007258455.2 of Sequoia sempervirens. Taxonomy (NCBI): domain Eukaryota; kingdom Viridiplantae; phylum Streptophyta; class Pinopsida; order Cupressales; family Cupressaceae; genus Sequoia; species Sequoia sempervirens. Next base: position 618,452,703 of record VDFB02000003.1, on the reverse strand, counting down.
AATGTGTAGAAATTTATTTAAAGTGGGGGCATACATTGGAATTATTCTTTTGCATTTTTCCTTTTTCTTGATTCTTAGTGCAACCTTGTTACTTCATACGATGCATTTTGTCGCTTTGTGGATGACATTGGGTGTGATTTCCTTCATAAGTGTGATCTATCTTAGCATATTACATTCCTCTTGGTGGCTTGATGTGACACAGTGCATCCCCTAAGTTGTGACTTTTCTATTCTTTGATTGGTCCTCTCTTGGAGACATGAGACATAATGTTCCCTAAGTAAAAGACTTCGTATGAACTAAGCAAGATTCCTTTGAACATTCTTTTGCATGTTGCACTTTGCATTTGTTATAGATCCACCTTGCATAACACAACTTGCATGCATGCGGTGCCATCATGTTTTTTCATGAGCTCCAAGAATACAAAGTTTTTCTTGTCTCGTGAAGCTTAAAAAGTCATTTTCTTTTGTGGTGCCTTATTAAAGTTATCAGGAGGTATAACTTTGATATGCTTGAGCGGGAAGCCCATTTCGGGGCATGAATTTCACCATAGCCACCTGCGTGTGTGTGAGTGCATACCAACAATGAGTGTATGTTTCTTACCTTTTGGGCCTTCTCACCTAGTGAACAACTAGGAGTTTCATCGCCTCAGATTGAGTATATGCATTTTCCAGACAAACAACCTAGATCTAATCCACAATGGGATGGACAAATGATTGAAGCTTGATCTGATTCTCTCTTCCTTTTCCTTCTCTCTCTTTCATTCTTTTTCATTAGTCTCATGTGTGTTCCTCTGTGCTGATGTTTGGTTTGCCATGGGATCTTGATCCTAGGGGCTTGATCACCCCTCTTGATTATTGTTATCTCATCTTACCAGCATGGGTGCATTTGGATTCCTCTTGATATGCATGTTTGACTACTTTAGTGTGAGTTTGAAGCAAGTTCATCCTCTCACTAAAGTGGGAGCTAAATTTGTTGCAAAAAAATGTATCTTTGGACATTTCCATGCTCATTTGGGTCTTTCTTATGGATGTTGGCCTAGTTTTTCCTAGATTTAATGTTGTAATGTGGTCAACACATTCACATTAGGTCTTAGACCCTTGAGAATAATTAAGGATTCTATGATGTCTTGTAAAAGTTTTGTGAAGTGTTGTAACCCACTTTCACACTTTTCTAGGACCCTTTTATTATAATTTGAACTTACCAAGCCTTATTTTAAAGTGTTGTAATGAGTTGTAACAAACTTTCATGCTTTTTTGGGCTTGTCATCACTAATTTGACCCTTTCTTATATTTAAATGCCCACTTAATGCACTTACATGCCCTACTTATGTTTGTTTTAGAGAATAATCCCATTAAACATTATTAAATACACTTTAATTCCTAAAACCCATTAAAATTGCCTTAATGGGACCAAGTCGCCACCTTGGGCGACTTAGTCCCACTGGGCACAAAAATCAAAATTATTTCAAAATTTTGGCGAGGTATTATTCTCTTGACCTTGAGGTCGGCTTGTGATGTATTATTTTCAGGAAATTTTGTAAAATCAAGTATAAATAAAGGGTTTTCCTCTCTTTTTCACCCTCAATTCATTCATACATTTACATCATACAATTATTCACTCATTAATCATTCTCAAACATTCTAGGAATTATTAAGCATACATTCATTGGATCATCTACTTGTATATCTTCAGATTTCAAAATCAAGGGTTTGGTGAGTTGTAGCATTACATGTTCATTCACCATTCTCTTTCCATTTCATTTCATTTTCAAGGGTTTGATTACCAAATCGGGATTTGACCAAGACAAACCCCTATTCACTAACCCTTAACTCCCTTTCCCCTCTTTGCATGTGTGTTTTTTAGGTCTTGTATGCATATTTTTCAAAGAGAAAGGTGTTAAAAGGTGTCTTAAATCCATCAATCATTAAAAATCAACAAATCCCTAAAGGAAGCTTGGAGATCATCTACAGACCGAATTCTGTAGATTCAAAATCGGACACCTGTCAGGAACCAGAGTGCAAATCGAGAGCTACAAATTCTTGTCTTGGAATTCCCAGAAGTTGAAGGTGGACTAATTTTCCATTAGTGGAAAATTAGTCCCACTGCTAGGCCTAAAAAGTGATTTCTATATTTCTGGATAACCTTTTGGTTGAAACCTGTTCTGGTAGAATCTCCTTGAAGCATGACTAAGTCACCCAGCTTGGCGTAAGTGTCCTAGTTGGCTTCAACAACAAATTCTATAGGATTCCAGAGCATCTCTACATCACATTCCAGTTTCCAAGTGCATCTCTCCAGTCTCATTCATTTATGTTACAGTTTGTTTGCATTCTTAGGTCATTTTGCATATCACATTGTGTTTTCAAACATCTTGCATTCCATTAGTTTTGCATTAATAGTTTTTCATTAATAATTCATTTACTTTTTCAGTTCTTTTCATTTAGGGCATTCCATTTAGGCATATTTTAATCATATTTACATTAGTCTTGAGTGAACCCCCAAATTTTTGTGAGATACCTTTCTCCTTTTAGGTGAAAAACCCTAGAAGTGTAAGAGAGCACCCCTGCAAAAAATTGCGGTTCACCTTAAAAATTAAGATTTGACTTGACAAACTATACAATTATGTCCAATTCATCTTTTTTGCTTCAAAATACTCAAAAAATTGATCTTTTCGCCAAGTTCTTTTATTTTCAATGTTTAGTTCTATATAAATCTAATAAAATTAGTAAAAATTATGAAAAGAAAGAATCTATATTATGAAACTAAAATTAAAAAAATCATAATTATCATTCCAACACTAGAAACATGAAAATATTAGTTCATATAATCAAATTTGATCTAAAACCTCAGGCATTTCATTCTTCTATATCGCCAAACAAAAAATGTGGTGGAATATGTAAAATATTATTTTGCTTTTGTCAACACCCTCCATATCCTCAATCCTATACCATCAACCTTAAAACCTATACCCTCGACCCTATACCCAATACCATTAAAAACCTATAACCTAAGCCCTAAAACCTATACCCTATACCCTCAACCCTAAACCCTATACCTTATAACCTCAACCCTACACCATCCACATTATATCCTCCACCATAAACACAATATCATCAACCGTGTACCTTATAACCTTAACTGTAAACCATATAATATCAACCCTATGTACCCAATATCCTCAACCTTATACCCTAAGACCTAAACCTTATACCCTCAAAATTAAACCATATACCTTATACCCTTAACTATAAACCCACAACCCTCAACCCACAACCCTACACCCTCAACCCTATACCTTATGCCCTCAATCTAGAAGTGCTAATTGAAGAGGATATTGAACTCCTATTCCAATCACATATTTGGGTGAATGGAAAGGGTATAGAATTCATTTAAAAGTGAAAGTAAAAATATTTTGATATCTAGTAACTTTTTAAGAGATTGAACCTATAGACAACACTACACCCACAACGATAGTCCATGGGATGAGTGAGATAAGGGTGAAATATTTAGGTAGGTTAAAAATAAGTTGGGTGAATAGAAGTATCAAATAGTAGAGGTAATTTGTAAATATTATATCTTTGAGTGCTTTAAAATAATCTCAATGTATGTTATTTCTCAAATTAGAGAATTTATATTATTGTTGTTCTAACCCAAGGAGGTAAGATTAGTTATAGTAACCACTCATGCCAAAACAACCATTACATGAATACCCAAAAAAAGTAGATGGAATATATATTTATTTAAAGGGAATCAAGATGTATTCACCTCACTAACAAGGGAAACCCTACACTATCACATACAAATTTTGATTGATCTCATTCCAAGGATACTACTACCAAATGGGCCACTAGATATAGAAGATGAATCTTAGAGAATGAGGAAATGAAATGATAGATTTAGGAATTTATTTAAAAGGGGAATATTTGACCAAGTGCCTCAACCTATGAAAACTTAATTACTCTTTTTTAAGAAGGATGGAAATTGATTCCTCTACATTGACTATTGAGCTTTGAATAAGATCACTATAACAAATAGGTATCCAAATCCTTGCATTGATGGACACTTGGATAAACTTAAGGGGGGTAATATTTTCACTAAATTTTGGGTACCACCAAGTTACCATTGAGTCATTAGATGTGTGAAATAATAAATTCAAATGCAAAAGAATTTTTAAATGGTTAGCCTTGCTCTTTGGGTTGACCAATACACTTTCCACCTTAATTTGAGTGATAAATGATGTACTTAGGCTTCTCACTATTTTATTTGTTAATTTCTATTTAGATATCTTACTCATATTAATCAATACATAGGAGGAAAATCTACATCATGTTCAATAGACACTTTCAACTCTACAGCAACATGGGATCTATGATAATACTTTAATAGAAAAGTATTCCTTTAGTATGGAAAGTATTTAGTAAATTAGATGCATTATGAACAAGGATGGTTTTTATGTTAGAACCTAAAAAGATAGAGGTCATTAGAGATTTTCAGCCTCATAAAAATATCACAAAACATTATAGACTTTTAGGATCATCCAACCTTTATTAGAGGTTTGTGTAACTGGAATTCTCACACTTGGCATTACTTATGAACCAAGAATTTAGATGAGAGTAAAAGAAAAATTTCCTTGGATAGAGAGACTATAAAAACCATTCACACAATTGAAGTAGATACTTTATTTAAGGCCTACACTAGTTCTTATTGAAGTGAGAGGTTGTAGGAGTTTATGGTGAACTCCTCAACACCCCAGGATCAACTGTAAGAAAAAATAACTTCCACAAGAGAGATGGTGGAAATATCATGTTATGATTAAGGATACAAGAATACCAAAATGACAACCAAGATGAATATGGAAATGTACATATGAACTCTTGCTTATATAGGCAAGGTGTGGAATAGGATAAGATAATATAATGACAAGTGTCTTAATCCTATCACATGAGACAACTAATTCATAACTCTCTAGGAAACACACATTAAATAAATGACAACTAGATAAGATAAATGATAACTAATTCTTAATTAGAAATATTTCTTCCTAGGACCTAAGTGGACTTAACATGTAAATATAACCTAGATAGGTAAAAAAACCTATTTACACCAACACCCCCCCTTAAGTAAAAAGTAGGGAGTACTTACACAAATGACACAAAGATGGGTCTCGGCTATAGGGCCATGCTAGGTACCCATGTAAAAATGCAAATGAAATCTCTCACAAATAGAGAAAAGGAGAAAACATAGTGGGACAAAACTCCTCCCCGAAAGAGAGACGAAGAGGAGACCATAAATCCCCCCCCTTCAATGAAAAGATTAATCACAAATCCAATGAATTTACATCCACATAAAGGATGAAAAGAGAGAACATACAACCCCCCATAATGAGATAACCTACTACAAAGAAGCATTGGAAGTACACTTGTGGAGTAACACTGCAATCCTTAATTCGACAAGCAAAGGAAAGATAATTATGATGTTAGAAACCATATTAGAGTCACTCAAGGAATCAAGTTGGAATTGTAATAAAGCAACAATAGACCTAATTCCAAGGAACACTAGAAAACTCATAAACTGGGACAACCTTGGAATCTATGAAGCAACAGTTGATTGAGAAATAATCTAGAACTGAAATGAAGTGCAAAGATCAAAATTGCACCCTCCCAATTTTCAAAACATCCAAGTAATCTCCAATACACCTTTTGGGGAAAAAATAAAATAAAAATCAACCTAGGATAGACACAAGAAAAAGTGTATGGATGGCAATGTAGACCTCCTTAATACCTTCCCAAATATGCAAGAATCATAAAAATTGAAGATCGTGGCAAAAAATTATGAGCTCAAAAGCCAAAAAACAAGATCTAACTTCAACCAGTAATAAATACCATAAAACAACAAAATTATGAAAAATAACCTACACCACTACAAAATTGACAAAACTACCTTTCTAAAGATATATTGTTCAAAAAAATTTGCCTCCTAGATTACAAGTTATGAGAAAACAAAAAGGAGGCCCAAAAAGAGGCCCCTATAGACTAAAATAGGTCAAAATTTACACCCTCTTCAGGCTAGCAGTTAGTTCGCCATACGAATGCTGCATAAATTAAGTTAAGAAAAAACCTGTCGCATTTCCATCAGTGGAGCAATAGACAAGCGATGAGAAGATGGTGTAGGGGGTGATGGGTCATAGTCACACCGCCTAGGGATGACGGACCACAACCGCACCACCTAGGATGATCCCCCATAGATCATATGACTGTAGGCATGATGCTCATAAAACCTTAGGTTGACAACAATGAATATATATTGTTGGCAGGTTAAAACAATTTTTAACCAAAGTTTATATTTAAAATATTAAAACCTATGAAAGTTTAATAAATTAAACCTTCCAATGAATAAATACACATTCGTACCTAGAAAAGACTTTTGATAGCATCGACAAAGAAATTTTACCACATAAACTAGGTACAATGATATAGGAAAGGTGCCAAACAACGTAGAAGGAATATTCAACCCAAAATATGGCACTTTAGACCCACGACTAGACAGATTGTTGTTGATTGCGACCACATATGAATCTGTACAACTAAATTTCTTTTGCCTAATGCTCTGGTAAAAAGTGTTGAAAATAAACAATTTTAAAATTGATCCTTATGTTCTTGAGCCTCTTGGACTCAATGGAAAGGTCATTTTTTACCCAAACTACAAAAAATTAGCTACCCTTGGGTCTAGCAAATGAAACCCTCATTCAAACCCTTGTAGATCGGTCAATATATGATGAAATTTGATTAAACGAAAGCCAATCTTGAATTTCTCTAATGCCCTCAATTCAGTGGTGAGATTCTCAAGACCCCAACTCACACCCAAAAAAATTTCACACCAAGATAGGTCCTTCAAATATTGGAAGGAAATCTATAACACTGAAGCTTTGATACCATGTAGGAGTTTATGGTGAACTCAACACCCTAGGATCACTTGCAAGAAAAATTAAATTCCATAAGAAGGATTGAAAAAATAGCATGTTATGATTAAGGATGCAAGAATGCCAAAATGATAGCCAAGATGAATATGGAAATGTACTTATGAAGCCTTGCTTATATAGGCAAGGCGTGGAATAAGATTAGACAAGATCATGACAAACGTCTTAATCCTATCATATGAGACAAATAACTCATAACTACCTAGGACACAAGCATTAAATAAATGCCAACTATATAAGATAAGTGAAAACTAATGATTAACTAGAAAGATTCCTTTGTAGAACCTAAGTGGAATTAACATGTAAATAGGACCTAGATAGGTAAAATACCTATTTACACCAATAAAGGCAACAACCCAAAGAGGGGAGATAGAAAAAAGAGAGGAGAGAAGAATAGAGAGATGGGTAAGGAGGGAGAGAGGGAGAGGTAGAGAGGGAGAGACAAATAAGAGAGAGAGAATAGAGGGATGGAGAGGGAAGGATTAATAGAGAGTGGGAGAGAGAATGCCAGGGAGAGATGGATTTTCAAAGAAAAACATAAGGTGAGAATGTTATAGTGCAAGCATGTTATAACATGCTCACATTATGTTTTTCTTTGGAAATTTTGAAGAATTTGGCTTGGATTTTCCTTGGGCTTCCAACGCAAATGTTTGGAGTGAATTTTGAACATCAAAATATGTGTTTTTGCAAATAATAAAAAAATGACATAATCTTGAACATGCTCTCCATCAGGTTTGCACGTGTTTCAATGTCAAGTCAAAAAACACCATGATAATATTCAGCTCTCTCTTAGCTTTCTAACCATGTAATTTTTTTTGACATTTTGAGTATGTTAAGGTTTTAATCTTTAATTTCTTTTGTTAATGTATCTATTTTTTATCAAAAAGCAATATGTGGTCTTATTGACTTTATTTTTAACCATTCATCAAAATTTCAAATAAATTAAATGTTTAGAAACTAGACTCCATTCTACACATATTAAAGAAAATGATTTTTGATCAATTTTCAAAAAAAAGAAGGGGAAAGCAACCTTAATTTTCTATTTTTTGAGGATGTGTCCACTTTGAAAATTAGTAAAAAAATCATATATTCATTAAAAAATTAGCAAAAAAATTGGGCATAAACATGTTGGTACCTAATTTTTCACTCAAGTAATTTTTGAAACATTGAAAAAAAGTTAAAATTTTATAGGGGCCACACCAGATGCTATGTTATGTTTTTTTAAAAACATGACCACTTTGTGTGGCCCCACTTTTTAACCCCTTAATCTCTACCATTTAATAATAATAATATTTGAGAAAGTAGATTTGGAGCACTAATACTCTTGTTTTCATTGCATCTTCAAATCGTGAGTGTAACTATCTTCAATTTCTCATCCAAGGTCAATATTTCCTAATTTCAACAAAACAATGGTCACTTAATACCCCTTTTTGGTCTCTCATCTTTGTGCACTTACCTATATGCTTTATTGTTTTTTGTATATATTATATTTTTTATTGTGCTTTTCATGGTCGTTGTTGTATATCGCTACAATGACATTATGGTTTTTATTTCATGGTGCCTTATAACATATGCTCATAGGCAACCTTTTCACTTTAGTCAATCCTTTATGCACTTGTCATATCATGAACTTGATCCTTATAGCTTGGTGCATAATTTCAACTGAAAACAATAAAGGTTGCTTAAACTATCACACAATTTCTATCATCACTCAATACATCCCTTTTGTCAATTTCTTAACCCTTATCCTTCTCTTACTCTATTAATCCTTTCACCTCCTTTTATCCTTTATCGTCTAATCCCTTCATCCATGTCAAGATCATACCCATGTTCTTTAAACCCACATATCCTCTTAAGGGGGCATATCGACTAGCATCCTTTTTGTTGACCAATGAATGGGGAATCCTATCACTAGTCCTATTGCTTTCAAAGCTATTGTGTTTTCTTCTTCTTTGAAATGACATTGATTCATCTAGTTGTACTGCCATATCTAAGAGATGGAATATGTAGACACCTAAAATCATCCACACCTAACCATGCCTAATTTTATCTCTCCTAACATCAATTTAATAAATTAAGCTATTTAATTAACCTTTCCAACAATTTTCCTAACATTAATTAGATATATTTCAATAAATTATTTAATTAATTTATCATTTACCTCCTCTACAATTTCCTTAATTAAGTAAAATCATAATTTGTTTAATTAAATTCACCTTAGTATTAGATCATCCTAGATAAATTAAATAAATACAACTATTTATTTAATTATTCCAAAAATCCCTCTTAATTGAATATTTGACTAAACTCAATTAATTAATTTGGTTAATCATGATCATGTTAATTAATCATATCATATTTTCTAATAAAACTATATTCATCTATTTATCCTATTAAACCTTCACCATCAATATTGCAAAAGTGACTTCTCACATATGTGTGAGAGGACTCACATATAGCATCCCACATATTTATGTGATCTTCACACATGTGTGAGAGGAATTTCCTATTATATCCCACATCCTTATGTGATTGTTGTATGTGTGAGAGGAATCACATGTCATATCAATCTTCCTCATAGTCCTCACACATGTATAAAGGTTCAACTTCCACCATTTGATCAAAATAAGGTAATTGTAGCTCTTCAAAACTTCTCAATCCTCTTCCCCTTTACTTGTGCATCAATTACAAGGTTCTAATTTGTGGCCTCTCCTTCCCCCAATCCTCTCAACCCATCTTAGATATTGATCTTCAAAACCAATCTCAATTATGGCTCAGGTCCATCTTGGAAATCTATAAATCAAACCTTCCAAAAGACAAAATCATTAAGTCTCTCCAATACAAAGTCATACTACTAGTCTAGATATCAACCGCATCCTTACATCACACATCTTAACAACAAGCATACACGCCCTTGTGTATTTAACAAGAGAATTTGAGAGTTCTTCCATAAGTATTCCCAAGTTTTTGTGCTCATCCTATTACCATTCTCCAAAGGCATGTGAAGTTGCAGAATACAAAGAAAGTTTAGAGTTCATTTCCTTATTTCTCATTTTGCAATATTTTCCATATAGAAACTTCATCAACTTATTTCTTATTAGTTGATTGATAATACCCATTTGAATTTATTTTAGAAATTGACCTTTTCTCCACACCTTATGGGTTTGATGGATAAGAACAAATTATAGACCTTTTTAGGAACCTAAAACATCTTGATAGCTAGATATTGGTCTTTGATTGAAATTTCTATCTCAAAATGGATCCACATAACTTTATCAGAGTTTGATAAATCCCAATATTTTAGGTAAAAATAAGATTTCAACAAAAGCGTTTATATTGTTTTTCCCAATTTATAGGGTTAAATGGGACTTAAGGTTATTTAGATTCAAGTTAACCAATATTTTATATTGTATGGTTTCCTTAAGCTAATATTTGATGGTGAGTCATGTAATAATATATGTGAGGTAGGTATTTTGTGATTAAAGTATTTTAAATATAATTCACCAAAGGAAATTATTTCTACAAGTTAATATAAATAATGTGGCAAAGTGGAAGGTTGTTTTTGATCAGTGTAAAATAGGTTTTGAAGGGGCCTTGAAACCATGTACAAAAGAAAATGCAACAAGAAGATAAAGCATTAAAGCTACCCCACCAAAAGAACACCAAAATGATTAAACAACAATCAACCACCCATTAGCAGAAAGAAAAACACCGAAGACACAAGCAAAACAAAAAATACAAACTAAGTAGTGACTAAAGCAGTTCTTTTAACATCCTAGTTGCTTTCAAATCTTTAGATATCACCTTATCGTGCATTTCCATAATCTCTTCAACACCCTACCTTGGAACCACATTTTTATTTTTTGTTTTTCTCTGAGTATGAATGCTTGGCCTAGTCCCTAAGTCATCAACCTACATACCCAACTCAGTGTCCTCACCCCAACCTAGTTCACCAGATCATTAAACAAGGATTTACCTGTCCATTCCCTGGATTTTTCATTAAAAAACACCAGACATTTAGCAGAGGTCTCAAGCTTCTCCCTACTAAGATTAATCAAATTGTTGAGATATTTACACATCTACAAGGAATTCCTTTCCACAGTGGAAAGCCTTGGATCATGATCTTTGTTTAAATTGGCAACAATTTCCACCATTAATCCAAGGTTAGAATTCAGCGATCTAATCATACTAAAGATAGAGTCCTTCTCTTTTAAGCTTTTGAGGGTAGATATTTGTAGCAAGAAATCGTGTCATACTTTCCATGGAGGTCTTGAACCTCTTGAACCAACCACATTAGCAGATTGAAAATGACATTTTCCCCTTCCTTGACTAACCTAGAAGCCTGCGTAAAGTCCATCACACCCAAATACAAACCCCTCCCCTGATGGGAGCTCATGGGTGGGTCTTCTTTGTGGAAACAATCAGGCAACTCAACCTTTTCTTTACCTTTGTCTTTAGATGCTGACACAATAGGGGAATCCTCTAAAACAACAAAATTATTCACCTTCCCCACTGTTGGGACCCCCAATCTCCTCCAAAATCTCAAATATTCTCCTCATTCACAAAATCCACCACCTCACCAACCTTATTAACCCCAATTCCCTTCTACAAATTTTCCACCAAATCATGGGAACTCACCATCCCCTGCTTGAAAGTATTCCTTCTACTAGCTTTACTCGCCAAAACCTCCTCCTCACAAGCAACCTAAATTTTATGTTTTGCATGCGAGGAAGAGGGCTTAGCCTTTTTGGAAAAGCTTTTCTTACCCCTAATAGATGGGGTATAATCTAGGTTTGTATGGTAACCATCCATCCATGTAGAAGATTCCTCCCCAATTTTTGTTCCAACATCGTCTTCCACCTCCTCAAGTTGACATTTCCCACTTGACTTCACCTTCTTCTTGGAATTGTTTGGCTTACTAAGAAAAGGGGACTCATTAATATATTTGGATTTTATAACCTCCATAATCAACAACATCAAACCCTCATGTAAAAAGGGATTTCTAGGATGCTTTCTAAATTTGCAATCCCATTCTCCAAAGACAACAGATAGAAAGGGAACGATACAAGCTTACCATGTTAGAAATGATTTAGTAGCACGAAGTGGTGCCTGTAAAGATCTATGTATCTCCCATCCAAGGTAAAGTAACACATCAGTTCCATTGCCACCTCACCCCAAATATGCTTAATTTTAAAGTGATAAAAACCCCCACACTAAAGTCTAACCATATTTTCCTTCTCCTTGTCCCTCAGAAAATTCATTCTAGCCACCCTCGACATGGATTTTTCCTTGAAGAATTTTCTTCCTCAAGTCAATATCCCCATTACTTCTGTAATAAATTCCTCATTAACAATGATTTCCATACTAAACACACTTAGAACCCGATCATGCCACACATCAACAAACTCCTGCGAGACACTCGACTCATACCCGTGCAATTTCTCCATGAATGGATTAACCCCTCCCTTTCATAAAATCTCCCACACATCTACATTTTCTTTGGTCTTAGCACACAAGAAGGGCTCAGTCCTACACCTATCACCTCCCATCTTCAATGGTGCCAAGTTCACAGGAAAGTAACCCAACAGAAAATGGATACAAATAAATAGAAAGGCCATCGATAAAAATGTACCCAAAAAGTGTGTGGTCTTGCCTTTCAAGGTACAAAGAAAAATAATGGCCAGGTCCCTCCTCCACAAACAACTCATACTCCCACAAATTCCAATAAATTCCATAAGCATCAAGTGTCTTATCAACATTAGATTATAATTATTAACACACCACCCTTGAGATCACCTAAAGAAATGATTCCTTCCAAAAAATTAGAGGCAACCATTATTTATCAAGGTTATAAGCTCCATCGGTAGGTTATCATTAACATCCCATGAACTAGCTAACACCACACCAAGATTCACCAATAAATCCTTGACCCCATTAGCCTCATGAAAGGCATGGAAAATATAAACTTCATCAAAATCATTCAACATAGAGAGAGCATCCACAATAAATCTTTCAATAGACCAAGAAGGAGTGGAAATTTTCCTAAGGAAATTAATAATATTCAAAGAATCCCCTTCTATCAAAATTTTGGAAATCCCCTTCTCCCTAACCAATTTAATACCATGATAGAAAAGTGGAAGGTTGTTATTAATTATTGGAACAAAAATATCTACTGAAAGGGGGGGTGAATTAGTAGGTCAATTAATTTTTTTTTTTAACCCTTGTTATGCAAATTAAGCAAATATGTAGAGATCACACACACCAATGCTCGTAACACTAGATATATGTGGAAAACCCAATATGGGAAAAACCACAATGAGAAATACTACTAGGATCTACTATCCTAGTCCAACCTCACAATAGAACCTCATTATTTACAATGTTTAAGGGCACCAACCCTATGGAGATGCCTATCCCCTAATTTAAGAGCACCAACTCTAAGGAAACACCCACTTCCTAATTTGAACACCAATCTAGCTATTTGATGGCACCAACCAGTCAGATTTACAATGAAAGTATGTGGAGCAATAACTCCAATTATATTGATTCAAATGAATCTAATTCTGTGTTACAAAATCAATCTACAACTGCTCAATCTTTGCTTTGCTCTACAAGCATTTCCTCTCGTATCTTCACTCTTCTTCTAACACACTATATGCTCATTGAATGCATACACACTTCTACATTCTTCATCACACACCATCCTTATACATTACATTCTCTATCTTGGCGTAAATGAATTAGGGTTTCATATCATTTTATTCCATTCATGCTTGATCGACCTCCTCCAAATTTCATGAGTGTCTATCCATTAATGAAGTCATCCACTTCTAATAAATCAACAAACATATCACTAAAGTAGTTATAATGATCAATTTCATTTTTTGTGCCACAATGAAATTCGCCTAATTGGAAGTTTCACCATTTTTCCACCTAGCCGTTGTAAAAAAAAAATCTTTAAATGCTAGCCATTGATCACACCATTATCCATTGGTGAAAATTTAAATGCCTTCAGTTACTTCAACCAATCATCATTCACCACATGTCACTTGAGGAAACTTGTCATCTGCTATACTTTTCATGGGTTAGGGATCGCTAATCCTCTTACCACTTACTTGTAATGCATTGTAGAACTTAATAAACAAGACCAAACACCTAAGTCCAAAGTCTATATTCACCTGTCGAGGTTTGGCCATCAGTCTTACCCTTTACCTTCTACCTTCATTCCATTGCAAACCAACACTCTAAGCTCCAAAAATCCAAACTCTGAAACTTTGAAACACCTTTGGTTTACCTGAAGACTTGGCTAATGTTATCATGTATGGTTGATGACATTGGATCTTGTATGGATTTCCTTCTCAAGACTTAACCCTTCTGGGTATCAAGGTTCGCACATTCCACTTACCTCTTTCTTAGTTTTTGATAAGGCATAATCCTTCTTACTAATCCATGATGCCCGACCAATTTCTTTAGCAGATTTAACCCTTGTAGGTGTCAGCCTTCAGGCTTTCTATTTACCACTTACCTACCTTTTGGTAAGGCATAAGCTAACTTTCCAAATTGTGATGGCTGAAACTATCATTCATAGACTTAGCTATTTTAACCCTTTCAGTGTTGGCCTTCGGGCTATTAGATTTTAGAATGATCAGATTTGCGATAAGCATAAATAAAACAACACATGAACAATAAACACAACACTTTTACCCTAGGAAAACCCTCCTAATCAAGGGGGAAAAACCCAACCACAAATATATCACTTATATATTGAGTAAAAGAGCAGCAAATTGCTTTACAATAAGGCCACACACTAGGCCGAATTGATGCAATGATTATAACACCCTTCTAGATTCAAATACATAAGCAATAATGAATATCGATCTTCTTGAATATATATCAATCTATTTTAGATATGCAAACTCCTCTTGAAGAATGCAAATTCCTTGAGAATACTAATTGATTTTCTGTAAAATGATGATCTCCTTCTAGGCGTGTGAAGTTGTCTTGAAAAAACTAATTGGTTGCCAAATGAATGTGACTTTCCTTGAATATATAGACACCAAGATTCCTTTCCATGAAGAGTCAACCTCTTTCACATAAGAGATGACTTTACACAAAATGATGCGACTTCTCATCAAGGCGGCTTTAAGAAATAAATAAATTATCATGTTTGCCTCAACATTTAATATTGTTTTTTATATATTTTTGAGTTCAAAGGAGAAAGAAATCTCCCGCTGCTACTATAACATCAACATGGGATTCTTTCATACTAGTTATTGCTTACCTTATTTAGCATTATGATAAGGTGCAAGCATTATCTCTGACCCACGATGCTCGAAAATTTTTTGGGGTCCAGGTTTTGAGGTTCCAACATACCTCTTTCATCTCTTTCTTAGACTTAAGTTAGGCATAAGAATTAATGTTGAATCCTGATGCCCAATGCCTTCAACATAAGGTAGGCCTTAAGATTGAGTCTGAAGCCTACTCAAACTTAGTTGAAAAGGGATAACTCTTTCTTCTCTTAGCAAGATCTATGGAGTAAGCTCGAGGCCTAGAGCCTAAAATTTTGCAATTCTTCAAGGCTTTCCTTGCAACTTCATATACATCAATCAAAGAAAGACCAATTGACATCAATGACCATCATGACTGGACACAACCTCCCTTTTGACATCCTTCAACAATCTCACTAACTCATACTACTCAGATCTCCTTTTGACATCAACGACAATCAAATTTCCAATAATCTCCCCCTTTGAAATTGATGGAAAAACTAAATGCTCTGCAAAAACATCTATTGCTCAAAAATATTCTTAGCAACCATTCTCACCCTTAGGCTTGTCTCCCCTTTTGACAAAAATAGAGAATTTTTCTCTATTTCTCCCCCTTTTCCATCAATGGAAAAGGGACAGTGTTTGAACACCTTGCTGCTTCTCATGTTCTCCCCCTTTAACATACCATGCAAAGTGAAAGAATGTGTCCAAGGATTTGCAACCATCAAGTCATTAGAAATTTGTAAAATCATGCATGCTTGACTTTCTTTTTCTCTCATCTTCCAAGGATGAATAAAGTTTCTATGAAGCCCCCTTGGAGTCATGCCCTATCACTAAGATTTATTGATATGATGTTGGAGAAACCACTCCTAGTTGTTGCCTCAAGTATTCAAATTTCTCTTTAGGAAGAGGCTTAGTAAATGTTTGCAACCTAATCTATGGTTGGCATATATTCCATGTTGACTTCTTGATCTACTACCTTTTATGTTAAAAAGTGATACTTGATTGAGATATGCTTGGTCTTAGAATGCATCACTAGATTCTTTGATATATTTATGACACTTGAATTATCACAAAGAATAGATATAGGTTCTTTGTATTCTACCTTGATTTCTTTAAGTGTTTTTTTCATCCAAAACACTTGATTGCAACATGCCATTGATGCAACATACTTTTCTTTAGTTTTAGAAAGAGTAACTGATTCTTGCTTTTTCCTCAACCATGCAACAAGTTTGTTTCCAAGAAAGAGTGCACCACCACTAGTGCTTCTTCTATCATCCACACTTCTTGGCCAATCAACATCTATATATGAGCTATCAAAGTGAAATCTTCACCTTTGGGATACCGCAGTTCATAGTCAATTATTATTTAGATATATATCTAAAAATTATTTTTACTGCATTGACATGAGACTCTTTAGGAGTGGCTTGAAATCTCGCAACCATGCACACTACTTGCATGATATCAGGTCTTGATGCAATTAGGTACAATAATATGTACCTATCATTGATCTATACATGGTTTTATTTGCATATGGGGATTCATATATCTTGTTTAATTTACATCTAGTTATCATGGGAGTACCAACTAGTTTATTGTCTTCCCTCCCAAACTTCTTGATCATCTCCTTAGCATAATTAGTTTGAGTTATGAATATCCCTTCATCAATTTGTGCTATCTGTAGACCAAGGAAAGAAAGTTCTCCCAGGATAGACATCTCAAACTCATTTTGCATTTGGACAAACAAATTCTTTAGACATTCTATCATTGCTACCACCAAAAATAATGTCATCTACATGCACAACAACAATTATCATATGCTCACCTTCAAATTTGAAGTACAGATTGCTATCTGCACATCCCTTCTTGAATCCTTTTTGATATATGTGTTCTAATCTTGAATACCAAGCTCTAGGTGCATGTTTTAGACCATATAGTGCTTTCTTCAATCTACAAACATAATATTCTTCAGATAGTGAAAAAAATTTAGGTTGTTGTATATAAGCTTCTTCTTCTAGGTTCCCATTTAAGAAAGTAAACTTGACATCCATGTGATAGACTTTGAGTCCTTTATGAGTAGAGAATGCTAGAAACATTCTTATGGCTTCCAATCTAGAAACTGGTGCAAATATATTTCTTCAAAATCTACACCTTCAACTTGTGCATACCCTTTGCACACAAATGTAGCCTTATTTCTTACAAAAAATCCATCTTCATTAAGCTTATTTATAAAGACCCATTTAGCGCCTATCACATTCTTGCTTGAGGGTCTCAAAACTAACTCCCAAGTTTTATTCTTTTCAATTTTGCTTAGTTCTTCTTCCATTTCTTTTATCCAACTCTCATCCTTGTTGGCTTCAACATAGCTCTTGGGATTTATTTCAAATAATAGTGCAAAGTTTACTTGCTCTTTGTTCTTTGCAACTCTCCTCGTCTAAAATCCTTCATCTTTGTTGCCAATAATCTAATTTTCAAGATGATCCTTTTGAATATATCTTGTAGGTGCATTTTCATTCTCTTCTTCATTCTCTTCATTAACAATTTCTTCTTTAGACTCTTATCAAATTCATAGCTATCTCTATAAGGTTCAACATACTTCAAATATTTATCAACCTTGACATTGATACGTTCTCTACAATTTTGTGCAAACTTTTATTGTAGTATTTGTAGGATTTTGTTTGAGTGGAATATCCAAGGAATATTCCTTCATCACATCTTGAGTCAAAGATTCCTAGGTTGCCTTTTTCTCTTTTGATATAACATTTTCTACCAAACACTTTGAAGTATTTAATAGATACTTGTTTGCCATACCACAATTCATATGGTGTCCTCTTGTTGTTTACTCTCAGTTGAACTCTATTCAAAGTATATATAGTTGTATGTACTACCTCTTTCTAGTATACATCAGGTAACTTGGCCTCATTTAACATTGTTTTGGTCATATCTTTGAATTCTTGTTCTTTATTTCAATCAATCCATTCTATTTTGGAGTCCTTGCTGTTGAACATTACCTCTTGATTCCATGCTTCTCACAATATTCTATGAATTCATTTGATGTTCGAATTCTCCACGTTTGCCCGATCTGAAGTGTTTTAAATCCTTCTGCCAATCTCTTTCTTAACCATGGCTCTAAAAAATTTTGAATCTTTCAAATCCTTGAGACTTATCCTTCAAGAAGGTTACCCATGTCATTCTTGAGTAATCATCAAATAGTAACATGAAGTACCTTCCTCCTTTCAATCCTTTTGTCCTTGTGGGGCCACAAAGATCAATATGTCCTATCTTACCGCAATTAGATAATATAAAAGTTAACTTACCTTTGTACTTTCTAGAGCCTTTTATTAATATTCTCACAAAGTTAAATTCTTCTTCATCATTCTTCTCAAATTCAGATGTAGGTGCTTCTAACTTTTCCTTTTTGGCTACTTTGAATGTTGCTTCTCTCTTGGAGTTATTAATGTCTCCTATTCTCATCTCATAGACAGTAAAGGTGCCATGCAACTCATCAGAAGTAAGTTTGTCCAGATCTCTTGCTTCCTCTATTGCATAAATTTTAGTCATACCTGGATGACAGGGATCTTAGAACCTTTTTGACAATGAAAAAATATTTCATCTCTTCTCCAAGGCCTTTGATTGCATTAACTATTTCATCTACCTTGAGGAGGGAATCTAAAATTTTCTCTTCTTCATTCATCTTAAGGCTTTCAAACTTACGTTTGTATGTTTATATCTTGGCCTACTTTACTTTTCATAACCTTCATAAATGATCTTTAATTTGTCCCAAATCTCATGGGATATTTGATAGTGAATCACTTTTAAAAACTCTAAGTTAGACAATCCACAAAGAATAAAACTCTTTGCCTTGGCATTGTTCTCATATGCTTTCTTATCAGCCTAGTTAGTCGATGGTGTAGCATGAATAACATATGCATTTACTATAGTCATCCATACATCAAACCCTAAAGATGATTAATATTATTGCATTCTAATGCTCCAAAAAGAATAGTTTGATCCATTAAAGAGAGGTGTTCTATTTGAGGAAGAACCTTTTTGACTAGCCATCTTGTGTTCACTTTCCAAGATCTACCTGAGCTGATTAAACTTCTCAAAGGAACCAGGGATTTGATACCAATTGTTGGAACACAAATATCTACTAAGAGGGGGGTGAATCAATAGGTTAGTTAAAACTTTTCTTTTAACCCTTATTATGTAGATTAAGAAAATATGCAGAGTTCACACACACCAATGCTCATAACACTAGATATACATGGAAAACCCAATATGGGAAAAACAATGGTGAGAAATGATACTATGATCTACCATCCTAATCTAGCTTCACAATAAAACCTCGCTAGTTACAATGTTTAAGGGAACCAACCCTAAGAAGACACCAATCCCCTAATTTAAGAGAACCAACTCTAAGGAAGCATCCACTCCCTAATCTGAGCACCAACTCAGCTATCTTGTGACACCGACCAATCAAATTTACAATGAAAGTACATGGAGCAACAACTCCAATTACATATGATTCAAATGAATCTAATTGTATGCTACAAACTCAATCTACAACTACTCAATCTGTGTGTTGCTTTGCAAGCATTTCCTCAACTCTCTTCACTCTTCTTCTAACACACTATATGCTCATTGAATGCATACACACTTCTACATTCTTCAGCACACACCAACCTTATACATTGCATTCTCTACCTTGACATAAATCAATCTTAGGGTTTCATATCATTTTATTTCATTCATGATTGATCAACCTCTTCCATATTTTGTGATAGTTTGTGCATTAATGAAGTCATCCACTTCTTCCAATCGATCAACAAACATATCATTGGAGTAGTTACAATGTTCAATTTCATTTTTTGTTCCATAATCAAATTCACCTAACTAGAAGTTTCACCTTTTTTCTTCCTGACCATTATAAAAAACAAATCTTTAAATGATGGCCATTGATCACACCATGATTTGTTGGTTGACATTTAAATTCCTTGAGTTACTTCAACCAGTCATCATTCACCATGTGTCACTTGAGGACACTTTTCATCTACCATACTTGTCAGGGGTCAGGGATCGCTAATCCCTCTTATCGCTTACTTGCAATGCATTGAAAGACTTAAGAAACAAGACCGAACACCTAAGTCCAAATCCTTTATTCACCTATCAGGGTTCGGCCATTGGTTGTACCCTTTACTTTACCTTCTACCTTCCTTCATTCCATCTCAAACCAACACTCTAGGACCTTCAAAACTCCAAAACACCTTTGGTTTTCCTAAAGACTCAAATGAAATCATCATGTATAGTCATTGACGTCATCTTGAATGAATTTTTTTCCCAAGACTTAACCCTTTTAGGTATTGGGGTTTGCACATACCACTTAACTCTTTCTTAGATTTTGATAAGGTATAAACCTTCTTACTACTCTGTGATGCCCAACCACTTCGTTTGGCAACTTTTACCCTTTCGGGTGTCAGCCTTCAGGCTTTCTATTTACCACTTACTTGCCTTTTGGTTAGGTGTAAGCCAACCTTTTGAACTGCCATGATCAAAAATATCATTTGTAGACTTAGTAGTTTTAACTCTTTTGGGTGTCGGCCTTCGAGTTTCCTTCATATTGGTTACTGCTTACCATTTTTAGCATTATGATAAGGTGCAAGCCTTATCTCCGACCCACAATGCTCAAAACCTTTTCAGGGGTTGGGGTTCAAGGTTCCCACATACCTCTTTCATCTCTTTCTTAAACTTAAGTTAAGGTGTAAGATTTAATGCCAAATCCTAATGCCCGATACTTTCAGCATAAGGTAGGCCTTAAGCCCGAAGTTTGAAGCCTGATCAAACTTAGTTGAAAATGACTAACTCTTTCTTCTCTTAGCAAGCTATATGGAGTAAGCCCGAGGCCCGAAGCCCGAACTTCTACAGTTATTCAACACTTACCTTGCAACTTCATATACATAAAACTGAGCAAGACCACTTGACATTAATGACCATCATGACTAGCCACAATCTCCCTTTTGACATCCGTCAACAATGTCACTAACTGATATTACTTAGATCTCCTTTTGACATCAATGACAATCAAATTGCTAACAATTAACATGATGAATATGGCTTCCTCTTTGAATTATCAAAACATCTAGGTTGAATAAGAGTTCTTGATATATACTAAAGTACATTCTAAAGGATCTTTCCTAGATATTTAGATATGATGTTTATTATATTATCCTAAAGTATTATGATTAAATTTCTTCATTGTCTCTAATGATTTAATGTTGTAGATTTTTTTTGGAAAATCATGTTGTCAATCACAATATTTCTTCAACATTGATAAGTGATCATTATTATGATTTCCAAGATCATAAAGAAAAAACTAGAAATTTCCTGTAAAATAATTACACACTAATAAGCCCAATTATTATTATCGAGGGAAGATAAACTTGATTTGAGTTGAATGTACAAAGGAACCTTTCTTATATAGGTAAGGTGGTGAAGGTAGGCAAGTCTAACACAATGAATAACAACCCATCCAATGATGGAACACTTGTTAACTCACATGGCAAGTGTTTTGTGAGTGGCAAGTGACCATACAAGAGGTGTCTCAAAAAGTGCTCGGACACTTGTCTCAACCACATGAGGTGAGATAAAACTCTAGAATTCCCTAATTGGAGACTTAAGCAATGTGAATAGGACTCTCCTAGGTAGAATAATAGCTATCTATTTTGATAAAGTCACTATTTACACCAACACCCCCCTTAAGTGTAACCTAGGGAGTAATGTATGCGTGATGACATGTGTCGGCTACTAGGCCATGTACACATTTCTTATAAAGTGAATTAAAGGAGAAAAACCTTGTGGGAAAATAAAAACCCCTCTCCAAAATAGAAATATGATATAATGAAGAAAGACTATGTAGCCACCCTCATAAGATGATGACGACTTCTTTGAATGTTGCTAAAATGCTCCATGTGAAAATTGATGTAGAAAAAGTACCAAAGAAGTGATGTGAAGCTTATTGTAAAGAATCCTTGGATGCTCTCAGTGAAGTTTCTCTAAATTCCAATGCAAGAAGTGATGTTTTGCTAGAAATAATCTCTCGATGATCTTGATGAAGTGTCTCTAGAATCTCATGTAACAAATGATGGTGGAGGAGATGAATTGTCCATACTTATTTTCAATTATTCCCATATTCTTTGAGTTGTAAACTTAGAATCATGAAGTAAATGTAAAAGAAATGTAAAGTACTCAAGGCACAATGACAATGACAACTCCCCTGAATTGTCACTTTATATGTTTTAGTGCATATAAAATTTCAATATAATGAATAATGACACTTTATAATTAGGCATGTTATCATTTCCAATGAAATGGGCAAGTGATATTCATTTTCACAAAAATAATACTCAATTTTGAGTAGCTAATCAAAAGATACAATAATCATATATGCCTAATTTTGCACTTAGAAACATAAAATTTTCCTATTCAAGAAGAAGACAAAATATGTGTTAAACAACATATTTTCTTACATTATCTCAATACTAAAGTCTCTAAAATGGAAAGCAATTTTCATAGACTATTCACAATCAAAATTTTGACTTACCATTTGAAAGTTATGCCAAAATGAAAGAAAACTCTTGACATTTAATCAAAACACTAACTTAAATTTGACGGCCACAAACAATCAATTGGAGTGAACAAGTCCAATGGCTATTATGTTACCAAAACACCATGTGTTGACTATGCCTTGCTATTCATGAGGATGTAGCTCGCCGATGGAGACAATGTGGAGGAGCGTTGCAAGACTACAGATTGCATTTAGCAAAGGAAACGATCCTTTGAGTAGCACAGAGATTCGTACATTCACACGATGCCCCCAAGCCACATCCAACTTATTGAGAGGATGAATATGGAGGGCATGTTGACAGGGCGATTTGGAGAAGTTGTGGGCACGTGGAGCTTTGAAGACCACGTTGTAATTTTTGTTGGTCAATTTAACATGCACTAGGCAAAATTTCAAGTATAGGTATAGAAATTAATGCCAATAATGGCGTGCAAGATACTGCTGCAAAGATTTTTTACCATGTCAAATCATACCTCTATGAATTGCCATTTTATTGGTGCATGCAAGCTACACGAGTGTCACATGCCAAAAAAATGGAGTTCATAAAAGCCATTATATATCTTCAAAGGCTCCTTCCTACAATGAAACTGTAGGCTCTAATAGATCAAGCACCTCTGTTTTTCATGTCCTCAAATGATTTCTAAATCATGCGATGCTCAGAGGTGCTGAAGACTACTTGAGATGGAGTCCTCAAAAAGCTTTCTACAGAGTTTATAGAACAATGCAAGAGATACGGGAGGCGACTGGTTATATTCTACTCGAAACAAGAGATTTTGTAGTTGGAGGTCGCGTGGGAGGTTGCTAGGAGAGAGAGAGACTGTGTGGAGGCTTACCCAGCTTGGGAACATATATTCTCACGCCTTCCTTGCACCATGATCACACTCACACCTAGGTCGACCTCTGTCATAACTCATGACCTCCAAAATCAACCTCGTCGCCAACTACCATGGACACATGTCTGCTACTCGCCACATGAAAAGGACACACAAATGTGTGTTGTTTCATGTACTTTTATCGTCGTAAAGGGCTGAAGGCCCCTCTACTCAGGTCAAATACCTCAAAGATCAGTCTACAACAGATCTGCAAAGGCAAGATAATGGTTGCAAGGCGACGTGGCCTTATGGATGTGGTGGTAAAGCCACCAAAGGCGATGTGTTGGAGAAGGAGACCGATTCAAGGGCATGATTAATGGGCTATTGTGAAAGCCTCCAAAGGTGATGTCACTTGCAAACTTCAAGTAATCGAAGAAAACTCAAGATAGGGATATGACAATGTGTTGCATGGAAATTGCTAGCAAAGAGGAAGGGCGTTCATGAATAACTTGATGGTGCCCTTCACTTCTCATATAGAGAGTCGAGGGCGTCCAAGTCACACCAAGATCATGGGATAGTTCCTTTATGCCGCTTAACCTTTCAGCACGCCTCTATTAAAAATGGAGGTGAGATTTGCCAACTATCATGGCAAGAGAGTTTGATGACATAAATCAAAATATTTAACACAATTACAAGTTGACCTCAATGAATCCAATCAGAATTTGAGATTACACTCAAACAAAGATAAATTTTGCATGCAAATTAAATTGTATGGAATTCTAGACTAGGCTTGATGCAATATTTTGGGAAGAGTTTTGTTTGTATGACTTTGATGCCATGTTATAATTTTCAAGATCATAAAGCAAAAATTAGAAATTTCCACAAAATACTTGCACACTAATAAACCTAATTGTTATTATCAAGAGATGATAAAAGAGTTGAATTGAATGTACAAAGTAACCTTGCTTATATAGGCAAGGTGGCGAAGGTAGGCAAGTCAAACACAATGACTAACACCCATCTAATGATAGAACATATGCTAACTCATGTCAAAAGTGTTTTGTGAGTGAAAAGTGACCATGCAAGAGGTGCCTCACAAAGTGAGGACACTTGTCTCAACCATTAGATGAGTTAAACTCTAGAAGTCCCTAAGTAGAGACTTAAGCAATGCGAATAGGATTCTCCTATGTAGAATAATAGCTAATTAGTTTGATAAATTCACTAGTTACACCAACAATCATTAGGACAAATGGAAAAGATCTGAAATCTTTTTAGATGCTAGTAAACATTAAAATATTTTTTCTTCCAATTGATATTAGAACCTTGCATCAATATTAGCAAAGAGATCACAATTTCATATGGTTGGATTCTCCATTAGATCTCCAATTTTATTTACCATTTGTGATTCACTTTTATTCATGTGGTGTTTACTTTCTTATATTAATTCCCTAGTTGAAATCTATGATGTTCTCATGCTTTTTAGTTTTGTAGGTGGCTTTTGATAAATTAATTAGTTTTTATATGTACTTTTATAAATGAGTATTCTTATGGATAAAAAAATATTTGGGTAAGACTCATCATCTCTATAATCAAGAGAAGGTATTGGATCATAAACTACATAAATATTTCAATACCTTGACATGATTTACCTAAATAGAGGTAAAAATAATTCCAAAGTGTAATAATGTGGAATCTAAAGGGTTTCTTTAGTCAAATGATTATATCATAAAATGTGTAGATCATATAATGTTGTTCCTTTATCTTGGTTCCCAAGTTTTGTAATGGTTTATATCTATGATGTTTTAAAATTTAATGTGATCACTTTTTTATTATGATCTCTTTAGTTATTTCATTATTTTCATTATTATAATTTATTAGTTAATTTAATTTCAATGGTTGAATGCTATTGATTAATTGATGACTAAATATGGTTAATCACACTTCTTTTATATCATATTAGCTATGTAATAATTACATAATAATCATTGAGATGTGGTTTAAATGATCTAAATTTGTAGAATGTATATGACTTGTTTGACCTTATGTATTCATTATTTAATTAATTGTTATGCTTCAACTACATAGTTTATATTTGTTAATGTTTCCTTGAATGTATAAGATGCAAGTGGAAAACCAAAGATGTTTAATTGTAGACATTCACTCATTGGGATTTTTGTTGAGTTTATACATCCTAATTCATGATGGGGAAATGAGATGTGTATTGTTATATACTTGTGAAACCCATCTATCTAGATCATATGTGATTTAGACCCCTTTGTGATGAATACATTGAAGTTTCTTGGTTCTTTGTTTTTTGATTACTTTCCTCAATTACATAAAGGGTTTTCTCTATGTAGGAATTAATTTATTTATCTTGTAATTATGAGAATCTACTTACAAAATATAAAAAGGTTAGATAGATTCAAAATAGTAGGTTTATGAGTGTTGAAAATGTTAATTTCTTTACATTATTACAAAAATATTTTAGGGGTTGCATACATATAATAATTTATTTATATTAGTGCATAAATAATAATGGGTTGCATATAATAGTTAAACCCTAAGATGTTTTTCAAAACTTGAAAATTTACTATTCAAATCCATCTAACCCCTTTATTTTGTAAGTAGATTCTAATAATTCTATTTAATTAATTAATTAATTTCCATCTATAAGAATACCTTTGATATACATATACATATTTGAACTAATAAACTTAGTTAAGGATCAAGAGATAGAAAAAAGGAAAGATAACTTGAATACTAGTAATAGTGAGTTAACAAGTTCCAAAATAGAGCTTGTCCTCTAATTGGTTCCCTAATAAGAGTGGCTAATGAGACTTTGACCAAAACACACCAAGAATCTAGCCACAAAAAATATTACAAACAATTTTTTATAGTATAAACTAGATAGAGTATATATAGAACATTACTAGACACAAACCTAATCCTCACAATAATAAAAAAGGCCCTATGCAACATAAATTTACCAAAAGAGGAGGCAAATTATGATGAACCTTGCATCACACAACTATTTGAAAGTACTAGTTATAGCATAAAATAAGGATCAAATAAAATGATGTAGGATTTGGGTATGTGTAGGATCATGATGGGCCAAAAAATGGCGATATGATGGGTATCTGTAGGGTATGTGGTTGATGACTTATTTTTACCCAAAATTAATGAAACAAAAAGGGTTTTTAAAGGAGATTCTCAACTTTCCACCAATATAAATTATGCTTTACTTTGAATTTAATGAATAATTATTATTCATTTTCTATTTGAATTACGACTAAAGTCTTGATTGATAGGTTGATTGAAAAAATCTATAGCTTTCAAACGACATCACATTTTTTGAATTTGAAACATGCATCACATTCTATCTTTTGCATACTATAAGATTAAAAAAAAATGAATTTCATGAAGTTTTGACCAAGTTATGGTGGTCAGACATAGAAGTTTTTATTTTTTTCAAAGGTTTTAATAAAAAATGCATAATTAATTATTTACTTGGAAAAAAATTACAAAAAAATATGCATCACATCGAGACATGAGTCCTCTATTTATATCTAACATTTTATAAAAAAATATTATCATTTTATTGTGGTTAGGGTGGTTAGAAAAACACCTACATCTTATTTTTTCCCTCAAATTTAAGTTACTACTACATTGAAATTTAAAATTTTCACCAAATAGATTTTTTAAAAAAAACTAGTATTTTAGAAACTACATTCAATTTTCTACAAATTCTATTCTTACATATTTTTGAAATAATATATATAACTTATTCAAATTTTTACGTCAAATTGCCTAACTTTGATTTTTCTAAATTTTTTGCCACTTAAGGGCCTATATTTTCCACGATGATCCTGCACATACCCATTTGAGGGAACCCCATGTTCACCTTATTACATTTATTATAGACATACACTTTATTAGATAAGATAACCTCAAATACTTCCTTAGAGGTATCTACATCACAATAGTTAGAAAAAGTAAAAATTCCTTCAAACCCTTGGTTATTTCCTACATAACCCATTGGACACAAACTTGATGATGCTTGGTAGCATGTAAATGTTCTAAAATATAGTTGAGATAGACTCAATCTTGATGTTCCCTATCCTTAATATTGTTATGTATCATATATGACCCAACAATAGTAAAAAAAAATCATTTAATAAAAAAATAATATATAGAAAATATAAAAATCATAATAGATGAGTGAATAGTAACAAATAGAACCCCATCCATTTCTTTAGTAAGATCCCAAATCCACAGTAACTATAGCCTCAAATCAATATGTTAAATTTCCTCTAAATATTCTATAAAATCCTAAATATATCTTCTACAAACAAGCTTCACTTCCTTATTTTACATTTCAACCTCTCTATTGATGCCATATTTGAGGCCACCTCAATATACCTCTTTTTTACCTTTCACCACTTATGGAGTAGATCCGATTACTATGGGAGAGACTACGCATTCAACAATAAGAAACAAATAAAATGAGAAATAAGGCTAGAAATATCACATTCCCATCCATCGCCACCTTTTTCTAACACAAACCACAAAAATGATAACATCATGAAATATAATTCCCACATCCACTAATATTGGTACACCTTGGTCCCATTAACACAACATTCCCTCAAGTCTAAAAAAATTCATAAATATTATGCCGTAAAACATATTCAATACAAGATTAGTATCAATACACATCAAGTTTGGCACCAAAATTTTGTACACATGTATTACTATAGCATTATTTGTAAAAAAAATTAATAACAAATGATATCAAACTCAAGGCCATAGTGGTTATTCTCCTTCACATCAATGCAAAGAGATAAATAGTGCAATTCATGAATAATCAATAAAATGAGAGTCATAAATGGGTAAAAGTACAAAAAAATGAGTCACTTTTATAAAGGAAACAACCAACAGTGATCCAACTTTTAAACTTAAATCACTAAAAGGTGGCATATATGTTTTCAACTTTGAAATGAGTTAAACTAATGAAATGTGTATTTTTTAGTATAATTATGTTTGTATTTTTTTGAAAAAATGAAAAAAATTATTTGAATATAGTTTTTTGTAAATTGAGACTATAATTTAGTTGCTAATAAAATACTAAAAAATAAAGTTACATGAGATGTTGATCTTTATATAGTATTTTTTTAGTTAATTTTTTTTGTGTATTTATAACTTGAAACTTTAGTGCATGTGCATTTTTTTTCCAATTTTGATAAATATATATATTTAAATAAATATTAAAATGTGTGTATTAAAACATAGTTGTTTCCATTCAACGTCAACTTTCATATTAATTATTATTCATTTTGCTAAGAGTTGAATAGCCACTGTATCATATATTATATAGGATAAAATATTACATAGCTTTCACCAAGCATCACACCAGAGTTCTCCCAAGGAGATAAGGGAAATATTACAAATAAAAAAAACTAATCTGAACAACTTTCAAAGGAGCTAGCAAGCTCTAAATTCAAAAGAAATAACATGTTGGAATAGGGGTCATCCATGACATGTTTATACAAAAAATGCACTACATTGAAAGTAGACATGGAATTAAAGAATAAAGCTTCGCCCACATATGGATGAAGACCACTTAGTTGAGCAGAGAAGACACGAGGGTTATCACCCACCAAACAAGTAACCAACAACTGCAATAGAGAAGAATGAGACCATTTTGATAAAATAACACTACAATTCATGAATCCACCCACCATAGAAGAGCTAGAATTGAAGTTATAATTTTCTAAAGCATCTGATAATGAATAAAAGTAGAAGATAGAAGGCAACAAATAACTACCTGCTAAGAATTTTACCAACTCAGAGCACTAAGTGACATCCATGAGGTTTGAAACAAACATAGAAGCCACCTCATTAGTAAGAGCTATTGGAGAGTCTGATAACCGACTTTCATATTAATTATTTATCTAAATTAGAAATAAATTATACATCTTGATATATAGATTCTTTTATCTAAAGCATTATATTTTCTCAATTTTTAAATTTTTGGTATTTTTTCTTGACATGGTAATCAACTTAATATTTTTTTATGATAACCTATTTTTAGTAAAAATAAAAAATAAAGTAAAAATAAAAATTAAACTATTAATATATATTTATGAAAACTACACTTATGAATCTACAAAAGGGTATTTTATATTTTAAAAAATGTTATTGACATGAGTAGGAGTTATTGGAACATCAAGTTTTTCAAATAATTTTATTTTTTGGTAAATTGGACTCAAAGTGGTGCTACATATGCATTTGGCTAACAATTTTAGTTGGAAATGTTGTGGACATATCTAACTTAGCTAGAGTGAATCTTACTAATCATATGTTTAACTGAAATTGATTTTTATTTAGAAATACTTAAATTCACTTGTGCTAATAAATTGGCTGAAATTGTGACACAAATTTGTACATTTACGCATATTCTTCACAAAAAATTGATATTACATAATAGATGATAAAAACTAGTGTCATTAGAATTTTACACAATAAAATATCCTTTTTTCTTATCTCTACAACTTTAGAAGCAATAGAATCATAAAAATAACTTCCACCCTACTGCAAATCCATAGACTTCCCCATGCTACTCTGCAAGACAAGCTCAACCCATTTTGAAGGGTCTAGCTAATCATGGCCAACATACCTGAAATCTATATGATCATGATGCAATTGAAATTATGCAGCCTATTTAATACTCACAAGAAGACAAATATCCATGAAAATGTCCATTTAGACATGAATTGGATAAAATTTATTCAAACAATTCATTACCTTAATTATTTGAATGAATATTTTTCACCAAAGAAAAAAAATTAAACACCCAGATTTAACTTGGAAGTCACTTTAAAGCATCTCTTTCAATACATGTTATTTCTATGAAAATAATATTCCAAGATAATTTGATGTTATGAAAGTCCTTTGGCTTGATCAATAAATATGTACAAGTGGGCATGTGCAAGATCATGTGGGTCTAAAAAGTGGCAATGAGGAAATCATGAAAAAAAATGTTGACTTTTTGTATGGGTTGGGTGTACAATATCTATTTTGGTTTGGTAATACCAAACCGAATTGAATATCCATTTCCTGAAATTAATTTTCATCAATTTAGGCAAACAAAATGGATGAAACAAAATGGATATCCATTTTGAAACGGATATTCATTTTGAAAATCCCAAAAAACACACCTAAATAAAATGGGCATAACTTTTGTGTTTCTTATCAAAATTTCAACTTTTTACAGGTGTTGGAAAGGTGATTGAGGTCTTTACACAATGTACTATGTGGTGTTTCTATATTGTACACAAAAAAATAATTATAATCATTTGAACTTCATATTTAATTTTTGAAACATCAAATGCTCACTACTTTCACATGCAAAGTCTTTTTTCATGATTCTTTTGTAACACTCATCTCAAAATACTTGAAACATTAGAAAAAGTAATGAATAATGAAATATTTATATTTTTTATAGTAAGGAGATGAAAAAACCTCATAAATCATCATAAGTAATGAATAATGAAATATTTATATTTTTTATAGTAAGGTGATGAAAAAAACCTCATAAATCATCATATCTCTTTGTCCCTTTCTCTACCTCTCTATATATCACTATGTCTCTCCTTAAGCTCTAGACCTATCCCTCCCTCCTTCCTTATCTCTTTGTCCCTCTTCATACCTATCTTTCTCACTCTCTCTCCTTGATCTCTAGACCTATCTCTCCACCTCTCTCTCTCTCATAGGTCGCTCCCACTCCCTCTCCCTCTCTCTCTCTCTCTCCCTCTCCCTCCCCCTCTCTCTCCCCCTCCCTTTGAAGTCTCTCTTCCTCTTAAGTCTCTCTCCCTCTTAAGTCTCTCTCTCCCTCTTAGGTCTCTCTCTATCAAGTCTCTCCCACTACCTCTATCTCTCTTTCTCAATGGCTCACTCACACTTAGAGTCTCTCCCTCTCAAGTCTCTCTCTCTCTCCCTCTATCCCTCCCTCCCTCTCTCCCTTTAAAGTCTCTCTCTCTCTCCCTCTCCCTCTCTCCCTCCCTCCCTCTATGTCTCTCCCTCTCTCCCTCTCAAATATATATCTCTCTCTCTCCCTATCTCTCTCACTCTCCATCTCCCTCTCAAGTATCTCTCTCCCTCTTTCTCTCTTTGGTTCCTACCACTTCCTCTCCATATCCCTCTCACTCTCCATCTCCCTCTCTCCCTCTCCCTCTCTCTTTCCATCCATGGGTGTTGCCACAATAGTGTGTCTCACTTTTGGGACATGTTGATTTTTTCCTAAAATCACTTTTGTTAGAAATAATAATGATTTTATCCTCGAGAGGCTCCATTCAAAGGGTTTTAATTAAAAAGGGATAGATAAGAGCCCCTTAGATCAAACCCCCTTGGATAGAACCCCTCTATTATTAAATCATACCCACAATGGAGTCTCTTTCATACCTATCAAAATGCTGGCAAAAAAACATGTTTTGTTTACCTTTTGATGTATTAAATAATATCATTTAGAGATTATCTTTTGCAATATGTTAGCCCTTGAAACTAGCTTTCCAACAAGTATAGTTTTGATATTTTTTAATTTTATCTTGTATTTAATTTTTGATTTTTACTAAACATAGGATTTTCTCTGAACATCAAGCTCTTTGTTTTATAGAGGTGGAAAAATAGTAAACCATTGTAATAATTTTTCAAAAAATACACTTTCCCTAGGTATTGATTTCCTTGTTTCACTAAAAAAAGAAAAATTGGATTTTGATATATACACAAGTTAGGCTGTACGACACACATGCATGTCCAAATTATAGTTATAGTGCCTTCAAAAATTAATTAAAAAAGATGTGTAACAAAAAATTATGAAAAAATATTCTTTCCCAAGATATTGATGTTGAGAATCTAAATTTCAAAAATTAGAATTTTATCCTTTGTAGAATTTTTTTATGTTGTATGACACAAACATTACTTTCTGAAAATGTTGTTTTCTATTTAAAACTAGTTATTAAAGGATATGTTGAAAGATTCATGATTTATTTCAATTTTACTATATATATATATTTAAAATCTACACACAAATTGCCACAAATCACTAGTTTGGATCATCTTCAAATTCTTAATGGTTTAGCTGTTATAGGTCTCAGAAGATGAAGATTCAGTTTAAAATATTAATTTAAATGTCCATCTTGGGAAAAAAGTGAGACATAGTATTGTGATTTCACCCCCCTCGGAAGTCTCTCTCCCTCTTAGGTCTCTCTCTCTCTCTCACACACACACACACACTCTCTCTCTCTCTCTCCATCTCCATCTTAGGTATCTCTCCCACTCTCTCTCTCTCCTCGCTCCCTCCCTCTATCTCTCTCAGTTCCCTCTCTCTCTCTCTCCCACTCCCTCTCTCGCTCTCAGGTCCCTCCCAATCCCTCTCCCTCTCCACATCCCTCTCACTGTCCATCTCCCTCTCTCTCCCCTCCCTTTGAAGTCTCTCTCCATATTAAATCTCTCTCTCTCTCTTAGGTCTCTTCCACTCCCTCTCTCCCTCTTAGGTCTCTCGCTCAGGTCTCTCCCACTCCCTCCTCTCTCTCTCTCTCTCTCTCTCTCCCTTTCCCTTTCTCTCTTTCTCTCTCTCTCTTAGGTCTCTCCCTCTCCCTCTATCTCTTCTCTCATGTCTCTCTCTCACTCCATCTCTCTTACTCATACTCTCCATGTCCCCCTTAGGTCTCTCTCTCCCACTCTCTCTCAAGTATTTCTCTCACATACACTCTATATCCCTCTATCTATTCATCTTCCTCTTAGGTCTCTCTCTCTCCCACTCTCTCTCTCCCTCTCTCCTTACCTCTCTCCATATAAAGTCACTCACTCTCTTTCTCTCTCTCCCCCTTCTCAAGATAATTCTAAGGGAGAGAGAGAGAGGGAGAGAGAGAGGGAGAGAGAGGGAGGGAGGGAGAGAGAGTTGAGAGGGAGAGAGGGAGAGATAGAGGGAGGGAGAGGGAGGGATGGAGGGAGATATGGAGAGAGGGGAGAGAGAGGGAGAGGGAGGGGGGAGAAAGAGAGTTTTATCTAGTTAGGGTGGGAAGGAGACACTTGAGAGACAAAGAGGGAGTGGGAGAGAGAGACTTGAGTAGGAGAGAGGGAGATATAGAGATAGAGGGAGGGAGAGGGAGAGAGTGAGGGAGAGAAAGAGACTTGAGAGTGTGAGTGTATTTGAGAGAGAGGAGAGAGAGTGGGAGAGACTTGAGAGAGAGATACCTAAGAGGGAGTGGGAGAGACCTAAGAGAGAGATAGTGCGTGTGTGTGTGAGAGAGAGATCTAAGAAGGAGAGAGACTTTAGAGGGATGGAGAGAGAGAGAGAGAGAGAGAGAGAGAGAGAGAGAGAGAGAGAGAGAGAGAGAGAGAGAGGGAGAGGAGAGAGAGAGAGAGAGAGAGAGAGAGAGAGAGAGAGAGAGAGAAATGGAGAGGGAGATGGAGAGGGAGAGAGAGGGAGAGGGAGTGGTAGGGACCAAGGAGAGAGAGAGAGGGAGAGAGGGAGATACCTAAGAGGGAGAGATGGAGTCAGAGAGACCTGGGAGAGAGACCTAAGAGGGAGCGAGACTTAAGAGGAAGAGAGACTTCAAAGGGAGGGAGCAAGAGAGAGAGGGAGAGGGAGTGGGAGGGACCTGAGAGAGAGATGGATGGAGATAGAGGTAGAAAGCTAGGTCTAGAGCTCAAAGAGAGAGAGTGAGAAATATAGGTATAAAGAGGGACCAAGAGAAGAAATGAGGGAGGGATAGGTCCAAAGCTTAAGGGGAGACATGGTGATATATAGAGAGGTAGAGAAAGGGATAGATTAATATGATGATTTATGAATATTTATCATCTCCTTACTAGAATAAATATAAATATTTCATTATTCATTAATTTTTCTAATTTTTCAAGTATTTTGAAATGAGTGTTACAAAAAAATCATGAAAATGAGACTTTACATGCAAAAGTAGTGAGCATTTGATGTTTCAAAAATGAAATATGAAGTTAAAATGATTATAATGTTTTTTTTTTGTACAATGTAGAAACATCACCTATTCCATTGAGTAGAGCTCTCAGTCACCTTTCCAATGCCTATAAAAAGTCAAAATTTCAATAACAAACACAAAAGTTATGCCCATTTTACTAAAGAGAGCTTTTTAGGTCTTCAAAACGGATATCCAATTTTTTTTCAAAATGGATATCTATTTTGTTTTTTAAAATAAATATCCAATTTGAATGGATATCCATTTTTCTTTTCAAAATAGAATCATTTTAAATGGATATCTGTTTTATTTTTCAAAAAAATGGGTTCTCGCTTTCCAAAATGGATATCCATTTTCAAAAACAAAACAGATATCCATTTTGTCTGACAAAATTTGCAGCCTTGGGATTTCCCTCATGTTTGCCTTGGTTTTTGACTTGGGATTTCCTAACCTAGAAAGTCAACCAAAAAAACATGTATACAAAATTTCCTTAGTTTTTCGAAGTTCGCCCTTGTGGCTGACGACTTTTTTTTATCCAAATTTCATGAAACAAAAAGGGTTTATAGAAAAAAAGTCAACTTTCCACCACTATAAGTCATTCCTTATTTTGAATTTAATAAATAATTATTATTGATTTTCTACATACATTACAACTAAAGTCCTAATTGATAAGTTGATTGAAAAACTTCTATAACTTTCAAACTATTTAACATTTTTCAAACCCACTTGAGATGTGTCACATTCTATGCCTCACATACTATAGGATAAAAAAAAATTGAATTTCATAAAGTTTTGACTAAGTTATGGTGGTCAGACATAAACGTTTTAATAATTCTAAAAAGTTTTAATAAAAAAATCATAAGTAATTATTTATATGAAAAAAAATAAAAAATAAAAAATTCGGCACATCCGAGCATGTGTCCTCTACTTATATTGAAAGATTTAGAAAAAAAAAAAAAAATTTCTTGTACTTAGGGTGGTCAGACATACACACGCTTCTTATGTTTTTCCTAAAAATTTAGTACCACTAAATTGAAGTTTCAAATTTTTGCAAAACAAATTTACTTTTTTTTTCAAAAAATAACTTGTAGCCTAGAAAGTACATTCAATTTTCTACAACTTTTGTTCTTACAATTTTTTCAAATTATGTTAATAACCTATTCAAATTTTTATGTCAAGTTGCCTAAATCTGATTTTCTGATTTTTCATCACCACTAAGAGGCCTAGTTTGGACCCCCATGATCCTACACTAACCCAAGTAAACAAAGATATTTAACAAGGAAAATATAATTTCTATGTAGTTTTCATAGTCTAACCAATCAATTAAGATTTCTAGTCATATCATTTTTTACTAGATAGACAACTTTTATCCCTTAAAATTCTTTACCAATCTCTTCTTTAATTATAATAGAGATATTTTATGATAAGAATTAATATTTCACATATCTGATAGATATCTAACTTGTCTATTTTATTTGTGTTTGGAGGAGTAATCCAATAGATTATACTTAGCAATCCATTTATATTCTCATTTATATTCTACATAAAAGAATTCATGAGTTCAATGCTAGCTATAGATTCATTTCTAGATACTATAATAGTTACAAACAATCATAAATGGATTCATAGCCACCATTGACTTAAATTTGTTATTTGTGGGATTAAAGTTTTGTATAGATTCAAAACCAATAGAGCCATTATTTTTTGTAACCATGTCAACCTTGCATAATTCATGGTTTGGTTATAACAATTTCATGCTAGATTTTGCAAAGAAGGATACACATTACTTATCCTAAGTAAAATCAACCTATTATGTATAAATCTTGCTTAACAATGTACTTCCTATTGGGCTGATTTATATATCAACATGCTTTTCTCAAATTTTGAATAACACCATACATCTTATTGGCCTAACTTAATTAGCCTATGATGCTTGATTTTTGAATAACAAGAAGTCTCATCATTTAAGTTTTTAATCATTAAATTTTTTAAACTTAATTGGTACTAATAACAAAAAAACAAAGAAATGCAAGGAATATAATTCCCTTACTTTGCAAACTTGTATTCACTACAAAGTGCAAGTAAAGAAAAAGGACTATGCCTCTTTAACATCATACAATGGAAAGAATTTTTAAAGTAAAAATTTGGGGTATGGAAATCTGATATTACTTATTTTAACTACCAACACTCAAAATAATGATTTAGTAGCCAAACTTATGTAGCCTCCATAATGTAACAAAGGGTTAAAAAAATTATCTTGTCCTAACAAGTTGAAACACTTATGCTTCAACCTAATTACCCTATGAAAATGAGAAATAACATTTATTTTGGTTTTCCAACCATCCTAGGCAATGCAACCCAACCACCTAGTAGTATAATGTGCCCAATCTCACAAAAATAATAATTTACTAGTTGGGTATTTGTCTCTTTTTTAATAAAAGGTGGGACACCCATAATATATTAATATCTAAAACTAGTTATAAAGGATAGAGATCTTGAAATACATAGCAATAAATATATTATGAAGACCACCACAACAAGACAAAATTCAATCAAGATTGATGTAGGAGCAGGAGTGGGTTTTTTTGAATTTTTGGTCTAGTTCTTACTCTATTGTTTCATATCTTGAGGGGTGTTCCTACTGCTTTCATGTGCCTATTTTTTTGGTTCTTTCACATGCTATTTTATATTATTTCCCCTTTTCTTTAAATGGTCTTTTTGGTAGATTATATAAATGGTCCCCCCAATGAGGGTCTCGATGGGGGGCCTCCTTCTCTCTTCTGCTCTTGCAAAGGTTTTGGAGGATAATGTCTCTACTTCTTTTTTTGAGGTAGATGACCTGATTTCCTTTGTGGATAAGGTTATCGGTCAATGTACCCCTCTACGCAGCATGTGGTCCATTCCCCATCCCCTTGTCTTAGATGAAGGGCTTATGATTGATATGCCTGATGATCTTCTCAATGTAATTTTGGTTGAAATGGATAATTTTTTAGGCTATAATTCCTTGCTTTTCACCACAATGTGGACCAAGTTAGGTACTAGGATTTATCGCACTAGAAACTGAAAGGAAACATCACCATAAGTGTTATGGTTGATGGCATATTTTTGTTCAAATTCTCTACCAGGGAAGATTTGGATAAGGTTCTTACGAGGCCTTGTGCACTAGGGTAAACCCACAAAAGTGGTTTACAATTTGAATGAGGAAGGAAAACTTGCAAAAAATGACCCCATGCCAAAAATTTTCATTCTTGGGGTTCAAACGAACCAAAAGAGGGTTGACTCGAACCTAGGTTCGAGTGAACCCGTTTAATGCATCCTGCCAAAAAACAAAAATGTAAACCCCTTTTGAAAGGAGGTTCCAATGAACCCTGGTTTGCTCAAACCCTTGGAGGTTCACTTGAACCCCCCCTAGTTTGAGCGAACCCCCCTTTTCCTCGATTCCTGCTCTCTGCCACCAAAAAAAACATTTTTTTCCCCTTCGAAGCTAGGGTTGAGGATGAAAATGGAGGAGACTTCACGAACCCAACTAGAATTAAGGTAGTCCTCAGAATGAGCTATCCAACAACTATAATTTTAATATGTTTTAGTTTTATTATCTATTTGTGTTTTTTTTCTTTTATTAAACATAGGTTTTTCATTGAAAATGAAGCTCTTTGTTCTGCACATGTGGAAAAATAGAAGATTATAATTTTTTTTTGAAAAATATGAGTGCACTAGATATTGAAGTCCTTGATCCAACAAAATAAATAAATCGATACATACAAAAAAAGTCACATGTTATACAGTCTGCCTATGTTTGAATTGTAATTGGTTTGACTTCGAAAGTTGATTAAGGAAAAAATATTCAATAAAATACTATCCAACCAAGTGGAAGCACTAGATATCAGAGTTAAAAATCTAAGTTTGAAAGAATTAGATTTTTATCCTTCATGGAAAAAAAGTTGTGTTATACGGTGAGTTTCACTCCTTAAAAATGTTGTTTTCTAAAAAAAACTAGTTTTCGAGGGAGATGGAAAATGAGGTGCAATCTGATTCCAAAATTTTTGAAAAAAATATATTTAGAATCTACAGAAAAAATTTCACGAAACTCTAGTTTGCATCATCTTCATATTCCTCACGGTTTAGCTGCTATAGGTGCCCGAAAGTGAAGATTTAGTTGGAAAAAATTATTTCAGTGTCTAGTTTGGCCAAAAATTGTAAACCACTATTGTGGGATCACCCATTGGATAAAAACATCAAAAAATTCTTTCCTTGTGCAAATGGAAATTGGGTTTCAACTCTACTAAGGATCTAGGAGTTTTTGATTTTAGTTGGATCTGCTTGCCTGGTTTGTTGATGGAATTCTAGAAATACATGTTCCAAAGAATTGTTGACTCATTTAGAAATTTATTAATGGTTGATAAAGTTACACTCCAAAAATATAGACTAGTTTTTGTGAGATTGCATGTTAATGTAGCTACTAACATTGTTCTTCCTTCCAGGCCATCTTAAACTCAAGGCTTGGGAGCTAGATGTAACCTATTGTCTATGAGAACCTTGGTATATCTTTCCAAAACTATAATACTTTTGGTCATCTAAGAAATAAATGTAAGAAATAAGTTTCAAAGAAAACCCTTACCCCAGGGTCGCCTCTTGTGACTTCGAAGGTGATTGCAATTAAATTAATGTTTTTTGGGAACATGATGGGTTATTTAGAGGACCGTAGCACCCAATTCCCTTCCTTCCAAGGGGTTTTCCCCTAAATTCTTGCAAGATCCAGAATGCCCCTCCTTGTCGGGGCCCCTTCTGAACCCATGTCTCAAAAATTTGCATAAGTTATCTAGCTAATGGACCCAATTGGGGAGGAAAATGTAAATAATGGTAAATCCACAATGAAGGAACTAGTTACAAAGGAAAAATATATGTCAAAGGAAACTATGAAGAAGAATTTAACAATGTTTTCTTTGAGCTGCCCCCTCCTAGAAGAACAAATAGAAAAAAACTTAATCACATGGTATGTTGAAGTGTAACTCTCCTCTACTACTAGAAGGTAAGGATTCTTGTAGAGGGTTGGGGGAGCCTCCCTCTCACCTTAGCTACACTCCTTTGTCCTTAGGAATATCTTTAATTCATCATAGAATGAGGAATGGACTCCTATTCATGGAAAGTAAAAGAAAAAGACCTTATGTGAGAGGAGATCCAAAACAAGGTTGAACCTTCATAAAAAGTGAAGATCTAGAGAAGCAACAAGAGTTGTTGTGTTGGAAAAAAAAGACCCTATAGCTTTCAAGATCCAAAACCTCGAGAAGGGTCAATGCAAGATCATGGGGTCCAAACTAGGCCCTTAAGTGGCAATGAAAATTCAGAAGAACAGAGCTAGGCAACTTGACATAAAAAATTGAATATGTCATTAACATAATTTGAGAAATATGTAAGAACATAATTTGTAGAAAATTGGATGTAGTTTCTAAGATATTAGTCCTTTTTTAGAAAGAAGTAAATATATTTGGTGAAAATTTGAAATTTCAATATAGTCATACTAAATTTTCAGGAAAAAATAAAAAGCAAGTGTATGTTTGACTGAACTAAGTACAAGAAAAATAAATATATTTTTTGAAAATTTCAATATATCTAGAGGGCATTTGCCTGGATGTGTCACATTTTTTGTATTTTTTTTGTAGGTAAATGATTAGTTATGAATTTTTTATTAGATCTTTTTAAAAATATTGAATACTTGTGTTTGGCCACCATAACTTCAAGGTCAAAAATTTATGAAATTCATTTTTTTATCCTATAGTATGGGATGCATAAAATGTGGTACATCTTTCAAATTTGAAAATTGTGAAATCATTTGAAGATTATAGATGTTTTTCAATTAGCCTATCAATCCAAACTTTAGTCAATAATAATTATCTATTAAGTTCAAAATGAGGCATATATTATATTGCTCCAAAAAGCTAGTAATTTTCTCAATAAACCCTTTTTGTTTCATCAAATTTGGATAAAAATGTCTTTTTCTCATATCGCCACTTTTTGGACCCCCATGATCTTGCACTCACCCAGAAAATGAATCCTAAAATTCTCTCTGGCTTTGGACCTCTTCATCAAACCTAGATATACTGTACATCTAGGTATACTTCTCCCTTTCATCTTATTTATGAAGATTGTCTCTTGGAATATTAAGTGTTTGAACAACCTACACAAGAAGCATATGATCAAGTGTTTTATTATGGAACAAAAAATTGATATTATGCTAATACAATAAGTTAAAATGTCTAAATTAGCTTGAACAAAAATTGCTTCAAAAACATGGCCTATTGTCAATTATTGTGAATGCCTTGTTGAAGGTGCCTCAAGGAATATTTCCACCCTCTAGAACTCTTGGCGCTTGAAAGGAACATTGTTTGATAAAAATAATAAGTCTCCTTGTCTCCTTCTCTGACCTATCTAATTATTTGCATTGAATTCTTGCTAATATCTACACACCAAACACTAACCCTGCCATAAAATAGTTATAGGATTATCTATCCATTGTTCTAAATAACTCCTTGATGATTTATGATTGGTTGGGGGGATTTCAGCTCTTCATTGTTCCCCTCTAAGAAGTTGGGGGTCTTGAAGACTATTCTGTTAGTATGTGAGACTTAGCTAACTTCTTGGCTAACACAGGGCTTATGGATGTTGAGCTTTAGGGCTCCTCTTTCACTTGGTTGAATAGTATATTTGGTAATAATATTATAAAGGTTAAGCTTGAAAATTTTCTAATCTCTCATAATTGGAAAATTACTCATAATATCTCTCTTAAAGCTCTCCCAAGGTGGGTTTGCACCATTGTGCTCTCCTTTTGATTTGGGAGGAGGCTACCAAACTTGGCCACTTTCCTTTCAGGTATGAGACTATATGGGAATCTCATTTATATTCTAGAGGGTTTATTGAGTTGTGGTGGAAAACCACTTTCCAAGGAACTTCTATGTTCATTGTAGCTCAAAATTTGAAGCTAATAAAAAATAAAGTGAAAAACTAGAACAAGATCTCCTTAATTGGTAATATCTTCCAAAAAAATAAAGATTGCTAAGCAATTCAAAATTCATTCATGAATCAATGGAGAATGGGACTACTGATGTTGATACCTGCTCCAAAGAACATGACCTCCAAATGAAATGGAAAGACCTAATGAAGAGAAAAGAACTATTCTAAAAGAAAAAATATAGAGTACAATGGCTCAAGGAGGGTGCCAAAAATACTAGGTTCTTTCATCAGTCTACTTTGAAGCATATAAAAAGAGAAAAAATTGTAAGCTAATCCTTGAGGATAGCTCTATAGTCTTTGAGGAGCAAGACATAACCAATGTTGTTGTTTCCTTCTTCAAGGAAAATTTTGAAGAGGGAGCACAAGAGATGAATGATCTATTTGGTTTTGTGGATGTTATTCCTAAGGTGATGAATGAAGTTGATGATGTGGGAATTCGAAAGAATTCCATTATCAAAAAAGTTAAAGTTGTTTTTCTCCTTTGGGGAATTTAAAGCCTCTGGTGCCAATGGGTTCCCCCTTCCTTCTTCCAAGTTTTTTTGGATAT
The DNA here is from genome assembly GCA_007258455.2 of Sequoia sempervirens. Taxonomy (NCBI): domain Eukaryota; kingdom Viridiplantae; phylum Streptophyta; class Pinopsida; order Cupressales; family Cupressaceae; genus Sequoia; species Sequoia sempervirens. The sequence continues at coordinate 618,410,484 of VDFB02000003.1, read as the reverse complement.
TATCTCGGTGGATCTGCTTATAGCCACTAGATAATTCTTTAGATCTAGAAATCTCCTTAATAAAATGAACCAAACCTACATTTTTCTTATTCCCAAAGTGACTAAGGCCATTACTATGTTTGAATTTTGACCTATCACCCTGTGTAACACGATCTATAAAATATTCTCTAAAGTACTGGTCAATAAAATTAAATCCTTAATTCACAGATTTATCTCTCCTTTCCAAAAAGGCTTTGCCCCTAGAATGAAAATTCTTGATATTGTTCTTATTACTCATTAACTCATCCATTCTATAGAAAAAAAAAAGGCCAAGTATGCTCTTTAAACTTGATGTATCTAAGGCTTATGATAGATTTCTTTGGCACTTCCTTTTGGCCACCCTTAAAAAAATTGGGTTCATGAGAAGATCCTCAATACTATTTACATTTGTATTTCATCCCCAAACTACTTAGTATTGATGAATGGTGTCCCAAATGGTTCTATTTTAGGGGGTAAAGGGTTGACACAAGGGGACCCCTTTCCCCTTATTTGTTCATTTTGGTGGTAGAAGCTCTCGGTATACACTTACAAAAACTTATTGATTCTAATAAAATATTGGGGGTAATAGCTACCTCCCCATTATCCCCCACTTCTCATCAATAATTTGTTGATGACACCATTTTTTTTGAAGATGTTTTGGTTGTTGAAGCCAAAATCTAGAAAGTGACCTTGGATGCCTATGCTAAAGCTATTGGGAAACATATCAACTACAACAAAAGTATGCTATATTTCTTCACTTTGAAGAAAATTATTAAGCAAAGGATTTTTCACATCTTGCACTACTAGTAGGACTGTTTGCTTGCCAATTATCTTGGTCTCCCTCTGAATACCAAAATTATAACACTTACTCAAACAATATTGTTGAAAGAGTGCAAAGAAAGTTTTCTAGGTGGAAAGGTAAGATTTTGAGCCAAGCTAACAAGTTTCTTCTAATTAAAACCTCCTCCAAAACATACATGTATACTATTTATCCCTATTTAAAATCCTTGTGTCCATGGCTAAAATAATAGAGAAGATCCAAAATAAATTTATTTCAGGGTGGTGTTAAGGACATTAATACAATTTACTTGGTTAAGTGGGAAAAGGTCTACAAGCCTAGGAGTCAAGTGGTTTAGGAATAAGAAGATAGAAGTAGTTCAATAAATCACTTCTTACTAAAATTGGATGGAATTTGGTTTCAATGGTAATAGGGATTAGGCTCATATTCTCAATGTGAAGTACTTAGGGCACAATAATCCTTGTTTCTTCCTCTCTTCTCCTTCTATCCCCCTTGACTCTATTATATGGAACCAATTTTTAAAAACTAGAAATGTTCTTAAGCAAGAGATAGTTTGAAGTGTGGGAAATGATAAGTGTGTGGACTTCTAGAATGACAAGTGGCTTGATGGTGTGTCCTTATCTTTTGAATAGAGTTTGGACAAGGTGAGGGAACCGATTATAAGATTAAATGTACCAAAATTCATGGGTACATTAGTTGGAATGGTCCCCATACCTTGTGGAAATATTTTGAGAGTCACCTAAGAGAAAGAAACTTGAGATAGAGGGATCGACATTCTTGGAAGGGGATGGTGAATTACCTGTATAATCTCATTGGTTCATGCTAACTCTTTCAACTTGATTTGAAGGATGCTTGCTACTAGTACCCCAACCATTTTGGGTGATTTTTAGTTAAGTCTACATATACTCTTATTGCAAAGGGTAAGGAGGAGTCCATGTTCAACTAGAACAAGGTTTGGAACAACAAAGTCATACTAAAAATCAACTATTTTTAGTGGGTTGCTATACACAAAAAGATCCCCACTATTGATAACCTTATTAGGAGGGGTTTCTCCCTTGTTAATATATGTATCCTATGTTGTAATATAGAAGAAACAATTAATCATTTTTTCTTTCACTATAAATTTTCTAGCAGTTTGGGAGATCTTAGACCACCTATTGATCTTCTAGATTTTTCCCCTACATCTTAAAGATTTTTTAACCTCTTGGAGTTTTGGTTCCCCTTACAAGGATCTTGTCATTTGTGAAATTTGGAACCAAACCCCTTGTTTCATCATTTGGAAACTATGGAAGGAGAGGAATAATAGGGTGTTTCAAGACCAAAGGAGAAGCTACAAGGTTATTTTCCAAATCATCAAAACCAACATTTAGGATAATATAAATTCTTTGACCTTTGGACCCTCTAAGAGAATGCTGACTTATACAAAAATAAGAGCGAACCAGAACTAGTGAATCTACCATAGCTTAACCAATCTCAATTGGTTTAATATCATAATAAAAAAGAGACCAAATGGACCCCTTGGAAGAGGGTGGGTCAAGCTCAACTTCGATGGTTGTTCTAAGGGATACCTTGGTGAAGTAGTAGTAGGAGGAATGATAAGAGATGATGAAGGAGACCTAATTTTGAAGGATATGCTCAGGACATTGGATACAAGTCCAATAATGTTTTCAAAACTATGGAAGTGTGGTGAGGGATGAAAATACTTCTAATATTGAGTTTCCTTATCATGGAAATTTAAGATGACTCAAATTATTGTTAATATCCTTCCGAATGATATGAATCCTTTCTAGAAGATATGAAGAATTATTGAGAACTATAGAATGGATCTTTGTAGCTTTCAATAGGTTAAAATTAGTCACACCTTTAGGGAAGGAAATGTTGCAGCAGATTTAGTTTACAATTTGGGTTTGAAAAATGAAGAATGGAATTATTGGTATTTGAATTCAAATCTCTTAGACACTCTTCAACATATTCTTTCTTGGGAAAAATATGTGTTACTCCTAGATCTTAGTCTAATTTGTCTCTCCACATTTTGGGGTAGAGTTAATGAGGATGTTTTGTATAGGATGGGGTGGATTCACTTAGCTATCATGGGTACTATGATGTGGCTTTTTATTAATAGTTATCTTGGGTTGTATAATAACAAATATTGTAACAATTATATTACTATGATTCCCACAAGGGATTACATCACACTACATTGATGTTAATTTAATTTTCAATCAATTTCATAGAAAATTATGCAATGGAAATATTAAGGCTATAGGAGTATTTCATGGTTCCATTAGTCTTTAGTGCACTTGACATTTTTTGATAAATCTTAATATGAAAGCCCCCCACTCATGCATTTTTTACTCCTCATTTGTGAAGCTAGTCATTTTCCTCTTAAGAATATATTAATGATAAGATCATGAATGTTTGCCACAAGACAATAGAGGATATGAAACATGATGACCCCACTACCATCAACACTAGGGAATTTTTTAGAAGAAGCAAGATTATCTGGTATTTCTATATCGATACTAAAAAAAGGGAAAGTGTTTCTAAAAACAATGTCAAAGTCTTTGTTTTTTAGTTTCTCTAGTTTATTTATCAACTTCCTTGTGTTTCATGTGGCTTGGGTGGGTTAATTTACTTAAAAACAAAAAAGTTACTATGGGTGACCCAAGGATTAGGACTAAACCCATCTCTTATGAATCCCTTAAGCATAATGTTGAGCTCTAGGACCTATTTGACTAAGGAGGCTTCAATCCCTTTTTCCAGGCTATGTAAAGTTACAATAATAAAATAACCTCAAAATTTGTGAATTTTTGGTCTCAAGGGGAAGTTACCATCAACAGAGTATAGTTCCAAGTGTTTGATCAGTCGATTGCTAAATAAATTGGTTTAGCCTATAGTGGTGTCAAGGTGGGGAAGAAGAGCAATGAAGATTATAAAATTTTTATTGTTGCCTTCTTCATAGTCTAGGAGAAACCTACCCAATTCCAAAATGGCTACAACAAGGAGAAGCTTTCGACTCCTTAGGTGTTGGTAAGTCTCCTTTGTATATTTTACACTTGAAGATTGGTTTAAAATGGTTCGTGAGTACTATTTCCCTATTTTAAATAATTTACATCATGGTAAAAAAGTGAATCTCTCCTCCTTTACCCTCAAGACCTATATTCTCAAGGGTGCTTACCTCCCTACACCAAGGCCTTATCATGACCCTCCATAAGAATTGACTCACCATAACCCCTTCTTCGAACCCTAAGGCTAAGAGCAATGTTAAAATCAAGCTCCTAGATGATAAAGAATCCAAGAACCCTTTTTCTTCTTCGATAACAAATAACCCTAACCCTAGTTCTATTGGAAAGGTGGGTTCGAGAAAAAGGGAAAAGGGCTTGTTGAGATTCACACCCCTCCTCATAATGAGTTATTGGAGATCTCTCCTACTAAGAAATGGAAATTGGTGGCTCCTAGTGTGCATGAGGAACATTAGAGAAATAATAAGAAAAAATATAAAATCCCCATTCCTCTCTTGGTTATAGGTGAGACTATTGACATCTCTAATTTTTAGGGGGGAGAGAAGGATATGGTAGGAACTAAACTTTGTCACACTAAAATTTATGTTGGCCACAAATCTACTAGACTTTGCAAAGTCTAGAATTCAAAGGACCAAAAAAAGTCTAAAGTCAAATAGATTTGGGAGGAGTTTGATGATGATGAGGTTGAGGAAAAGGAGTTTATTCCTTAGTTGGTGGAGGGTTGGGAGGATGATGAATTAGAGAATGATTCTGAGGAGATGCAGGGTGATGAAGAAATTGGGGAACATGATGGCTAAGATGAACATGATGAGTTTGATGCTGAGTATGGACAAAATGATTTTTTTCTTATGGTGGAGAAGGAAATTCCAACTCCTCCCTCACCTTGACCTTTAGAGATCTCAAAAAACAAAGTAGAGAATTTCTCACCTCCTTTTCTAGTGTAGGGTACTAAGGATAAAGAAAATGCTACCATAAAGAACCTCAATGCTAAGGTGGTCACATTAGAGAAAATTTTCTCCAATAGTTGCAATGACAATATTAATCACCTAGAAAAGTTTTATCTAAGATTATAATGTTTACACATGGCATTATGAACAAATCTTTGACAGGTACTGTCTTTGGCCACTCAAAAGTCACCAAACAAAACAAGAAAAGGGAAACAGGAGACAAAGAGGAGAATGCGAAAGATAAGAAGGTTGAAGAGCAAAAGGATAAGAATGACTAGGAAGTGTCCTTAGATGCCCTCCTTGAACAGTGGAGCTTGATTAGCTAGCTAGTTATCAGTGGTTTTTTCTCTCTCAATTTCATTCTCTTAATTTTATTATTTTTTTGGGCTTGTGTGCCTATGCCCTTCTACTGTTTTACATTTTTTATGTTGTCTTAAACTCTCAAGATCAAGGCCCTTTCCCTAATTTTTTAATAAAAAATCCAAAAAAATCCAAAATAGAGGTAATAGATCACCTTAGTACACCAAATTTTATTAAATAATGAAGACAAAAGAACACCTCAAAAGAGATTATAGACTAAGAACACTTATTACTAATCAAGAATAGAGAAAAAAGAGAGTGTGAACCATATAGTGAAAATAGAGAAAGAAGATGATTACAAGTTGATAGAGTAATTATTACTGCTCAATATCAAACAATGAGTTGCTATCCTCATCACTCAAAAGAGGATCTTCATAAAAGTCCAAGTTGAAATCTCTAAGAACCTCTAAGCCAAGCATAGGAAGTGGAGGGAGTTGTTTGAAGAGAATTCACATGGCTTTGAATGTAATGCTGATAATGTTGAGAAGATCACAAATTAACTTCTCACAATGATATAATAGTGTCATTAAAGATACATTTAATTGCTAGAGAAGTTTCCACCTATAAATTTGAGAGAATATCTCTAGTCATTGCTTGGCCTGTTGAAAGATTATATTCTACAAATGATTGTTGGAGTTGGAAGTCATCAATTATGTGTTCTAAAACATATTTTTTATAGACTAATATCAAAATATTTTTCTATTAGATTAGGTCCATCATATTGGAGAGGAACAATGCCCCCACTTCTAAGAAAGATAGAGCACATTTGGGGTTAGTAAGAAGATTCACACTAGTCATGTCACGGATGCCATTTTCCACTTTTTCATAGTTGAATTTAAAGACCTTCTTCAGATTTACCATATCAAAAGCACCTATTTTTGGAGGAACCCAAAGTCCCTTGTGGAAGGATAAGTGGGAGTTTAGAATGATGAAAGGGGAGGAGGAGAAGTAAAATGAGTAGAACCAAAAACAAAGGAAGGAAACAAAGGAAGGAAACAATGAATAAATGGAAGTGAGGCAAAAGAAAAGGTGGAAAATTTTCCATAAAGGAGGGAAAATCTAAACATATGTGAAAGGAGAATCCACATGCATCATTGAAGGGATAAAAATGGAATGGAGAATGAGAATTGGATATTAAATTAAAGGTTTGTTTATATATTTAAAATGATATTAGATATTCATTGTTAAAGACACAATTTTTTAATAAAAAAAGAACATAAAAAAGTTATTTTCAAAACCTAGAAAGTGTTCATGATAATTTTGAAAGAGGCTTGTGCATTGAAGAATTAGATTCTTTGGAGTATCTTGGTGTGCTCTTAATATTAATTATTAATCAAACCCCACATTCCTAGTTTGTGAAAGATTAATATATTTATCTTCTTATAGTTTTAGTGCGCTAGAATAATGAAAAATTGGTTGTATTATTATATATATGTTTAAAATATATGTAAAGGATTATTTTTATTGTTCTTTTTAAAAATATTTAAACCTTATTAATGCAGTCTATATGTTATTTTATGAACTTACAAAGGAAAATTGAAAATATTAACTTTTTAATTATTAAATTAGTTTAAGGGTGTTATTTTATGAGTACTTCTAAATTATAATCAGAAAATAAACTATTAGACATAGGAGTTCCTTGATACTTGTGTGTTCCTCTTTTTTCCTTATTAAAAACTATTTTGTGGATTTGGTTTTCTTTGTTGTTTTAAAAATTGGTAAGGTAAGAGGCTTGGAGTGGCTATTTGTTTTAAACTCCAAGAGTAAGGTATAACAGAAGACCTAAATGAAGGCCCTCCACAAAATAATAAAAGATGAAATGTAAGAACTAAAACATGTAGCACTATATAAGAGTAAATAAAGACTAAGTGAAATTCAAGAACATAATGAGGGACCCTTGAATAATAATGAATAATGAATAAGTGATGCAAGACACAAAACATGGACCTTTGGATATATCCAACATGCAAATTAATGGTTACTTACTACATAGATGCATTATCTACCTAAATTCTCATCTCGGATTTGGAGAGCCAAGGGGATACTACTCCATATCTTGTTCTAATCTCTTCTTCCTTGTTTAATTTGACGATGTTTATTTCTTAAATAGTGTGTTAAACATGTTTTAAGTCATATTTGTATTACTATATGTAGTTTCTTCTGTCAATTAGGTGAGCTAGTGAACCTCCCTAGGGTAAGTGGCCACTTTTTCCAAAATCAAGAAAGACTGAGCTTCGATGAGAAATTTAGGATAGTTACAGTCAAAATTTTAAGATGCAATGAAAACAAGAGTCATAGTGCTTTGAATCTACTTTCTAAACTACTAGTTTTTTAAAAAATGGTAGAGATTAAAGGGTTCAAAAACAGGGCCAACAAAAATTGGTCCTATTTTTGTGCCCACCCTAAAATGTTAACTTTTTTTTAGTATTTCAAAAATCACTTTAGTGATAAATAAGCTTACACAGTGTAGATTATGCCTAATTTTTTTGCTAATTTTTTAACGAATAATGATTTTTTACTAATTTTCAAAGTGGATACATCTCAAAAAATAGAAAATTGAGCATGCTCCCTCATAATTTTTTTGAAAAATAATCAAAAATATATTTTTTTAATATGTGTAGAATGAAATCTAGTTTTCTAAAAAAATAATTTATTTAAAATTTTGATGAATGGTTAAAAAATTTATAAAATACCACACATTAGTTTTTGACAAAAAAAAGATACACTAACAAAAGAAATTAAAGATTAAAACCTTAACATACTCAAAATATGAATTTTTTTTGCATGTTTAGATAGATAAAAGAGAGATTAACATTATCGTGGTATTTTTTTGACTTGACATGTTGAAAACATGCAAACTTAATGGGGAGCACACTGAAGATTATGTCAATTTTGTTACTATTTGCAAAAATATTTCCTTGGATGTTGAAAAGTCACTCCAAATATTTGGCTTGGAAGCATAAGTAAAATCCAAGCCAAAGGCTAAGAAATTTCCAAAACAAGACATAACATGGGTGCATTATAATGCACTAGTGCTATGCTTCACTTAGTATATTTGTCTCCCCCATGTTATATGATTTCACAAAATATGAGTGCATTATAATGCACTTGCATTATAATGCACTTGCATTGTACTTCACTTAGTATATTTTTCTCCCTCATGTTATCTCTCTCTCCCACTCTCTATCGATCCTTCCCTCTCTCTGTTCCTCTATTGTCTCTCTCTCCCACTCTCTATCAATCCTTCCCTCTCTCCATAATTTGTTCTCTCTCTCTCTCTCTCTCCCACTCTCTATCAATACTTTCCTCTCTCCATGTGTTTGTTCTCTCTCTCTCTCTCTCTCTCTACCCTCTTTAGGTATCTCCCTCTCTACATCTCCTTCCCTTCTTACCCCTCTTTGTTCTTCTCTCTCTCTCCTCCATAGGTCATTGCCTATTTATTTTTTAGTTTAGGGTATATATTTTAGGATTGAGGGTATAAGGTTTAGGGTTGAGGGTTTAGTGTATAGGCTTTAGAGCCTAGGGTTGAGGGATAGTGTTTAAGCTTTAGGGTATAGGGTTGAGTGTATAAGGTATGAGGCTTAGGGTATTGGTTATAGGGTTTACGATGGAGGGTATAAGGTATAGGGTTAAGGGTATGAGTTGATTGTATTGGGTATAAGGTATAAGGTATATTGTATAAGGTTTAGGGTACAGGGTTGAGGGTTGAGGGTATTAGGTATAGTGTCAAGGGTATAGGGTTTACGTGTTAGGGTATAAGGCATAGGGTTGATGGTATAGGTTTTAGGGTTTAGGGATGAGGGTATGAAGTTTATAGTTGAGGGTGTAGTGTATAGGCTTTAGGGACTAGGGTTGAGGGATAGTGTTTAGGGTTGAGGGTATAGATTTGAGTGTCTAGGGTATAGAGTTTAGGGTTTAGGGTTAAGGTTATTGGGTATAGGGTTGAGGCTATAGTTTTTACAATGAAGGGTATAAAGTTGAGGGTGTATATAGGGTCACATATGAATTATGCGATAAAGGATTTTATATTACATACAATAATAAATGGATTTTCAATCATTTGAGTCTTTAGTGGATAGATATAAAAAAATAAGATTAATGTTGAATATAATTGAGGCTAAATTTTTGTGTAGTGTTCATAAGATTCCAACATAGTTATCAAAGTTATTCATTCGAAGCCAACCCAATTAATTTTCAACTTTATTTTTTCTTCCTTCTTATGATTAATGTTGAGATGTAAAATATTTAAGGTGACTAGACCATCTTTGATCTTGACCATTCTACAAAATTCCTTATATTTATATAAATTTAAGAGTCTTATGATCTATGTGAATAACACTGTCTTTCCCCAAGATATAGTAATTCTATGTTATTTGTAGGCTCAAGAACAATGTATATAATTCATTTTCATGTGCATTCAACATGATGTATATACATAACATTAGATAAAATTTCACTACATGTTAGGAAATTAGATGACCACATTGAGGACCCAAACTACTCCAAGTGCATATTTGGAGGAATCAATCTCAATTTCAAAGGACTAGTGTTCCCATTTGAAAAATCCATTTGGATTTAAAGGTATTTTTTCACACATGTCTAATAATTCAATGGTAACTTGGTTGTATCAAATTTTTAATGAAAAAATGAGCCACCTTAAGCTAATCAATTAGGCCATCAATATAAGGAGTTGGATAGTTCTATTCACCCTAGTTATCTATGCTATTTGATACTTCTATTCACCAAACTTAGCTACCTATCTCATATTTTACCCTAGCTCACTCATCCCATGAATGTTGTTGTGGGTGTAGTGTTGTGTATAGGTTCAATCTCTTAAAAATTAGTAGATATCTATTCTTTTTTATTTTCACTTTTAAAAATGAATTATAGATCCTTCCCATTCACCCACATCTATGAGTGGACTAGGATTTCCTTCTCCTCTTTAAGTAGCACTTCCAAGATGAGGGTATAAGGTATAGGATTAAGGGTGTAGGATTTAAGATTGAGGGTATAAGGTATAGGGTTAAGGATATAGGATTTAGGGTTGAGGGTTTAGTGTATAGGCTTTAGGGCCTATGATTGAGGGATTATGTTTAGGGTTGAGGGTATAGGGTACAAGGCGCATGATTGAGGATATTTGGTATAGGGTCAAGGGTATTGGGTATAGGGTTGAGTTTATAAGGTATAGGGTTTAGGGTTGAGGGTAGAGGGCTGAGGGTTTAGACTTTAGAGTTGAGGGTATAGAGTTTAGGTTTTATGGTTGATGGTATTGGGTATAAGGTATAGGGTATAGGGTTTATTATTGAGGGTATAAGGTATAGGGTTGAGGGTGTAGGGTTTAGGGTTTAAGTTCTAGGGTTGAGGGTATAGGCTATAGGGTTGAGTGTATAGGGTACATGATTTAGGGTATAGGTTTTAGGGTTTAAGGTATAGGGTTGAGGGTATAGGGTTTATCCCTTAAGGTTGAGGGTATAGGGTATAGGCTTTAGGGTTGATGATATTGGGTATAAGGTATAGGGTTTATAGTTTGCAATTGAGGGTATAAGGTATAGGGTTGAGGGTTGAGGGTGTAGGGTTTATGGTTTAAGGTATAGGGTTGGGGGTTGAGGGTATAGGGTTGAGTGTATAGAGTATAGGGTATAGGGTACATCAGTTTCCATCTTTAAAAGGGTATTACAATATCCATATTCACTATTTTTCTAGTTTCAATGCCTTTAAAATGTGGTTGCATGACAATTTCATGTGTAAATATACTTTTAATGAGAGAAAGGATGTCTAGAAAAGGTTTTTTGGTCCTTAGAGATCATCTACCTTCAAGAATACAAGTGCATACCAATATTTGAAAATGGATAGAGATGAAAATGGTAATGGACACTAGCTACATGTGATAGTTTCAAAATAAGACAAGGGGACAAAGTTTGCTAAACATGAATATGAAAAATTCCTCAAAAGAGAGCTGATTAGTGTACAACTCAAGGATAGTTAAGTAACATCTAAACAAATAATTTCATGTCAGAGAATGATAGTCCATATAAGCTAGTAGTCTATACTTTATTTTCCACTGAGGACACTAAAATGTACATGGACCTATAGCATGGGGTAGAAGACAATCATATGAACACCTAAAGTCCAAGAAGCAAAACAAAGTTGTTCATATGACATTGGGATCATTTCACAAAACACAACAAATTAAGTTATGTACAAGATGATAAATTCCATCACTCACAAACAATGCATAACCTATATACTCTTGTGACTATATGATCTACACCAAAGAACTAGTCTCCTCCATGGATTGAATTTAAGGTCGTTATAAACCTTTTGGTCAATATAAGTGTTACTTATTTTTAATAATAGCTCAATTAGGTATAAATTTTATGATTTTCAAATGAAGAATAAGGTACATTTTTGTTTCTTCTACATTACATTCATGTGCATAAACAAAATTAGAAGATTACATTGCTAGATTACATTTATGTAGATACATATAATATATGAAAGATTGTACAATATTTTCATGAAAAGTAATAGTTATTGATAATGTAAATGTATAAGGTCTCACACAAGCCATGAGACTAACTCTTTTAGTGAAAATGAAAGAAAACATTATACATTTATAGACATAAAGGAGAATAAATGCACATATAGAGAAGGGTGACCTGTCATTTCCTGAATGTTGAGTCCTAGTCCTAGTCGTGGTCAAGTTGTCTTGTATCATTTTCAGTCTTCCACTTGTCTTGCATCTAGTTGTTGCTCCCTTGCTGCTCCTAGTTGCCTACATCTGTGAGAGTGAGTCTTGTTAGAGCAATGAAAGGTCATCAGTCAATACATGCACGTACATATATAAACATATAATTTGATCTTCATGTGCACTAAAACAACTAGCATGCCAAGATTTCCAAGAAAACAACAAAATTATCAAACACATCTATCACATCCACATATTTTTCCTAACATGTTTGCTTCTTGTGCATGCATATAGGTGAAATGCTTCTTATTGTTTTTTTTATCTGATTACAACATGTGGGGTGAAATGTGGCTCTCACAAGGGTTGAGCCTAGCATGCTACATTAATGCGCTTTTAAGAGGTATAGAAAGTAATTTATCTCCTTATGTTAATCACTTAAGAAATCTCACATCATTTGTGATAGTGAGTTATTAGTCACTATCATAAGTGACATGTACTTGTTTTAGCTAGCATGAAGGATGTATCAATGCAAGTGATTGAAACATATTGCAAAGCACAGTATAAACATGTGTATCTGATAGTCATCATGTTATGAGACAACAAGAATCATTAAGTGCTATCATAAGCTATTATAAGTTAAAGAGAGCAATATTTAAAGGGATAGTGGTATTCTTGATCAATAAAGCAACTCATACACATGGAAAACATGTGCAAAAAGAGTGCCATGTAAGGGTATATGCAACTAAAGGGCAGAGAAAAAAGGACTAGTGATTTAGCCTTTTTTTGAGGACAAAACTCAACAATAGATAATTATGCCATTCATCAAATAAAGGGGCAGTTTATCATAAATGAGGAAAATGGCCATTGAAAGTAAATAAATATAGTACACTCTTGAAGATGAATACTACAAGAGTCATGTTGACTGTACTTATGAGGAACATACCCATGAGGTCTTTTCCAACTATTAAGACATTGAATAAGGTTCTAATGGAAACATCAAGTAGCAAGGATAAACTTAAGACTAAGATCACGATCATTTAAAGATGTGATAGTTCCTCAAGATAAAGGACAATCCAAATACAAATGGATAGTCCTCCCTATGTGATAGTCATCGAAAAATGTCAAAGGACAGTGAATGCAAAGGAGCGAAAGAAGTGTAATTTCAACCTAAGAAACATGTTTTCCATCAAGAATGAGACCAATCTTGGGGAATGAAGAAACATAGGAGCTTCCAATATTGGTAGTGGCTTTGACAATGTGTCAAGATAGAGGGGATACATGACAACTACCAAGCTTACATGATAGTCCTATAGAAAGAAACAAAGGCATAGTATAGTTAGGTATTATGCACAATGTAGAAGTAATGAACAATTCACCAAATGTAAGAACAACCCTTCTAGACTAAGCCTCGATTACTTGTTAGGGAATAAGTTTCCAATCTAGAGTAGAATGGTGTTCATTAACAGAAGTTAAGGAAATAGTGAGACTGTAGCAGGTATAGTACAAAGATAGTAATAAGGGCATGCGAAGAGTCATATAGAGACCTTTAAAGACATGATAGTGCCTAAGCAAACCTACAAAGAAGTTGGTTTAAATGCCTAGTGTATACTTCAACCCAAAGGTCAAAAATAAGAAATGGAGTTTCCCATCACTAGGAGAAGTCTAAAAACTAAGTAAAATGACATTTGTGCAGGCATATTTAACCATCAAGAAGATCCTATAGGGGTCATAATCAAAGTGACATGTGTCTTCATGTCTTTAAGAGGCAATCCAAGAAGGATAGTAAAATGTGACAATAGAGCTTCGAGCTAGTGAAAAGGTAGTGTTCATGAATAAATGGAAAAGATGCATAAAGTCTTTGGTGTTATGTCTGTATTATGCAATGACATTGAATCATTTTTTGCAAATCATATTTTTATCAAGGGAGCATCTTCTTGTGGAATGATTGAATAACCCTCTCATGAAATCTCATTCATATTATAATCAAGCACAATTATCACAACAAGGTGATTATGACAATGTTGGCTGCCATGTACCCATGTTTAAAAAACAACAAATAATAAAGGCCTGAGAAGATAAAAGAATAGTGGAAAAAAAATGGTGTTTCTAGAATTTCAATAGAGAAAACCATAAAACCATGGCCACGGGTTTTGTGAAAACCCAGAAAATGAGAATCTTCATTGTTTCTAACACAAACATGAGCTCGAGCTTTTTCTTTCACAGACATAATTGAGGAAGAAGCTAAAGGAAAACAAAACAAAGTATCACCACTGTTTTTCCTTTAAAGAGCTCGAGCAATGATTGATTTCTACATAGGAGAAAAAAGGGAAATACAGACAGTAACAACAAGCTTACCTTCAACCTTTCCTTTATTGTTTTTCTTGAAAATATATTGGAGATGCCACCTTTTCACCATGAAAATAATTCACAGTAGCTCCATGAAACCCTTAGATGGTGGCGCCTTAAGTTTTCTAGAAGCTCGATGATCAAATAAAAATGATTTTGCATGTTTTGCATGTTGGCTTTCAGTTGGTCTCTTCTTGTGGTTGTTTTTCCTTGATGTTAAAATAGGCTTTGCTTATGTGATATCTTCATAGCTAGATAATGTTCATGATCTCATATTTTCAGCTTTTAGTACATATTGATTGGTTTGGGTACTACATGGTATACATCATCATTGGTGATCATTCATGGCTTTGATCATAATTCTATAATTGGCATCATGGCATGTTTTGGTTCACCTAGTTATTGACCCTTCAATGAACATACACAATTGGTTTCTTATGGAATACTCAGTTGGTTTTACACTTGGTAGCACAATTTGATAGTTGGTTCATTATAATTCTTTGATGATATTCTGCTCATTGAATGATTACTTGATCCTCGATACTAATCTCGTCTGATTATGTGCAGTGATCATTGTTTGAAGGTTGTTTCAGGTGATATCACTCTAGTATACCTATATCACTAGTTCTCCTTTGATATACTGTGGCATTGTTCTTACATTGATAAGGACTCATATTTGTTCATGTTTATATATTTGGCTGTTGGTTCAGTGACATGTGTTTATTTGCAAAAGTTTTTGAGATTATGTCTTTGGCAGTATAGTTGTTCACTTTGGCATTCATAGATGCTAGTAATACGATTATAAAATGGCATCTACAGGTTATATTGGCACATGATTCTTTGAGTATCTTTCACCAAGGCAATATTTTATCACTTGCATTATATTGGTTTACTTGGATTCACCATTGGTTTCACTTGATGTTAAAATTCTTCATAAGGAGACATTGTATTTGTCTTTGGTAATTATTGAGCTCCTTATATTTAACATGGCTTTGTTATCAGACTTTAATAATACTCCTTGGCATCAGTGGTGCATAGCCAATATTTTCTTTATAAAGGAGATCCGGCTCATTATGGTTTCAATTGGTGAATGAAGTCACATGAATTGGGCTTCAAGGACTTATGGTTAAAGTTTTAAATAATTACACACATCGGCCTTTTTGTTAGTGATTAAAATATAAGCCATTTAAATGGCTATTGGTTATCACATTGTCGGGCTTCACTTAGCATATCAACCACATAGTCATCGGGCTACGACTTATTTGTTTGGTCTTTAGTTTCATTGATTTCAACTTAAGTTATAAGTTGGTCTTGGCTTCTTTGGAAAATTGATTGATTTCATTGTTCATATGTTATGCATGTGATCTTTGGCAATGACATTTTGTGACTTGGAATGACAACTCAGATCATTGTGTTTTCATTATTCACGTGGATTGTGAGTGGGCATAAATATGACAATTGATTGTAACATTATGTTGTCGATGTTTGTGGATTTCAAAATGATTAGAATGCAGCTTGTGGATTCTAA
Source organism: Sequoia sempervirens (assembly GCA_007258455.2). Taxonomy (NCBI): domain Eukaryota; kingdom Viridiplantae; phylum Streptophyta; class Pinopsida; order Cupressales; family Cupressaceae; genus Sequoia; species Sequoia sempervirens. The sequence goes on along the minus strand of VDFB02000003.1, from coordinate 618,394,775 downwards.
ATGATTATACATTTTTTCAAAATGCTCGATGGTAAAGGAAAATAGGGAAAAGTTTTTCATTTCACATCACAAGGCTGAACCCTAGCTACCATTGCAAACACAGTTACAATTTTTGTGTGATTTTTGAGCACAATCTTGGCACGAGCTTGAGGTATGATGAACTATGTGTTGTGGGGAACTCTTTTGTGGACTTTGCTTGAGTTGGAAGTGGAGGTAAATCAAACATAGATCTTATCATGGGATTCTATCAGTTGCTTCAAACTGCCATGAGAGGTAATATCTACAATTTTCAATGTGTTTTCCGAAGGTGAATAATTTAGGTAAATTGAAAGTGAAAAAGTTTGAAGGTAGTTATTTCAATCTGTCTTTCAATTTGTTAACCCAAGTAGAACTCAAGGGTTTCACAGTTTTGGTTATCTTATAAAGGTTTCAAAATATAATTTTTATTTTCAACTGTATTTTTTAGTTTAAGAAAAAAAAACTTGGTTAGTTGAAGGGTAACGAACTTTTGAATATGGATTTGCAAATGAGAACCTGTTTTTCATTGTATAAATGTATGACTTTTTGGCCATTACTGAGTGACAAGGGGTTTTGATGTTAAAACAAAGAATGTCCTTGAAAGGGTTTTGATAGTGATACTTTTGCATTTGAAAAGGGTGAAAAGAGAGTTTAAAGGTTTTATATGTCTGATCTTGATTACAGAGATTTCATATTTCAGTGAAACCTTTTTGGTACTGTTTTATATAGTACACTTTGTAATGAGCATTATTGAAAATCATGTATTTGTGCTCTATTGAGATTTTGTTATTGTAGACATTAGTGTAATTATAAGGTCCTAATAGTGTGCATTTTCAAAGGGAAACTTTAAAAAGGGGTTGGTGCTCCTAACTTGAAGTGGGTGCTTCAATTTGTACTTGGAGTTGGTGCTCCACATTGATACAAAGTTGGTGCTCTTTTGAAAAAGTAAAAAGGCATTTTGGAGTGGTTTTTCTACCCCAAGAGGGTTTTCCACTCATCAAAGTTCTGTGTTTCTCTTTTGTGTGGTTTGTGCTTATCTTGCTTAAGTTTTCATTCTGTCATTTGTCAAAGTGGTTTATGTAATGCTCTGATACATTTTTCATTGTTTCAATCTGTCTAAAAGAATTCACATTTTAGATCATTGTCTTGTTGATAATCAATGTTATATGATCAGTTAGTTAAATCATTATAGTATAATCAAACAATTCAAACACATACTTAATGTGTCGTGATTTGTTCTTGATAAAGTTGTAATCATATAGATTCATTGTTTAAGTTTAGTTTCAAATTTGTTTTGTTAAAAGATCACATTGAAACAAAGTGGTATCTATCTCAAGGTCTTCTTTTATTTTGCATGACAAGGTTTAAATTTTAAAAAACTTACATTCCTCTAATTCACCCCCCCTCTCAAAGTAATTCATCTCCCAACATTACATTACTTTGTTGATTAGGGTTTTTACCCTAATCTTGCCGATGGGAAATGGTATTTTACCTTTTATTTTAAAATGCAAGTATGACTAATGAACACCATGGGCTAAGACTTTAAGTATTATGTTTTTGCCTTGTGTTTTTTTCAAATACCACATGCTATGGAGTCTTTTAGATTTGGTCTTTTACATTTAAATCTCCAAGGTTGACCTCATGTTATTTTGCATAGATAAATAAATGTAAAGCATTTAATTAAGTGTTGTTGCTATAAAACACTTAATTAAATTGCTCTTTTAAATAAAAAATGATGGAATCATACTTTGTCAAAGTAATGTATGGAGGTTTATAGTTGAAGTCTTCATGACTTTGAGAGCATATAGGAGAAGTTAGAAGCAATTTGAAAACATTTGGAGAGAATTGTTGGAATTGTGTGCCTAAATCATCACAGGTTGTAACCTCTAAGAGAGCCAAGTCGGTGTGACATATGTTGTGTCTGGCTGACTACTAGCTATTCTGAATCTTGTTGAAATGCCCTTGTCGCTACGACTTGTTTTCGGTCTTGCCGAATACAACTATTGTGGTGAAAAGAAGCATTCGCTGTGACCTTTTGTTGAGTGGAGACCTCTGGCCGACAGTATGCTCTTATTGGGCGTCAAGGAAACACAAGGGTCTCGGGGAGAAGTCCCAACGACTGGTGAAAGTCTCACCGATAACATATGGCTATCAGGGTAATCACAAGGGCTTCAGTAAGATGTCCCAGCAAGAATGAAAGGTCACGCCGACGGGGAAAATCTTGGAGTCATCGGAGTAGCTCAAGGCGATCGGTATGATGTCCCAATGACAATGGAGAAGTCTCGGTGACAGTGCTCGGGGTCTTCGCGGTGACTCAAAAGACTTCGGTGTGAAGTCTTGGTGACTTGGAGGAGTCTCGCTAATAGTCTTCATTATGACATGTTCACTCAGTGAAAGGTCTTGGTGAAGGTCAAATGCCTTACCGACTCGGTAAGACATGGGTGCTCAATGTGAGGTTTCGGCGCAAGACAAAAGTCTTGCCAACTGGTGATTGGGGCACTCGGTATGAAGTCCTGGCGAAAGCGACGAGTCTCGCCAATTGGTGAATGCTTCAGAACAACATGAAGACTAGGTGAGAGGTCTTGGCGAGAGCGGAATGTCTGGCCGACAGAAGAATTTAGGGTAACTTGAAGGCATCGGTATGATGTCTTGGCGACAAGTGTTTGTCTTGCCGAAGGGAATCCTGATGTCGGTATAATGTCTCAACGAAAGCGATAAGTCTTGCCAACTGTTTGGTGCTCGGTATGACTTGAGAGAGCTTGGTGTGATGTCTTGGCAAAAGACGATATTCTCACCGAATGGAATACTCACATCGACATGACTTGAAGATTTTGGTATGAGGTCTTGGCGAACTACGATAGTCTTGCCGATGGGATTGCTGAGGTCGATGTGCTTGAAGACTTTGGTGTAATGTCTAGGTGAAGAGCAATAGTCTTGCCGACTGATGAACTCTTCGGAATACCTTGTGATCTTCAGTGTGAGGTCTTGGCAACATAACAAAGTCTTAGCAATAGCTCTCTGGACTCGATGTAACCTCTTGCCGATAGGGATGACTCTTGGTGATATCAAATGTTGGCTGTGTTGGCATCGGGGAGACACAGTTAGTGTCTCACCGACATGACAACATAGGTTGAATGCCTTTTGACCGAGTGAAGACTGTCTGACGTGGTGCAATTTGGAAAAATCAGAGAAAGCAGGATGTGATTCATTTGCTGAACCATTTCTATGTGGAAGTTGAAAAACTAAAACACAAGGAAGTGGAAACATATAATGATGTTGGGCTGGATGATTTGTTAGTGCTGATCCGATAGTTGGAAAAGAATGATTTCATAGAGCCTGCTGAGAATGAATGTATATACGTATGCAATGGACGTTCTGAAGTATGTGAAGGGGCTAATAAGCCAAGGAGCTAAAGAGCTGAGATCGAGTGAGAGAGCGATAGAGTGAGGACTAAGTGGCTAGCCGAAAGCCCGAGGCCATGAGGTTGAAGTAGAGGAAGAGATCAGGCAGTGTTATGTTGGAATCTCTCCCGATCTCTCAAGGATAGTGTTTTACTAGTTGTATCCAGAATGAACAAGATGTAATCTCTGGAAAGGCTAAGAGCCTGAAACTATATTGTAACTTTTTGTTGCTAAATAATACAATGGCTCGATCTTTGGAGTGTGGGGTTTTTTAGCTGAGAGGATTTTCCCCACGTAAATATTTGTGTTCTATTTTCTGTAGTATCTTTCATCTGTGTTGCTACTTGTTGTTGAATTTACATGTGTTTTTCTTAGAAGGATTAATGTGGGAAATGAACTATGTCTATTTCCACTTTAGGACATAGTTGTACGTGTCTTTGAGGTAACCTAATCGAAATTAAAGTTATCGAAGGCACTGCTGTATGGAGTTTCTATGAGATGTGCTCCCTTGATTTCCTTACAAGTGGTATTAGAGCCTTATTTTGGTTGTTGGTTCTGGATATTTCTCCTGTGAAGATTTCTTAGCTTGATGGGCTGGAAGAAATCTGGAGGAATGGACTGATGTATTGATCCTTTGATGAGTGGAAGCCTTGTGATATTCTGAGACAACATGCAGCTTGAAGGATGGTCAAGATGGAAAAGGGAGTTGGTCATGTTGTGATTTGTGTCTCCTGGCTGGTAGCGGTTTAACCTTGGAGTATGAGGTGGATTTCTTTGCTCTGTGGCTATGTAGTAGTAAAGCTTTCATATTGGGAATCTGTGTGTCAGGCTCCTGGGTGATATGGAGAAACCTAGGTTGTTTCTCAGTCATGGAAGAGAGTGCTTATGCTAGGTGGTGGTTCCTAGTGTTGGAAGGCACTGTTTCCTGTTAACCTCAAATGCTTGAAGGCTATGGAGTTAATCATTAGATGATTTGCAAGCCTCTGAAATAGCCTTTCTCTCTTTCTCAGATGCATGTACATGTTGGTGGTTTTAGAGTTGGTCTGAAAGGGACTTGGATTCTCCTGAACTGTTTTTTTCCTTTCTGAGGATGTTTTGTACTTGCATGGCTCTATGGTTTTATAGGTTTTACACGGTTAAGCAAAACTTGTGACCATGTGAGTTGTTGTTAAGCTATTTTCCAGACACTAGACTTTTGGGGTGTTGCTGGATCAAATAGTTGCAGTTCTGCATGCATGCTTGGTGCATGGTTTGAGGAGGTATGATTTATTCTCTGCATGGGAGTGTTAGTACATGATTCATCACTCAACATTCTTGTGGTGGTGCTTGTTGTGGACATGATTGGAAAATTAGATTTGGTGTGATTTGATGTTTGAGTCATGTTTTGATGTTTGAGTCATGTTGTCTACGTGATTATTCTCTTTGATATCTCAGTTTTTCATTTCCAATGTGATGATGGGTTTGCATGTTTCTATTGAATGGATCTACAAGTTGTGCAATGTTGCGGGATCTTTACCTACATGGTTGCTGTGAGACAACTCGGAAGTGGACTGTCTATATCGACAAGGTTGATTCATTGTTGGTGCAAACTTATTAGCTGGCCTTGTCTATGGTCACTTGTGCATTGGTGTGGTGCTTTGAGATGAGAGGATGGATACTATTGAGTACCTGAATAGTCGGTTATGGGAACCTATAGCAGCTGGTCGTGATGCTTGGCGAGCTCGAGTGTCACGTTTCAGTGGGAGCTTTAGCAGTGACTGTGGATTCATCACATGGTGGTGAATGGTCTTCTTTGGTGTTGTAGATGTTTCGAGGGAGAACTTTTAGATCCTATTGCTACATAATGGTTCTTTCGCATTTGCATGGACATCATTTGAAGATGTGCAACATCTTGGATCCATGGAAGACGCTTGGAGTCTTTGGCTGAGGTGTTGGTGGTGCTTGACAAGTGATGTTTCTTTTTGAGTCCGGTATGTCATGGTATACTCTTGTTTGCACACTGGAGTTTTGGCATTGTGCATTGTACTTGAGACAATGGTGAGGTCACTTGAAGCATGGAATCTCCTATGGGGATGTGTAGATCATGGTGTCATGATAAGTTCCTGATTCAGATGATTGGAGCTTTGACAATGGTCTGGTAATTCTTTGTGTATTGGGTGCTTTGATTATTTGCTTGATACTTCGTGATAGTGCAGTAATGCAGTTGAAGTTTAGAATGAGATGATCGGTTTCTAGTACTCATTGATACATGAAGAATAAGGTGAGGTTGTCTTTCTCTCATGAGAGAAGTGTTGCTGCTTGTTATTCTTGGTGAATTTTTCAGCAAAAAGTCCGAGAAGCCTACACCTTGGTTGAACGTGAAGTTCAACAAAGACCAATGAGGAGATTACTCTTGGATTAGTCGTGATGGTTTGAATATCTTGAAGGAGTATTCTCGTTCCCACTCTTGTTCTACTTGGCAGTTTATCTGAAAGGTATTTGGCCCATTATATTTTTTAGATGTGTTTTATTATGTTCACTTTCATGATATGGATCTTGAATTGTTGTCTAATGGTTCTGGAAGATTGATAGTGGAAGTTGTATAGTTGTGTTTTATCTCCTTGTTGCTAATGAGAATTGGTAGGAGATGTAGTATGGGCTGATTTCCTGAAATGGGGAATGAAGTAGTTTGATCTTCTTTAAGAAGCTTACATCCATGTCTTTTAAAGTCAGTTTGATCTTGGTGATTGAATAAATGGATGTTGTTAAGGGTTTTTTTTTTCTTTTGGGATGTGAAGAAGATCATTCTTGACACAGTTGGTTGTTAGAAGTGTATGTAGGAGGATACTCTACAGGAAGATGATGTGTAGAGTTTCTCTCTGTGGTCGTGAAGGTTTGTGGTGAGAGAAATGTTTCTTGTGGTAGGTTGTGCATATCATTGTGGATTTTTCCTTAGTACTATAGGGTTACATTTTTTATGTGTTGGTATTGGTAGACTTGTGATGCCTTTGATCTTTCAGATATGGATTTCTAAGGTAGTGGGAGTTCTTGTATGTGTCTTGTCTTCTTCGACTGGTTGACACTGGAACTTATATTTGTTGTTAATGGATTGACAGAAGTTTACTAATGGTGATACCTTCAAGGTATGTGAGATTGGATGGAATAGCACGAGCAGTGGGTGCTAGTTCCAGTCGCATGGGTTATCAGTTGGATGGAAGCAATCATTTTGATTGTAATTCTAGCTAGCATTTTTTATCTTGTTTCTAGAGAATGACTTCATGGTTGTGCTCTGTTTGAAGCTTTGAAGTTGAAATTGCTTTTGTATAGCGTTTGAGCATAGTGAAGTGGTACCAGTATCTTGTTGGTGATATCACTGGGATCTTTTGCTTGTGTTCATTGGAATGGTGCTTATACACCTTAGCTTTGTATCCTTCTTCCATAGGTGGCATGTTGGAAGATGACAGGATTTTTTCCTGAATGGCGAACATCTTGGATGTTGGAGAAAAATTCTTGATGGAGCATGAGAGCATGTTGAGATCTATGTGGTTTCCTAGAGGGCTATGATCGGTTGCTTTGTTGGAAAGTGAGTTCCAGTTGGATGCCTAGTCTTTGTTGCAGATTGTCTGGTGGACTGTTATCTGTGGAATCATGTTGATTGGGTGTCTTGAGTATTGTGGGGTTTGAACTGGTGGAGCTAGTGTGATCCTAATTCCTGTTTGTTTTGGAGGTGCCTGTGTGATCTTCGTCAGGTGGGAGATAGTTGGAATTGTGTGCCTAAATCATCATAGGCTGTAACCTCTAAGAGAGCCAATTCGGTGTGACATATGTTGTGTCTGGCCGACTACTAGCTGTTTTGAATCTTGTTGAAATGCCCTTGTCGCTGTGACTTGGTTTTAGTCTTGCCGAATAGAACTATTGTTGTGACAAGAAACATTCGCTGTGACCTTTTGTCGAGTGGAGACCTCTAGCCGATAGTATGCTCTTATGGAGCGGCGGGGAAACACAAGGGTCTCAGGGAGAAGTCCCAGCGACTGGTGAAAGTATCACCAATAGCATATGGCTATCGAGGTAATCACAAGGGCTTCGGTAAGATGTCCCAACAAGAATGAAAGATCATGCCGACAGGGAAAATATTGGAGTCATCAGAGTAGCTCAAGGCGATCGGTATGATGTCCCAGCGAAAATGGAGAAGTCTCGGTGACAGTGCTTGGGTTCTTCATAGTGACTCAAAAGACTTTGGTGTGAAGTCTTGGCGACTTGGAGGAGTCTCGCCGATAGTCTTTAGTATGACATGTTCGCTCGGTGAAAGATCTTGGTGAAGGTCAAATGTCTTACCAACTCGGTAAGACATGGGTGCTCAATGTGAGGTTTCGGTGAAAGACAAAAGTCTTGCCGACTGGTGATTGGGGCGCTCGGTATGAAGTCCTGGTGAAAGCGACGAGTCTCACCAACTGGTGGATGCTTTGGAACAACATGAAGACTCGGTGAGAGGTCTTAGTGAGAGCGGAATGTCTGGCCGACAAAAGATTTCAGGGTAACTTGAAGGCATTGGTATGATGTCATGGCGAAGAGTGTTTGTCTTGCCGAAGGGAATCCTGATGTCGGTATAACGTCTCAGTGAAAGTGATAAGTCTTACCGACTGTTTGGTGCTCGGTATGACTTGAGAGAGCTCAGTGTGATGTCTTGGTGAAAGATGATAGTCTCACTTAATGGAATACTCACGTCGGCATGACTTGAAGACTTCGGTATGAGGTCTTGGTGAACTGTGATAGTCTTGCCGATGGGATTGCTAAGGTCGATGTGCTTGAAGAATTCGGTGTAATGTCTGGGCGAATAGCGATAGTCTTGCCAACTGATGGACTCTTCGGAATACCTTGTGATCTTCGGTGTGAGGTCTTGGTGACATGTCAAAGTCTTAGCGATAGCTCTCTGGACTTGATGTAACCTCTTGCTGATAGGGATGACTCTTGGCGATATCGAATGCTGGCTGTGTTGGCATCGAGGAGACACGGTTAGTGTCTCACCGACATGACAACACAGGTTGAATGCCTTTTGACCGAGTGAAGACTGTCCGACGTGGTGCGATTTGGACAAATCAAAGAAAGCAGGATGTGAACTGTTTGCTGAACCATTTCTGTGTGGAAGTTGGAAAACTAAAACATGAGGAAGTGGAAACATCTAATGATGCTGGGCTGGATGATTCGTTAGTGCTGATCTGACAGTTGGAAAAGAATGATTTCATAGATTCTACTGAGAACGAATGGATATACATATGCATTGGACGTTCTGAAGTATGTGAAGGGGCTAATAAGCCAAGGAATTGAAGAGCCGAGAGCCAATGAGAGAGCGATAGAGTGAGGATTGAGTGGTTGGCCGAAAGGCCGAGGCCATGAGGTCGAAGCAGAGGAAGAGATCAACAGTGTTATGTTGGAATCTCTCCTGATCTCTCAGGGATAGTGTTTTACCAGTTGTATCCAGAATGAACAAGATGTAATCTTTGGAAAGGCTAAGAGCCTGAAATTATATTGTAACTTTTTGTTGCTGAATAATACAATGGCTTGATCTTTGGAGTGTGGGGTTTTTTATCTGAGAGGATTTTCCCCACTTAAATCTTTGTGTTCTATTTTCTGTAGTATCTTTCATCTATGTTGCTGCTTGCTGTTGAATTTACATGTGTTTTTCTTAGAAGGATTAATGTGGGAAATGAATTGTGTCTGTTTCCTTTTTAGGACATAGTTGTATGTGTCTTTGAGGTAACCTAATCAAAATTAAAGTTACCAAAGGCACTGTTGTATGGAGTTTCTATGAGATGTGCTCCCTTGATTTCCTTACAAGAATGGAGGAGGTTGTTTTCATCATTCTAAAGGCTTTTGGAGCTACTTGGAGCATTTTTGGGGTGCTTTATGGTTGGACATGGTCAAAGTTGACCTTTTCAGCATATTGGAGTTCTTTTAAAGAAAAATTAGTTGCTACTTTTTAGGCTTTTTGGAGGCATGATCCCACAATAATGGGTTACAATTTTTAGCCAAACTTGACATTAAAATCAGGATTTTTCACTAGGCATTCACGTTCTTACACCTATAGCAGCTAAACCATTAAGGTTTTGAAGGTGAATCAAACTATTTATTTGTTAGATATTTTGTGTAGATTCTAATTATATTTTTTTAAAAAAATTAAAAATAAAATTGTGAATCATTTTATATAATTTTTAATAACTTATATTTTCTACTAATCAACATTTTTAAAAAGTGATGTTTACTTCGGCCCACCTAACTTTTTTTATAGATAGGATACAATTCTAATTTTTAAAATACAATTTTTTCACACCAATATCTAGGGGATGGATATTTTTTCATAATTTTTTGTTTCATATTTTTTTTAATTAATTTTTCAAGTCAAATTATAATTTGGACAGAGGTGTACTTCGGCATGCATAAATTTTTTGTATTCGTTTGAATTAACTTATTCTTTTTTTGTTGGAATAAGGACATCAATACCTAGTGGACATGTATTTTTTAGAATTTTTTTCTCTATTTTTCTATTTTTTCGTATGTGTGAAATAAAGAACTTGATGTTCATTGAAAATCCTACATTCACAAGAAATAAAAAAAATATAATAATCAAATTAAACATATTTAAAATTATACTTTTTGGGAAGCTTATAATAAGGGTTGTAGGCTTACAAAACATAAATTTTAAATGAATTCATTTGATCACCCAAAAGGTAAATCAAAAGTGGTTTTTTATCAGCATTTTGATAGGTGTAGAGGAGACTCGATTATAGGTATGGTTTAAATCTAACAAGGTTCTATCCAAGGGGGTTTGATCAATCCTTCTTTAATTAAAATAATTTAAATGGAACCTTTAAAGTCATAAATCATTGTATTTTCTAAAAATATGTGATTTTAGGCAAAAATCAGGATGTCCCAAAAAGTGTAACCCATTATTGTGGCAACCCAAGAAGTTTCTAGGAGCTATTTTGGTGGATCTTGTTGGGAGTTGAGATATAGTTACTTGTGTGACTCATTTGTAATTGGTTCTATATTATGATTTTTTTTGTGATCCTTTTGGAGTCCTTGGAGAAAAATATAGAGTTTTGTAACTCACATGCATGTATATTATCAGTTTTTCATCTTTGAAATCAATGAGTATAAGCATTTTACCTTTTCAATCTCTCTGTTAAATCATGTGTATTTGTATAATTGATGCATTTGCTTGTGAAACTGTATGACTCCTTGTGGTTATGCCTTATCCTAGCACCTTTTTGCATAGCAATATGTATTTTTTTGTAGGTTGTGAGATTTGTTTAAAATGCAAGTATTATTTAGTTGTGAAGAATTTCTTCCTTCTAGGAGTATAGGCATATGGACCTTCTCGTGAAATATTTATGCAGAAAACGTATGTGATTGAGTTGTGTATGACAATTATTTTGTCATTAATTGAAACTATGTGTGAGTTGTGTTATATGTGTTCTTAGTTAATTTGGTGTATCACCATAGGGGTAGTTTTCCATTTTATGTTATCTCCTTCTACCCTTTTCCTCTGCAAGTTCAATAGATTAGTTTAGGTGACACCATAGGAAGCCGGCCTTCTCCAGAGGTTTGATCTCATATAAGGAACCCACACCTTGGGATCATTCCCATGCTTTCACTAGATTGTTGAATTTTAGATTCAATAGGGTGCAAATATAGGTGATAACAATAACAATATATTTATTTGAGAGGAAGGAAAGTGTGGGCATGAAAAATAGTTCTATAAATGTGAAATAGTGATTGGTCAACTAGAGGATAGGGGTCCATACTATCAAAAGCTCACACATTTAATAAAATAGAAAATTCTAGGTTGGTTAGATGATAACATTAATAGAGGATTAAATGAGCAAGGATGAATGTGTACTTGAATGTCCTTGTGATCCCTAAGTTTATTAGTTGCATGATTATCTACTCTTCAAGGTGTAGGGGGAAGTCAAGTTAGACAATATTAAAGGTAGATACTAACCAACAAGTGGACCTAGAAATAAGATATTTTAGAAACATTAGTTTTTTCATTATTTAGTCCTAACAAACTGTATGCAACCATACTTTATTCCAAATATTAAAAGCGAGCCTTATTCAATTATTTAATTAATCAATTATGGTGCAAATATGGAATAACATTAATCATTTATAGTTGCATATGTTCATTAGTTATTTATTCAATTAATCATTTATAATGTAAATATGGACATCATTGGTAAAAAGACATTTGTATTAACCAAAAATCCATATAGGCATACCTCATTATATGTTGATAAAAGTATGTATACTTAAGAAAGACATATACGCTTACAACAAAGTGTGTGAACCCAAATCCGAATACCTACAAAACACAATGAATAAACACATTAGTTAATCAATTGCAAGCATGAACAAGGATTCCCCATGAGATCCATTTATACAACTCAAATTAGGAAGAAAATAAAGAACACAATAGAAATGATAAAACCAAGATTGAATCCTAATTAAGTAAGCAAACTCTTGATCCCATGGGGGAATTGGTGCCAATTTGATGTGAAAATTGGCCCTTTCCCAATTCCTAAGATGCAAGTTTGATATGTTGATGGTGATTGATCCACTTTGTTGATGAAGGATGAGAGCTCCAAGCCAAAATCTACAAAAAAAATAGCTAAGAACTCAAGATTGATGGATGAACATGACTAAATATTTTAGCATAATAACTTTGCATAATTTGTGGATGATCAAATGAGGATATGAGCTCTTTATTTATAGAATGCCAAGATGAATGAATGTCCAAATTTGAGCAATGTGGGACTAACGTTCATCCAATGGCATGATGCCACTTTTCAATCTATGAATGGATGAAGGATGTGCAAGAATTGAGAATTGTGCCAATAAATGCATATTTTTGAATTTCAAATTTGTTGAAATGACTTGTAAGAGGGAAGGGAAAATGAAATAAATGCCACTTGGCTCAAGGCTAAGGACATGTAAGATGAATTTATTGCCTTGTTGGATGTACATGTTGACTTGGAAATTTTGAATTCAAATTTAGAGAATATTCTAAAAGATGCCTTGTGAGGAAAATAGAGATTTAATAAATGAATTAAATCTATTTTCATGTGCAACTTGCAAAATCTAGAGGATGGGACATGATATGAGATTAAATTAATCAAGGGTTAACTAATTTAATAGGAGAGGTTAGATGATGTGACCTATTTGACTCAAATTTATGGATTTATTTAAATCAAATAAGAGAGGAATATGATAATAGATTAATTAAATAAAGATTTTTGATTTATTTAATTAAAAGAGATGGTGTTAGATTAAATCAAACAAGGTTTTAATTTATTTAATTTAATGGATAGAATTTAGAGATTTAATCAAATAAAATTAATTATTTAATTAAATAGGGATAATTAGATCAGATGGATTGATTTAATTAACAAAAGAGGTGACTTAATTAGATAAAATGATTTATTTAATTAAGAGAGAGAAATTGATAAATTTAACCAGATAAGGGGATTTTATTAAATGGTTAGACCGAGGAATGATTATGGAAGATATGATGTTAGTAGTCAGGATCAAGTGCACAATGTCAATCAGTATATTTTACGTGTCTACATTTTTCCCCTCTTTGAAGCAATGCACTTGTTGCGTTGGTTCAAAGAATAAACGATCTCGAATGAAGCCAATTTTTTTTATATTTAAGAACTTGCCCCACTGCTGCTTGGCGAGAGAAAACATGCCATTATAATGCCCCCTCGATAGATTGGACGAAAATTTTAATTTTTGGGTGATCTCACGAAAAAAGAGAACAAAGTACCCGATAGGTCCAGAGAAGCTCCAGGAGGCTAAAACATGTCTAAACACAATAAACGATGAAAAACAAGCCTCAACTGGAAAAAAATAGGTTCAAGGGTCCAAAACCTTAATAGGACAACCAATCAGGGTAAAAAAACCCTAATTTTTAGGCTTAAAAGGGGCCCGAGGGGTCACTTTCAAGTCATTTTAAAACACTTCCAATAGAAACCTTGAGATTTGAGCTTTGACCTCCTAATGATATGGTGCAACGACAACTTCCTTATCACATTTCTGATCAAGTTCGGATGTACCAGTGGCCACCTAACATCGGGGCACCGGTATGTGACCCTTACCTAGGCTTCATTTTTTCATTTAGTGCTTCATTTAATGCTTTAAAAGGTCGGTCCGCTTGCAGTGGCGCTATATAGTGCCGCTCGACAATCAAACTATGCCGTGCGGTGCGATATAGCTCCGCGATGGTGCAGTTTGGAGTTTGAAAACTTTAACGCTAAGCTTGAGGCCGGCGGGCTAGTTTGAAAAGTGTGACGCGACGGTCCTAATTTTGCCCAAAGTGCGCTGTTGGATGAGAAATTGCACCACAACGGTGCTATTTTTCTCTTTTAAGCCCTAGCATCAAAGTTTGATTAGAAATCAAACTGCGACACCATCATGAGTTGCACCGCTGGAAAGATTCTATGAATGTCTGGTGAAGAATTTTTCAATTTTTTTTAACATGGTGACCTTCCTTGATGCAGGACGCGGCAAGGGAACTCTACTCTCGAGAGCACAGGTCATGGGATTTGTCTAGCTTCTTGCAGGACCTGAGCGATAGGGACCAAGATCGACTCTGGATTGCAGGGTTATGGTACATTGTTTATGCGGCGCCCATGCACACTCACTTAGGGATGCTGTCAGTGTTGGCTAAGAGATGGCACAACAAGACTTCTTCATTTCATCTTCCCACTCGCAAGGCCACCGTCACCTTAGAGGACGTTTGGCACATTTTGTGATTGTCAATTCACGGTCGTTGAATGATTTTTGATATGGACGAGGGGTACGAGGCCTGCCACAGAGTCCTTGCCATACAGGATATCATTTTCTGCGAGGGACAGATAGAGCTCGAGCGACAGAGGATGTTGGAACCTCCCTATTGTTGGGTGATTGTAGCCATCATTTTGGGTCTTGTTTCCCTTGACAGATGAGGCCAATATTTCAATCCTAGCTGGGGATATTGTTGGGAGTAGATGGTTCAAGACAGGCTGGTTCATTTTGCATGGGGGCCTGTTCTTCTAGCTTCATTATATAGAGACCTCCATGAGTATGTCTACATGGATGGTAGAGCACTTAGAGTAGGGGTGACTCTTCTTCACATTTGGGCATGGGAGCACATTGTTGTGCTATGATCACACATTGTTTCAGTTCTGATGTTGCCAGACAATCCCCTTGTGTGGTGATACAAAGGCGGTGTGTCCTTCACACACACACCAATGGGCACAGGATCCCCTATTGGAGGAGGGTCTTGGACGAGATACTAGTTTTCACCTGGCGACCATACCTTGGTTGGCCTGGATGGGTTGACAATGTCAATTAGTTGTTCTATTATCGCCAGGACCAGTATATGTAGGGGTGGGAACACACCATGATCAAATTGTACTTTCCTGGGTGCGTGCAAGGTCAGTTCAGGGAACCATAGGATCGCCCTGATGATGATTATGTAGCCGTCTTCGCCTGCAGCATGACACGGGTGTCATGGGGGTGGTATATTCCCGCTTCAGAGGCTATCGACAACTTCAGGTAGTTGGTGGCTCGACCGTGGGCCTACGATAAGGGACTCATAGATCCAAGCATGACTCAAGCCTACAGGGATTGGTTTGGACCTCCACTTTGATTGACGATTCTAGGTGTAGTTCCGGATCTACGGAGAGTTAGAGGTAGAGTGGGAGGACGAGGCCGGAGGGGGGATGTCTGATAGGATCAGCCAATTATGCCTCCAGTCCGGCCAGGGAAGGGAGATGTGCATATGCAAGACCAACAACAGGAGCCACCAGGTGTACCACCATGAGGTGAGGATCACCCTCGGGTGCAGCCACAAGTACAACCAATAGGATAGGCGGATGCACAAGATACTTTGATTGCGCAACTTCAGGCTCAGGTCCAGGCTATGAAAGCTGAAAGAGATCAGGCGAGGGCTAAGAGAGAGTAGCTCAGGGCCAAGAGGGATCAGGCCATACAATAGAGACAGGCTGTAGAGCTACAGGCAGCCACAAAGCTAGGTAGGAGACAACAGCTAGAGAGCATGACAACCTCCTCCTCCTAGGGTACAGTATCAGTTCGATGCTACAGGGATGCCATCTGAGAGGCTAAGTACTATCATAGGTATTATCATGAGGCTGTACCCAGGGAAAAGTGGGTCCCAGAGTACTCAGAGTGGGCCAGGCACAGACCAGCAGAGGGTCATGGTGATAGAGGTGAGGGAAACATTCACAAGGACAGAGCCTGATCAAGATGATACGATAATTTTTGTGCCTTATGGGCTCATTTTTGATAGCCCGATGGGCCTTTTGTACTAATTGACATACATGTACAATGATCTTATTTATTTCCTTGTACTATGACAGTGGCGTTATTGATGATGATATATATATGAGCTGATGATGATATTGATATGATGCGATGTGTACTAGTTTATTTATGCATGGATGAATTTACTTCTACATTTTGTGCAATGATGCTTTTATGGATGCATTTATTTTTGATGATGTATGCATTATGATTATGACTAATAGATCTATATTATGTTAACCTATGATATGCAAAATGTGATGTGCAATGATGTCTATGTGATGATCTATTTTATGTTGATGTAAATGATGATGTGATATGTGATATGGAATGTAATATGCAAAATGATATGGTACATACATGAAATTTTATGTGAATTATGCTTCTATATGAATGTATTATGGATGTATGTATGTTTTGCATGTAATGAATTATTTATGCTTATGTGAAATGAATGATTTATGACACTATTTATGAGATGACATGGATGATGTAATGCGATGGTCGTGATATGCTGCAAATGAGATGGTTTTATGTAATGCAAACGAGATGGTTCTTTAAGATGTTTAGAATAACAAATGTCATTATCCTAAACATATTAAATGATGATGTAATATATGTGATGCATTTAATATGATGTACTATATGCAATGATATGATAATGTTTTATGAAAAATGGACTTAATGCAAGAGATGAATTTATGATGTTATGCTAGTATGTATGTGATGGATTATCTTATAATGCCTATGTACCTATTGTTTATGATTATGCAGTATGTCATAATGTGAAATGGTTATGAAATGCAAATGAATGTTTGATGTAGTGATTCATATAATGCAATGCAATGAAATGGATGCACCTATCTATGAAGAATGCCTATGATAACCTATTTATATAATGTTTGAAATGCAATGCATGTGTTTCCTATATGATATGTTTATGCAATATGGTAATGGTTTGTGGATGCAGGATCGATGACAATGATGGTGGTGATGATCAACTGTCATAGTACCTTGTTAGTGCGGTTAGCAAGAAGAGAAGAAGTCATTTCAACAAGACACAAGATGATGCAAATGAAAATGATGATGATGATGATTACTTGTTTAGGAATTGGGATTTTCAAAGGGCCAAATTTTCTTATGTTTGATAACACACATGGTGCGATGCATCAAGGTATAGAAAACTAGGATGGCGTTGTACCCAGTGTGATGGACTTTGACTTGAAGAAAACTAGGATGGCGTTGTACCCAGTGTGATGGACTTTTACTTGACAAGCAGATAGGAGTATCCTTGTTCACACCTAACATACAGAAACCTTTATAGGATGTACTTTAGAGATTTCAAACACCTCTGACCAAAACATGGAAATGTAAACCTATCAATGCAATAGTCAACAAGTTGTCCAAAACCTCCTCCATACATACCTAACAAAGCAAGTATTCGTCAAGGTTATATTGCAAGAATGTCCAACAAGCATAGCAAACAAAAGATAATGATTGCTGCCCCAATCCTATTTCTCTAAATCCTCTTGTTTGGATATCATCGAGAAGTCCTTGGAATGAGCGCAATAAGATAAGTCAAAAGATAAAGAAAAAGTACTCAAACAAGCTGTTGCTCTTCAATATCGCTAACCAAAGGAAATGTGTTTTCTAAGGATAAGAACCGAAACTTATTGCCAAAAGATAATGTCCATTGTAGGAAGGATTCATCCTAGGACATGTCAGTGGATGGCGACACGTCATTTCATTTATCCAAAGCTTTCTAAGAGATGATTGATATGGGACCGATTTTGGATGATGAATTACCAATACAAAGAGATGACCAACTTGCTTATGCACTGACTTAGACCTAAGACTTGACGTTTTGAGTTTTCACTTTTATCCTACTAAACTTGTTTCTGATTGTCTTACCAAAGATTGAGGATGACGATCAGTTTATTATGAGTGTTGTTTATTGCGGGTGCAAGCAGGGTGAGATGGATGGATTTTTCAAATATTTGGATGTTTTTGACGTTTTAAAATGTTTTGAGGCTATTTTGGTATTTTTCAAGATTTTCAAATTTTTTGAATGTTTTGGGATTTTATGAGATTTTGACCAAGAGACTAACCTAACAACCTATCCTAGGGGCCTCGAGGGCTGATCAAAAGATTAGCCTTGCCTATGTTATAGACGCAGAGACACGTAGTTTGATGACGGCTTGACTGATTTACAGATGACGATATACATGATGAAATGTCAGTTTATTATGACAGACCCTATAGGACTGACCTAAATGTCTCGGGGGATGATCAAAGATCAACCTTGCCTACGTTCAAGCTCAAAGAGGACTTAGTTCGACAAGATGACCCTGGTTTTGGCTTTTGATGATTTTTGACCTATTTTTGGATTTTTGGATTTTTTGATGTTTTTGGATTTTTTTGATTTTATGATGTTTTGGGATTTTATGATTTGAGGATTTTAAGGATATACATGAATCCAATCCGATAAGAACATGCCCTCGACGTGATGCAATAGACTACTCCGATAAAGGTAGGAAAAACTGACCTTGAGGATGGGCCGAGTAGTACTAAGAGGGATCATGATACAAAAACAAGACCAAGCTATGAGGTGGATGCGGGTGGATGAATGATGGCTGGAGTTATATGGATGTGATGGATGATGGAAGCACAATAGATGTATGATGTAGAATAAGCCGTAAAGATCCTGGTGGATGGAAAGTGCTTATTTATGCAACGTGCCTATTTGCCAGGTTTTCACCAAGGTACCTACCCAAAGTGCCACTAAAGTGGTTTTCACTAGAGGATGATTTTTTCTCTTAACTATTTTTTATCCTTTTTCTGATTTTTTTGAATTTTTTGCTTTTTTTCTTTTTTTGTTGTTACCAAGATGCCTGTTTGCCAGGTTTTCGCCAAGGTAACCATTTTTAGGACTTTTCTAATTTTTTGGATTTTTTAGTTCTATACCTTGAAATATTTAGGCATAAAACTTTTTGAGATGAGAGCTATTCGTGGGCTCTTGAGAGGTTCCCCTTCAGGTGTTGATAACTGATATGCCCCCAACTTGTAACTTGTTGTGATGACGAAAGGTCCCAACTGATTTGGTTCAAATTTTGCTTTGTTGCTTGGGTTTGGGACATTCTTTTGATTTTCTTTTAAGACCAGTTATTCGACTTGAAACATCCTGCTTTTGATTTTCTTATTGTAGCTCCTTTTGAGTCTATTCTTATAGACTTGCAAATGATTCAAAGCATCTATCTGTCGCTCATCCAGTAGCTCTAGCTCATTTAGTCTTGATACTCGGTACTCTTCATCTGTGATGAGGTTTTGCAATGATATCCTGAAGGATGGGATCTCGATCTCAATGGGGAGTACCGCTTCTAATGCGTAGACCAAGGAGAAGGGGGTGGCACTGATGGGTGTGCAGATGCTGGTTCGATAGGCCTAGAGGGCGGGATTAGGCTGTAAATGCCAGTCACGACCTACATCATTAACTATTTTCTTGAGTATTTTTAGGAATGGTTTTGTTTGTAGCTTCTTCTTGGCCATTGCCTTGGGGATAGTATGGGGTGGAGAAGCGATGTTGGATTTTGAATTTCTTGCATAAGTCACAGACCTCCTGATTCTTGAATGGTGTCCCATTATCTGAGATAATGGCTTGTGGAACACCATAGCAGCAAATGAGATAGTTCAAGATGAACTTATAAATCTTCTTCCCAATTATGTACATCATGGGTATGGCTTCCACCCACTTAATAAAGTACTCCATTGCGGTTATGATGAATTTTTGGCCGTTAGATGAGGTGGGTGTGATTTTTCCAATGAGATCAAGTCCCCACTGTGAAAAGGGCCATGGTGTGATGATAGGATGAAGCTCTTGAGCTGGAGCATGGATGAGGTCCCCATGCTGCTGACATTGTAGACACTTTTTGGTGTGATCATGTGCTTCTCTTTCCATTGTGGGGCAATAATACCCCATCCTTAGCAGTTTCTTGGCTATAGTCATTCCACTCGAGTGCGAACCACAAATACTATTATGTATTTTAGTTAGAGTGGTTAATGCCTCCTCAGCATTTAGGCAGCGTAGTAGGGTTCCTTCTATGCTTCTACAATATAGGGTATCACCTAGGATGACAAATCTAGATACTTTTTTAACAAAGGTTCATTTTAGGTTTGAGGGTAGGTCGGTGGGTATGACTCCTATATGAAGGTATGTGTAAATGTTGTGATACCAAGGATCACCAGGACCAATGATTTCACACACATATTCTGATTCTGGTACCACAAATGTAGGCATGAGAAGCTGCTCAATCAGGAATTCATATTTTGGAATGTTGTGGGGGATGTCGAGCAAGGATGCAATTGTTTCCATTGTGTCTACTGCTCTGTTGTTGGTTCTAGGAATCTGCTCAAATGTAATTTCGATGAAGGATTCCTTGAGAGTCTCCACCAATTTCTTGTATGGAGTGAGCTTGTCATCCTTGGTCTGATATTCATCATTGACTTGATTTATGATCAATTGGGAGTCTCCATATACTTTGAGAGCTATGATGTTCCACTGCACTACTATTCTGAGACCTATGGTTAAAGCCTCATATTTTGCAATATTATTGGTGCAAGGAAATGCCAATTTGTGGGTATGTGCAGGATCATCATGGAAAAAACAATCCCTTAAGTGGCAAAAATTTTAGAAAAATCAGAGTTAGGAAACTTGACGTAAAAAAATGAATAAGTTATCTATATTATTTCAAAAATATGTAATAATATAATATGTAGAAAATTGAATGTAGTTTCTAAACGACTAGGTTTTCTTAAAAAAAAACATTATCTATTTGGGGAAAATTTGAAATTTCAATGTAGTAGTACTTAAATTTCAAGGAAAAAATAAGTAGGTGTTTGTCTGACCACCCTAAGCACAATAAAATGATAATATTTTTTTATAATATTTTAGATATAATTAGAGGACTCATGTCCCAATGTGATGCATATTTTTTGTAATTTTTTTCCATGTAAATAATTAATTATGATTTTTTTATTACAACTTGTAAAAAATATAAAAACTCGTATGTCTAACCACCTTAACTTGGTCAAAACTTCATTAAATTCAAATTTTCTTTTTTTTAATCCTATAGTATGTGAAGCATAGAATGTGACGCATGTTTTGGATTCAAAAAATGTGATACTGTTTGAAAGCTATAGATGTTTTTCAGCTAGCCTATCAATTAGGACTTTAGTCGTAATTCAAATAGAAAATGAATAACAATTAGTTATTATTAAATTCAAAGTAAAGAATAATTTATATTGGTGGAAATCTAAGAATCTCCTTTAAAAACCCTTTTCTTTTCATCAATTTTTGGTAAAAAAAAAGTTGTCAGCCACATACCCATCATATTGCCACTTTTTGGCCCATCATGATTCTGCACATACCCTTGTATGACCTTGGTATGCAATCCCTTTGTGGGGTGATGAAGAAGACACCAACTCCTGATCCATGTTGCGTGTATGAGTCATCAAAGTACACTTTCCAATGGTTAGCTACGTTGAGATTAAAAATGGATTCATCTAGAAACTTTGAGACGAGAGGGTTCTCTGAATAGATTGGTGCTTCTGCCAATTGATCTACGATGACTTGGCCCTTAATTGATTTTCGCTCCACATATTCGACATCGTATTCTGATAGTATCATCACCCATTTTTCCATTCTTCCTGTGAGCTTTTCCTTTGATAGTAGATACTTGAGAGGGTCAATTTTGGCAATGAGTTTTATTTTATGTGCCAACATGTAATGTCTGAATTTTTGTGATGCAAACATTACTGCGATGCATGCTTTCTCGATGAATGAATAGTTTAGCTCATGCCCAACCATTGTCCTATTGATGTAATAAATGGCCCTTTCTATTCCATTTTCATCATGTTGATCTAGGAGAGCTCCAAGGGTTGTTGTTGTTGCTGACACGTATAGAATCAATGGATTTCTTGGGATTGGTGGCATTAAGACTGGTGGTGTCAGTAGGTATTCCTTGATTTTGTTAAATGCCTCTTCACACTTGGTATCCCATTTGTACACTACTCCCTTGTGGAGTAGGTGAGAATATGGGTTCTATTTGTCTACCAATTGTGCTATGAATCGTCAGATGGATTGGAGTCTGCCTTAGAGACCTCTCAATTGCTTTAATGTTTTCGGTGCCTCCATCTCGAGGATTGATTTTAATTTTGCTAGATCAACCTCGATGCCCCTCATTGACACTATATATCCTAAGAGATTTCCTAATTGTACACCAAAGACACACTTCTTTGGGTTTAATCTGACCTTGTACTCCTCCAGTCTGTCAAAGATGGAACTTAGGGTTGCTATGTGATCTTTTCTCTTTTTGGACTTAGCTAGAATCTCGTCAACATAGTCTTCGACCATCTTATTAATCATGTCGTGGAATATTAATGTCATGGCCCTTTGATATGTTGCTCCTGCATTCTTTAAGCCAAATGTCATCATGTTCCAATAGTATGTCCCCCATGGACAAGTGAAAGTTGTTTTATGTTGGTCCTCTTTAGCTATCATGATCTGATTGTACCCTGAGAATCCATCCATTAGTGACAACATCTCATGTCCCGCTGTCATGTCTACTATCATGTCGATGTTGGGAGGCGGGAAGTCAACTTTTGGACATGCCTTGTTCAAATCTCTGAAGTTTGTGCAGATTTTGATATTTCCATCATGTTTTGAAATAGGTACCAAGTTTGATACCCATTCTAGATAGTCTATCGATCAGATGAATCTTGCATCTAATAGCTTTTTTAACTCCATTTTGACTAATAGGGCAATCTGAGGGTGCATTTTTCGAAGCCTTTGTTTAACAGGTTTTACTTCTGGATACACTACTAAGTGATGAACCACGGTCTCTAGATCAAGTCCTAGCATATCAACATAATTCCATGCGAAGTTTATTTGTTTTTCTCTTAGAAATGCTGCTAGGAGCTCTTGCTCTTCTGATAATAGTGATTTCACATAGAACGTGATAGGTGGGGTCTCCTCTATTCCTAGGTTAACCGGATTGCATTTTTCTGCCAAGACTGTTGACTTTTCCTGATGAATAGCTCTTAAAGGAAGATTGAATCCCCCATCCTCAGGCTCCTCAAAGAGATTTTCACCATGGATGCATCCTTTCTTTTTACTTTTTTCTGGTCTGAGAGTACCATAGTGGTTTTCACTCAAGGACTTGGATATTATTCTTAATTTCTCAGTTTTGTGACTGAAGGATTCAATCGTTTCCCCATAATAGGCATGTGTGTCCAAATATATTATGAACCCTACTTTATGGTCCCCATCTGGAATGTTATCCCACAATCCCATGAATTCTGAGAGCACCTCATCTTTTTTGAATGTATCAAGAACTGGTGGTCCTCGTTGGTCATAGTTGATGAGTTGGGGATATACAAAGTGGATCTCATGACTTTGATGATCTGTTTCAAAAGATAGAGGGATAATCATGCAAAGAGTGGTATCCTCAAATAGCCTAGGCAAGTTAGTCAGGTGATCCTCGTCATTGCTACTACTACAGACATCGGTTATATCAAATGTAAAGTTATCTATGACTCTACCTGTAGACATTGGTAAGTGTAGTTCTGCTGGGGTTGGTTGAGGAGGATTATTAACTGTTCTAACTAGCGGACTTTGACCTTGTATGGTTATACTTGGAGGGGTACATACAAGGCCAATATTTTTTATTGGTCGCATCTTTGGCATGATAGGTATTATGAGCCCATTGTCATTTATTATGAGCCCATTGTCATTTTTTCCATGTCTTTGGTTTCTATCGTAGCCCATTGCGAACATCATTTGTAGACCCTTGCTTCTGTAATCCATTGGTAAATCCGGTACTAGTCTTTCATCTTGATATAGCATATGACATGGATTTTCCTTAATAACTTCTCGACCAAGGTCTCCCCAACTTGTAAAGGTGGGATAATTTTCAGGAGACATTTGAGATGTGGAGGCTTCATTTATTTGTTGTCATCCCCGTGATCTAGGAGATTGTGGTAACTCTCCTACCACAAAAGCATTGTTAGGGAGCTTGTAGTTTCCACAACTGTTATCTTGGATAATGACCTTGATGTCAGAGATGGTGGGGATGGAGGGTGTCTCTATTGCAAAAGTGGATGTGAGAGTGGTGAGATCGATGTATGGTGTGGATGGGCCCTCATCATTTTTTGGTACTTGGGGGATTTTGTAATACTTTGCTTTAATATTTTTGCAGTAGGAGAAGGGTTTAGGATCTCCATGGATGGTTACTTCTTGTTTGTTATGTGTAAATTTCACACATTGGTGGAAAGTTGATGCTACTTCTTTCATCGCATGGATCCATGGACGTCCTAAGAGGATGTTATATGGCAAGTCGAGGTCCAAGACCTGACAAGTGGTTTCCATGATGGCATGCCCCACTTGAATAGGGAGTTTGATTGTGCCCTGAGACACTTTTTCTTGGTCATCATATGCTCTTATCGTGATACCCTTTCCTTTGTCAATGAAATCCTCTGATATTTTCAATTGCTTGATGAGACTTAGGGAACATATGTTCAAGCCCGCACCTCCATCCACCAAGACCCTTTTGATTTTTCTCTTATGTACTATGGCTTCCAAGTGAAGTGCACGGTTGTGAGATGGTTGAGCGGCGAAATCTTGGTCTGAGAATGTATTAAGATTAGTCGTAATGATATTTCCAACCATAGCTTGGAATTGCTCCGCATCAAGATCTGCGGGGATAGTGGATGAGGCCAACGCTTCTTCAAGAATTTTCTTATGGGAAGATGATATTTTTAGCAACTCCATGATGGATATTTGCGTTGGCGTTCTCTTGAGTTGATCTAGGACATTGTAGCCATTAGGGACGGATCTAGATGTAGGGGATCTTTTTGGCTGGGATGATCCTACGATGGTTACTTTGCCGCCTCTTGTGGTGACTCCACAATCTTTGGCATAGGCGCCCTTGATAGTAATGACCATGTAGTTTTCATCTAGGGAGGAAACGACTGTTTCATACACATGATTTAAATTTGAGTGGATGCCTTTTCCTTTATCTTTGTTATTGTTATTCCCTTTGTTGCCATGATTCAACATCAGATTTGTGTATATCTTAAGATCCTGATTTCCTGTAGGTTGTTCCACATTTATGATTATTTTATCGATGAGATCTTGAATTATTTTCTTTAATCTCATGCAACAGTTCGTGGTATGGCCTTTGATTTTATGGAACTCGCAGCGTTGATTCTCATTATACCAAGGAGGTTTCACATTTAGTTCTTGGTAATTCTCAAATGTAGGAGGCTTGATGAGCTTTTCGTCTATCAGTTTTTTCATTATGTCCTCAAGTGGTTCCCCCAAAGTGGTGTACTTTTGTTCGGGATAACTCTTGCATTGAGGTGGTCCCCTTTGATCATTGAGATTATTGATTGTTGGATTTTTGTTTGGTTGGTGTGTTGTGTGATGATTGTTTTGGTGTTGGATTTGGATTTGTGGTGCGGGTGTATGTTGGCGAGGGGCACTAATGACCACCTTGGCATCGATGACACCATCATTAGTAATGTTTTTGTTCCTTTCCCACGTGTGAGGTTTGTCATTGTAATTGGAGTGAGGGAAGTTGTTTTGTTGTTCAGGGTATGAAGTTGATCCTGCACATTGAGTCATGAGGGCACGTTCGATGTTGAGCACCTTGGAGATCAATTGATCGTATGTTGTGATGCCCTGAACCTTGAGATGGAATGCCAAGAGGCCATCAAGGTTGGCAATGATGGTGCAATATTGTTGTTCTTTGGGCATGGTCCACTTGCTCTAATTGGCCTTGGATTGCAATCATTGTAAGAATGAAGTGAATGATTCACCCTTACCCTGTTTCAGAGCTGAGAGTTCTTCTAGACTGACATCCATTGCAATGTTGCATGCATAGTTTTTTATGAATGCATCTATGATTTCTTGGAATGTCCTGATGCCTGAAGGTAGGTGAGAGAACCATTCCATAGCGTGGCCTGCCAAACTCCTAGGAAATAGCCGCATTAGATAAGTATCGTCATATGCGACTTCCATGCAATGAACTTGGAATTCCCTGATGTGATCTTCAGCGTTTCCCGTCCCTCTATATTTATCAAATTTGGGGATCTCAAATCCCTTGGGGAATAGTTTCATCACTAGGCTCCTATCAAATGGATAGGGACACAAGTTGCTTGGTGTTTTTGTTGTTCACCCTGATTAAAGATTGAGCACTTGTTGTGAAAGCAACCTGATTTGTGCCATCACATCATTTTGCCGGCCAGGGGGTGGGATGAAAGTGTTTTGGGGTGTTTCAATTTTGGGTTGGATGGATGGGTTGTTTGATGTATTTTTCAATAGTATTTGTGTGTTTTTTCGAGCTAGGTAGGCTTCCACTTGTTGTTGTATGAACAACGCTTGTTGTTGATCTTGCTGTTGCTACGCTAAGATTTGTGCTTGCTGTTGCGCTTGTTGTTGTGCTTGTTGTTGTTCCAAAAACTCTTGTTGTTCCAACAATTCTTGTTGTTCCAACAACTCTTATTGTTGGGCTTGTTGCTATTCCAACAATTCTTGTTGTTCCAACAACTCTTATTGTTTTGCTTGTTGCTATTCCAACAATGCTTGTTGTTGGGTTTCCAATTGGACTACTCCTTGCTGCTCTTGATATTGCTTTATTGGGTATGTGCAGGATCATCATGTAAAAAATAGGCCCTTAAGTGGCAAAAAAATTAGAGTTAGGCAACTTGAGGTATAAATTTGAATAAGTTATCTATATTATTTAAAAAATATGTAACAATAGAATCTATAGAAAATTGAATGTAGTTTCTAAACTACTATGTTTGTTTAAAAAAAAAAAATCTATTTCGTGAAAATTTGAAATTTCAATGCAGTAGTACTTAAATTTTAGGGAAAAAATAAGAAGTAGGTGTTTATCATCACCTAACCACTATAAAATGATAAATTTTTTTATAAGATTTTAGATATAAGTAAAGGACTCATGTCCCGATGTGATGCATATTTTTTGTAATTTTTCCAAGTAAATAATTAATTATGAATTTTTATTACAAATTTTTAAAAATATTAAAAAATCGTATGTCTAACCACCTTAACTTGGTCAAAACTTCATGAAATTCATTTTTTTTTTTTTAATCCTATAGTATGCAAAGCATGGAATGTGACGCATGTTTTGGATTCAAAAAATGTGATACCATTTAAAAGCTATAGATGTTTTTCAATCAGTTTATCAATTAGGACTTTAGTCATAATTTGAATAGAAAATGAATAATAACTACTTATGAAATTCAAAGTAAAGCATAATTTATATTGGTGGAAAGCTGAGAATATCCTTTAAAAACCCTTTTTGTTTCATCAATTTTGGGTTAAAAAAAAGTTGTCAGCCACATACCCATCATATTGCCACTTTTTGGTCCATCATGATCCTGCACATACCCTATTACTTGATGATATGCTTGCAATTGCGCTGCTTGTCTTTGTGCAAGAAGTTGTGCTTGTGCTTGTGCATGTTGTGCTTGATATTGTGCTTTTTCCTGAGCTTGAGCTTGTGCTTGGGCTTGTGCTTGTGCCACTTGTTGTTGTAATAGAGTTTGTGCTTGAGCAGCCTTTTGTGCTTTCAATACTTGCAATGCTTGTGTGGCTTGTTGTTGTTGTTGTTGTTGCAGTAAAGCTTGGGCTTGTGCGACCTATTGCACTTGTAATGCGACTTGTGCAGCTTGGGCAGCTTAAGTAGCTTGTTGAGTAGCTAGTTGTACAACTTTTTGTTTTTTTACTTGTTGGAATCCTCTTTGAAAAATAGCTTGCAATGCCACGTTGTATTGGCTTGATGTGGTGGAAGTTGGTGGTGGTGGGGGTGGTGGTGGATTCAGAATGGCGTTTGTGGTGAGTGATGATGTCGTGTTGATGTTTTGAGTGATGGATGGTGGTGTTGATGTGGTGGGTCCTTGAGAAACCATGCTTTGCGATGTTAGGGGGTGTTTAATGATGTTGCAATTGCTTGTGCATTTGTCGTCTGTTGTTACGATATTGACAACAAATTTTGAGTGTTTGGCATAATGCTTTGATTGATATTTGGGATGTTGGTTTCATTGATAGTTGGTAGAGGGGGAAGCCCTAAACCAAGGAGTGGTGTGGATGATGATGGAAATGGTGGAAGAGGTGGAAATGTGAGGGGTGCGAGCTCTTGCGAGAATGTTGTGGTGTCAAATATGCTTCCTAGTCTGAACATATCTCCCTCCTCTTGCGAATTTGTGAGGAAAGAAGTTTGAGGTGTTGCGCGAAAAAATGTTGATGATGGATCATGATGGAAAGTGAGAGGAACATTTTTATGTAATGGGTTTTCGAGTATGTTTTGTTCCAAGATGGTATTTGCATCCAAGTTTTGATTATTAACAAGGGGGTGTGTTTGAATAGCATTGAGAAATTAATTTCCCTTATTAACATTGGGTTGGGTTGGAGCAAATGATGTCGTGATCTGTGGAATTTTTTGCGTGATGCTTTGGGATGGGGGTGTAGATGAGATGGGAATGGTGGATGATATTGGAGGAAAATATGTCTCCACTATAGTACTCACATCGAAATCTGAAGGTAACTTGGCCCCTTGTTTTGCTAGTTCAAGCATGTACAATGAAGGATTAAGCCTCATCATGATGTTAATGATTTTATGGTTTTTTGGATTTTGAAGCATTTCAGTCATTTCGTCATGAGACATTCCAAAGGTAAGATCTTCTCCTTGGTTTTGCTCTTGCGGATTTTGTGATGATGAGATGGTCAAAGGATTGCTTGATTTAGCGGGATTCATTTCAATGTTTGTTTGGCTAAGGTCACTTGAAGCGGGTGTTTCTTTGTTGGCTTCCATGCTCTTCTTGTATTGAGATCTAGTTTGAACCATAAAATGAGGATCAATCTTTGAGAATATGGGAGATAAATCTCTTGATTCTTTGGATTGATCTTTATTTTATGCCCAAAGTAGAAAATTTTTAGGATACCTTAAGGATCAAAAGGTGATGATATGATGATGTGAATGTTTTTTTCTTTTGATAAATCTTGAAGGTGATACTAGGATTTTAGGACTTTCGGATATGTTTCAAATTTTTGATTTTGATTTGACTTTTGATTTGGGATTTGTCCTTGATTTTGATTTTGATTGCTTTTGAATTTGAACAAAAAGACCCTAAGATATTGGATGATGATCTAAGGGATAGATTTGTTCAAAGGAAGATAATTTGAATATGTGTGGGGAGAAGGATGCATCTACCCACACCTATTCAAACTAGATGATAGTTTCACTAAGCATATGAAGAAGGATTCATCCACATATACTAAGCTAAACAAGAAGATTTTGATAACTTTGACTATGCATATGCAAAACGATGCATCTACACATACCTAGCCAAAGGTGATTTTGATAATGTTTTCAAGGATTTAGTCTCAAAGATTTTTGATGATTTTGATTTTTCCAAAAAGCCTAGCATTACGAATGATTCCAAGATTTTCCAAAAGGTGATGATGAGATGATTCTTGTTTTGATGTTTTGAAGGATGGATGAAAAGGATTTTGATTTTCTTTGATCCTAAGATGAACCTAAAAAAGACACTTTGTTTGCCTAGACCTAGGTATTGAAGAGCATGCAAATGCTTCCTAGAGACCTTTGTAACCAAAGAATGATCCAATTTCAACATGCATTTTCGGATTTTGAACCGAGGATTTTTGTTTTGAACTTGAGAATCGTGAGGCTTCAACACACATGAAAGTTCATTTTTCTTAGCTTTGCTTAATGGCTTTATTTTACCACAAACACTTTCTTTGATTAGGTTTTCCAAACTAAGTGTCCAATGTCTTGATTTCTTCGCATCCCACAAAGTATGTTATGTGGAATTTTGATGAACTCAAGGCAAGGGTTTACCTATTGTTTACTTTAGTAGACAAATCGAGATGTGATCCAATGTTTAGAAACCTCTAAGGATGTGAATCCCAAGGGCAAGCAATAACATATGGATCGAGTCAATTGTATTTGTATTCAAAAGGGTTTGAAATTTGGATGATGATATTAAGTGTTTGTTTTCGAGGTGTTTTCACACAAGCAAAGTATTTTGAAACCAATTACAACCCTATGGATGTGTAAGATAATATTTGTTGGATTCCCACTTGGACAAGTCCAGCTACGCTTATCTTTAGCTAATGGTTAGATGCTTGACCACATTGGCTCCCCTCCATAGCTCATTAACGTCAATCAGGGTATCCAAGCATCAACACCTATGAAACTCCCATGGCATGCTTTCCATTTCTACTAAAAGACCATAAAAGTGTGGGGTGGCTTCAGAATGACTGTTCTTGCACCAACAAATAGATTAAAAGATTTTGGAAAATTCTAGCACATGGGTTTTAATAAGGACTTTCCGTTTGTGGAGATTGACCCATACGACAAGAGTCCCCTTTCAAATCCATCTTGTCGGAATCAACCGCGTGATATTGGCGTTTACTCCAATATCCACATTTATATCTCGGTTGGAAATACTCTTGGCTTTAGAGTGTTACCGGTTGAGTTGTTCCCTTGGGCGAGTACTTTTTCCCCAAGGTAGGCCCTCTAGGATAAACAAAAGCGAATAAAGAACAATATTTGTAACTCAATCAATCCTTGTTGGCAACAAAGAGAGAGAATATACGCAATAATGTCCCCACTCACACGCGCACAATATTTTGTTCAATTTTAAAACCCAAAGCGAAGTGTGGAGGTGATTGCTTTATCTCAACCTAAAATCATGAAAAAGGCCTTTTGATTCTCAAGATCGCTATAAAGCACGAGAGAAGTGCATACATCCTTTTTCAATGAGGTTAGTTTAAGTAAGCCTTCACAAAAACAATGTAGCACATGTTCATTTTAGATCCCACAAAGCAATAATGAATTTGTTTTAGAGCACCAAAAGACAAGTGAGAGATATCTTGTTCAATTTTTTAACCAAAGAAACAAAATCTAGTAAGTTGCATTCCTAATGTTCATTTTAGCCTTTGCAAGAATAAATTGAAAAGATTATTTTTAAACACAAATGAAATTAGTGTTCTAAGAAAGAAAATATAACAATTTCTTGAAGAAGTGTTAAACAAACACTAAAGTGTTTAAAAACACTTTGATTTTGTATGATATCCTTATCATGCTTCTCCCTCCTTTGTTTTTGATTTCCAACCTACAAGGGGAAAAAAAAAATAGTTAGATTCTAGAAAATATAGAGATTAAAAAGCAGAAAATAGAATATAAATTGATCATTAATCAAAAATCTTGTGCAAAAATTTAATTTCAACTTTTTACTCCCTCCTAGCGGCACAACTCGTGACTGTGTCGCAGTTTGATTTCCAAGCGGTGCTCTCACAGCACCGCTTACCAGTCAGTGTCACTCTGTGTTGGGACAAAGAGCTCAACTACTTCACAGTTTTTCCTAGCATTGTAGTTTGGTTTTTTTGAAAATTCGTGTCAGTCAAACAGTCCAGCGACGGAGTTAAAAATTCAATTTTTTTAGGCGAGAAGAGTCCAACGTCGCACTTTGAGTCTCTCACGGTGCTATATAGCGACACTGAAGGGTCAATGGTGCCAAAATAGCGACGTTGAGCTCTCAGCGTTGGAATTTTCCTGTGTATGAACAAAAACACAAAAAATTGTGAGAAAAGTGATAAAGAATGATATCCAACCCTCCTTCTAGAGCCAAATGTGTGAACCCCAATCCAAATACCTGCAAAACACAATGAATAAACACATTAGTTAATCAATTGCAAGCATGAATAAGGATTCCCCATGAGATCTATTTACAAAACTCAAATTAGGAAGAAAATAAAGAAGAACACAATAGAAATGAAAAAAGCAAGATTGAATCCCAATTAAGTAAGCAAACTCTTGATCCCATGGGGGAATTGGTGCCAATTTGATGTGAAAATTGGCCCTTTCCCAATTCCTAAGATGCAAGTTTGATATGTTGATGGTGATTGATCCACTTTGTTGATGAAAGATGAGAGCTCCAAGCCAAAATCTACAAAAATATAGCTAAGAACTCAAGATTGATGGATGAACATGACTAAATATTTTAGCATAATAACTTTGCATAATTTGTGGATGATCAAATGAGGATATGAGCTATTTATTTATAGAATGCCAAGATGGATGAATGTCCAAATTTGAGCAATGTGGGACTAACATTCATCCAGTGGCATGATGCCACTTGTCAATCTATGAATGAATGAAGGATGTGCAAGACTTGAGAATTGTGCCAATAAATGCACATTTTTGAATTTCAAATTTGTTGAAATGACTTGTAAGAGGGAAGGGAAAATGCAATAAATGCCACTTGGCTCAAGGCAAAGGACATGTAAGATGAAGTTATTGCCTTGTTGGATGTACATGTTCACTTGGAAATTTTGAATTCAAATTTAGAAAATATTCCAAAAGATTCCTTGTGAGGAAAATAGAGATTTAATAAATGAATTAAATCTATTTTCATGTGCAACTTGCAAAATATAGAGGATGGGACATGATAAGAGATTAAATTAATCAAGGGTTAATTAATTTAATAGGAGAGGTTAGATGATGTAACCTGTTTGACTCAAATTTATGGATTTATTTAAATCAAATAAGAGAGGAATATGATAATAGATTAATTAAATAAAGATTTTTGATTTATTTAATTAAAAGAGATGGTGTTAGATTAAATCAAACAAGGTTTTAATTTATTTAATTTAATGGATAGACTTTAGAGATTTAATCAAATAAAATTAATTATTTAATTAAATAGGGATAATTAGATCAGATGGATTGATTTAATTAACGAAAGAGGTGACTTTATTAGATAAAATGATTTATTTAATTAAGAGAAAGAAATTGATGAATTTAACCAAATAAGGGGATTTGATTAAATGGTTAGACCAAGGGATGATTATGGAAGAAATGATGTTAGTAGTCGGGATCAAGTGCACAATGTCAATCGGTATATTTTACATGTCTACACAAAGCCATATGGACATACAATGCCACATATATGTAAATACAAAATATATGTTAAAAATGACATATAGGAATACAACAAAGAACTCTAATATAGTCATTTCCCTCTAGGTGAAGAATAGATCATGCATTGCCTTTGAATTTTAGGAGGATGAAGATGCATATGATAGTGGTCTCCTTAGAACTCATTCACTTGAGCTCTTGTTTAAATTTTCTTAGACCTCCACCTAATACAATAAAAATTATAGATATTAATATACAAATTAAAATATAGAATGACATATATAACAAAATAACCACTTACTGCATACAAATAATCACCATGTTCATCCACAACAGGGGAACACTCATGATCTAGAGTTGTGAAAACTTGTGGCAACCATCCAAATGGAAATTAAAGCATAAATTAATATCGTTTGATTTTTCAATATAGACAGATACAACAACAAATATAATGTGAAATTTATTAATCTACCCGCATCAAACTTGCTACTATTGTAGAAACACCATGCTCCACTATTTGATGAAAATTGGGAGGAGTATATATTTTCATCATCTAAAAATGAAATAATATTATTTGATTACATAAATACCTAACACTATTTTATATTTTTCTCATTTTAAAATTAAATTTTTTTTCTATTACTTGAAATTTTGATGAGCACCTTGAATACTAGGTGTTGACATCGAAGTCCCAACAATAACCTATCCAACATTTTAAGTGAGTTATAAGAATTCCATTCATATAAGGTTCAAATATTCACATGTAATTTATTTATAATTGTTTACTAGTTACATACCTGTGCACTCAACATTTTTGTGTAATAGGGAGGTGGAGGATTGCTAGAAGTAGGGCGAAAACTATGTACCTGAAATTTCATTATAATCATTTTACTAATTTAGTTAATCTTACATTGCAAAATAAAATTTAATAAATTGAATTAAATAAACTTGACATTTATCTAACTATTAAATCCGAATGTATCACTCAACAAAGCTTCTATTATGACCATCTAGTCTTTTGTAGATGTATCCTGGACACATGCATCCTAACTATCCTTAGGATTATAAACACAAAGTGACCCAAAAGATCAACATAAATAAGGTGGAACTAAATACTTGGAAGAGTCACCCACCTCACCCTATACTAGAGGCCTAACTACTATGTTGTATAAGGCTTTGAGTGAGTGAGCTAATTGACTATAAGGTCTCCACCTCAACATCCTTTTAACAATGAAAGGGATAGTCACATGCTCATATTGTGGTCTAGATAGTGGTCTCGTTTCCTAGTGTGGGTCAAGATGTTCCCCCAATTTTTCTTGTGTGGAACCCCCACCTCTACCTTGGTACTCTTGCGTGTCAACATAATTTGGGATTTCATTGAGGAGAAACTCACAATAGAGTTTCCTTAAAAATTATTGAGGTACCTCAATGTTATTGCATGGAGGATGATAAAAAACCATCCACCACCTCTCCCAAAAAATGTTCTTTATCCCTTCATGGTGGCACCAATAGATAGGGAACCTCTTGCATGCACCGTGTAAGGTTTTATTTGTTTTTGGGTTGGTGAAGAGTGCACACAAGTCAAATTTCAAAAAATAAATTCTTTAACTTGTTTATATGATAAATTTTTAAAATAAAATTATTTTTGTTCTTGCCTGTTGTTAGGCCAACTATTAATTTTCCACTAATTGATTCTACGTGGGACACTATGTATTACAATGATTGTGTAAGGGTGGTCTATGGGAGTTTGTTCCTATAGGATCTGCCAACCTTGAAATTAACTCCTCAAATTATTTTTCTATCATTTTCAACTTTTCCTACTATGTTTTGCTATGTTGTTAGAGGATGACGAGGAATTGTAGGAGGTATTTGTTGTGGTTGTTCTTCAAGAGGGATTTCATGATGAGGTGAATTGGGATTTTAAAGATTTGAGGGTGAATTATCAACTCCTAAAACTTAAAAAAATTAATTAAAAAACTAATTCAATCTACCTATTTAATACAAATTTGATACTATTAAAAAACTAAAAATAATTACTCCTTTGGCCTCCTCGAGATCTTGGTGACATTTTGATGAAGATTTGGAAAAAAAATTGACCTACAAAACCAACTCTGCAAGAACACACGCGTACTTGGGAGGGTTTGTAGGAAATGAGATTTAAATGAAAAATGCAAATTTTTAATGAAGAACATTTTTTTATTTTTATTAATCATTAAAGCAATAACATGAGTGCATTATAACATGCTTGCATTATTTCTTTAATGAGCAATAATGTGAGCATGTTATAATGCACTCACATTATAGATTTGATGGAGCCAAAAAGTGGAGGCTACCACTTTTTGGTCCCCCATCTTTTTGCACACACCCCCTAGTAATATTTTCCTTCTGCAAGTTAAATTGGATAAAATGTTAACCATACTATCTTTCAATTAGGATGTATAATCTTGTAAATTGAATGAATCTAATGATGTGCTTAAATCATTTTTTTCCATTATATTTCAACTATGCAATCATTGAATGAATAGAATCATGTGATAGGTAATGAGTACTCTATCTCCCCTACCTGATGTCATCAGATAAGTTTTACATGTGTGACTAACCCTTATTGAACCATGTGATGAGTCATATCATGTATGAAAATTCTCTTGCTAAGTGTGTTGTGTATGGTTCAAGGTTACTAAATTGAAAATTGTGTCACCCTCAAGTGGATTGAGTTGTTTATATTTCTATATCTTGTGTATTACTATCATAATCCATGACACTATGTGTGTGTGCATTGCACACTAATATGTTGTAATTATCAAAGGAACATACATTTTAACTTTTTTATCTCATAATGCCCATTGTAAAATTTGGGTATTGCACATGATTTTTTTAAGAGAAAGTATAATGAGTAATTCCGTTGGCCATGTGTGTAGACAAGTGGTATTGTGTCTAGTTTAGTTTGAAAAGGAGATTGACTTGATTGACTTGGATGATTGGACCACTAAGTATAAACTAGTGGTACTCTTGGATAAATATTTGGGTGTGGTTTCTAAAAGAGATTATCCCATATGATCTTCACATTTAATGTTGATTCAACAAGCTTTTGTTGTTACCTATGAAATAAGATAATGCATTTCCCAATGGCTCATCAAAGGGTTGCATTGGAAGAAACTAATGCCTATACTTTGGCTTCCCTAAATAGGTTTCATCTAGTCCAAGTGCAATAGAGGGAAGGAGTCATTTATAGTATTCAATTTCTTACTTTTGCCAATTTTGGAGACATCATTTTCATTAATGCCAAATTAATAGCAATTGGTGTTGATGGTGTAGGTTGGGTTGTTTGTTTAGCTTTATATGAAATAGATGATGTTGGTTGTGGTATATTACAATAATTATAACATTGGTAATCGTGTATACAATTATCTATCCAGCGTTGAGAATGCACCCTTGATCGTAATTATTAATTAATTGAAAATCATAATATAACACTATTTTTATTTTCTATTAATTAATAAATACGTTCAAAAATACATTCTGAAAATTAGATAGATGTTTCCATCATGTATTATATTTTTCAAATTTGTAATATAATTTATGATTTTTTTTCCCTTTACTACTCTTATGCATTTTCTCTCTTATAAATCCCTCTCAAATTATAACTATTATCTATTTCTGAAAACTCAAACAATCTCATTTTTAAATAAATATGGTACGAGTCAAAATTTTCTGTGAATTGTACAAAGCGGGGACAAAGGAAAAGATGTACCATGTCCGTCGTTACAATAAATTATTCACCATCATATTACGACATTTTGTCACTAGTTATTGCCGTTTACCTTGCGCTTTATATGTTAACCATCTTACAAGTGGCGAAGTTATCTACGAACTGTATTATTGCTTGTGCTGTTGCAGTCATTCCAAACACAAAAATCCAACCAGACATGGATTCAAAACCAAATGAGCAAATTCTGCGTCCAGAGACGATGAATTTAATGGCGAACCAGCGGCATCAATTTGGGGCTACAAACTCTGCCGACGTAAAATTACGAATATTTGGCCCAAACAGAGAAGAGTATGAGGGAAATCCCCTTCATCTTCATTCCAAAGCTCTTCAAAAGTCGGATTTTTTTAAGGTTTTGTTATCAGATCGTTGGTGTCCAGATATACAATCCTTCGAAATTGAGGTAACCACTTCTCAATCCTTTGAAAACTATTTAAAATGCATTGAGATGATGTATTCTTCCTCTGTCCGTTTCTCCGATGTCGATGAATGCCTGGCAATTCTGTCAGTTGCTTCGGAATTGTTAGTGGATAAGCTTATGCAGGATTGCATGAGATATTTGGAGGCTGTTCGTTGGAATTCTGAGCAAGAGTATAAAATTACAAATCTTCTGTGCTCTCTGAATTTGAGCGTATTGCCCGATTTGAATGCAAGGCTTGATAAACAGAACAATAACTATTTAGATTTTGTCGGAGAGAATACCAAAGCAATGATCTCTTTTCTTTCCAATGACCCCCTTGCCGATCATAAACAACCAAATATTCGAGAAGAAGTGGGAAAATTTATAGTAGACAATTTGCAGGAAAATGCATCTTCAGGCATTGCAGATATGTGCAGGCATATCGTTTTAGAGCAGTTTAAAGCCAACATTGCAATTGCTGTGTCTTCTAATATTGAAAAAAAATTGGAAAATGAGGAGCATACTTATGTTGCCCTGTTGTGGCCCTTCAATCTAATTGAACGCTATGATGGGACGACCATGGAAGCCGCACTGAAGATATTATGTGAAGAAGTGAAACTTGCCGACATAATAATGCAACAGCACGAGTTTTCTACCGCAAAAAGACACAGGAAAACTATGCCTGTTCTGTTGTGGTTTCTGGAGGCTCTAGCAAACGGGAAAATAATTGTTGAACGAAAACTTCGTGTTGGTTTTCTTACAACATGGTTACCAGTAATGGGACATTTGATTCACTGTAGTAAGCGTCGGTTTGTAGGCCCCAACATGAAGGAGGATGATGTGTTGAAGACCCAGTTTTGCAGGGGAGTGATTAACGTGTTCGAAACCCTCCCTTTTGCTGATTGGAAAGGCATTTACAAAATTTGGATAGATTGCTGTGGCAGCAATTATATTGACTTGAGCATACCGTTTGCTTGGGGGTGGAGGTACTGCATGAACCGCAGGATTAAGTTTAGCAATCTAAATCTTGGGATTGAGAATAATTGCCTTGGATTTTGAATTGTATGTTGATTTTATGTATTGATGAATTCAATTTTTAGAGACAATTTTACTATTGTGAACTTGTCATGTATCTATGAACTTGACTAAACTTGTCATGTATCTATGAACTTGACTAGTACAATCATAGATTGTTTTTCTTCACTTCATTTGATGTATTTTGATTTTTTCTATGCTCGTTGATGTCTAGAAGGATTGACATCATTCATAAATACCTTTGTTAAATTGTATGACCAATCCATGAGTGTAGTATGTCTTGATTAAACCCTCAAAATTGAACATTATTAAAAAGAACTCTTTAATCATGCAAATTCTTGCTTTTTCAATTTTACATTCCTTTAAAAGCATGTAGATCCAAATGATGTTCAAATGATATACTTATTTTCTGTATTTCATAAATTATTATAATGAATGCATAGAATTTCATTAAATATAGGGACCTAGAAACATATCATGCAAATGCATGTTTAGTTAGCCTTAGGAAGGAGTCATAGAGGAGCAAAGTTGATCAAATTTTGAATCATAAATAAGACTAGATTAGATTTAGAATTACAATGTTATCCCCATCAATTGGCTTAAAATAATAGACCAAAAACGAGAATCTCACAACACATCAAGACCATTGAATTTAGAAACCAAAAAAGGAAGAAGTTAAACCATGTTCTTAGGGTCAACAAAAATATGTTGGCTAACATCTTGCATCCTACAATGTTCACTTCCTTTTTCAAGTATATTCATTTGGATGAATTGTTCGTACCAAATGAATCAATTCTTTGTCAAAACATGTTAATGAAAACTAACTAACTAAATCAAAAGAAAATATATAGGGTCATTTCTCTTTTTGTCAAAGGATCCCTACACAATTGTCATAATTTAAATTTCAAAAAATGTCATTTTACCAATCAAATTGAATCAAATGTTATCAAGTAGACTAAGCAAGTACCATGACATCCCCTTAAAAGAGACACACAACTAAATAGAAAGTGAAATTGATATGTAAAATTTATAATTATATTTTGTCTCTACTTTGATGTGCACGTGAATCCTAGTATGATTATTAATCTAGAAGTATATAGCAGCCACAAACATGTATGTAAAGAACATATTCAAACATGAAAATGAAATTACCATTGAGTCCATATAAACTAATGGACACTACATCAATATGATCATGTGTGCTCACCTTTTGTGTGTGTTTGTTTTCTCTAAGATGGATCTATATAAGCACCTATAATTGTTTGCATTTTTAAACATAGAATGTTAGTGATAAAATATATCCTTGACAATTGATTATTTTCATAGGATGTAAAAACTTGTTGGAAGAGAGAAAAATAGGACATAAAAATTAAATATGATCTAAACATGTAAACATATAATCATGTAAAGGTATAAGTATTAACTCCTCTAATTCTATAAGAATGTGATCATAACATCATAGAATCATCAAATTACATAGAATCATCAAATTATATAACAATGTAATTATATAGTAATGAATGTAAATAATGCAACATATAAACATGTGTGATGGAGATGGTTTCAATTTATGAAGAAAAAATCTAGCTTGGAATGGACTAGAAGGCTTTCCAACCCCAAGCACCTTATAGATAGTAAGAGCTATTCTTCTAACTATTTCATGAACCCACAATTATGTCCTCCCAACCAACCCCAAAATATGAAACCATAATTCCATCCCACCCTACTCCTACTATTTGTCCGATGTCGGAACTAGAATTCGCTCCCACCCAACATGGAACTATAATTTCATCCCACCTTTCCCCTACTACTTGCCCAAGGTAAGAACTAGAATTCTCTCCCACTCCGGAGGCCTACCATTCTAAGGGAATTTGGGGATCCATTACTTGCTATCTGACCTTGGCATGGAATTTCATTTCTTAGTGTTTCGCCTAGTTCTTAGTGCTAGTGTAGAACGAATCCAGCTTTCTCATTTTAGTAAGTTCATTCGAGTCTCGAATAGGCTACAACTACATCATGGGTGGAGTGTTGGAGGCCCCAGGCCATGCTTAAGAGTCTAACTCATCATCACTCCATTCCATGAGTGACTTAGGTTGGGATAATGCCTATGCCTATGCTTTCCCTCATGCTCTTTACTTTGCTTCATTCGAGCGAGGTGATGAATTGAAATATGTAACTGGAATAAGGAATGCCCCCTACCCCCATGATTGGTTCTTAAACCCTCGCTTATGCCCCAGTTGTTGGCGGTTATGGGTTTCGATACATGTCTTGATATCAATATGGATCTTCCTATGATGCTTTAACCTCGGCCATTAATCTAGTACATTGGATTTCTTTAGTAATGTATCCACCCACCTGAATATGGAATCAAGAAAAGGAAATCCAAGGCCTTTTCTACTTCCCACCCACCCTCGCTAGGATGGGAAGGAATGTTGCAGAATCAACAACTGAATCGTCTGCAAAATCGACTGATTAAGTAATAGAATCAAAGGAATAAACTTGAGAAGCTATTAGATAAACATACGCTCCATCAATAAATGGATCAACAACTGCATCTGGATCAACAAATTCTATTGCAGTTATTGGTCTTGGCTAGCTTCATCTAGCAGGTATGTTGTTGGGCAAGATGGTGGCTTAGATGGTTTGGCTTTACTGGTGCTTCCTCTACTTCAGAACCAAATGAATCAATTGTTGAGCCAAAAAAATTGACAGGATCGATTGAGTCAACATCCTTTTCTACTACCGGTGGTCTAGCTGGTTCTGGTTGTAGTAGCCTTTTTCCCTTTAGCCAGATTTATGGCTTTATGCCCCATTAGAGTAGTAGGCCTGCTGGATGTAGTAATAATGGCTTTCTGCCTAGCTGACTTGCTCGTTATGGCTCCGTATCTTGCTATATATATGGATCTCACTCCTGATCATGAAGGTCAGATTATCGATGCCAAGTGATTGAATTCCCTCTGTACTATACCTCTTTATATTTAGATCTTAGGGTCGAGGGTAGTGTTCCAATGTATGAAGGTTGGATATCCAAATCTTCACTTGAGACTGTGTAAGGATCACTTCCTGTTGGTCAAATTCCTAGGCCAAACAAGGAAATATGCATGTAAAAGAACTCTTAATCCAAACTTGACATTACACCTCACATAGAGAAAACGAAATCTCTTCATAATTAACATCGAATTCAAGCTCACATAGATAAACGGAAATCTCTTCGTAAGCAACATCGAATTCAAGCTCACATAGAGCAAAGGAAATCTCTTCATAATCATTTCAATATTATAATATGTTGATTAGCTTGCCACATGCATATCACAAATTGCCTCACAAGCCGCCATAGGATTATTATAAGTTTGCATGCAAGATATTGCAATAAAACTTAACTCTAAAAGCTCAAACTAGCTAATTGATTAACTATCTACCAACTACATATTAAATTGCTCTGTAAATGATTATTAAATTTCTTTCAAATGAATCCCAAAGATGCTTATATATTAACTCCAAGCTCTAGGAATGATCTGTGTCAATCATAAGGTATTTCAAAACTTGATGTCTTATGAAACATGTAGGTTTTCCTAAATCCGATGGTGAAGCTCCAAGAGCTAATGAAATTCGTTGTGGTTCCAATTGAAGGTTACTCTAGTCCCATGATGCCTCATGATGTGTCATGTTTGATGTTGCAAGGCATGGAAACATCTTGTGAAATTCACCTAATCAACTATGTGTTGATTGCTCCACACCACAATCTTTTGACAATGATAGATTTTTGCAATTGATTTGAGTAAAATAAAATCTAAATATGTTGTGTGTGCATTGTTATAGATCTTTGGTTCCCTTTCATGAGATAAATTAAGGTTATGTGGCAAAATTTGGTAAGGCTCACTCGAATGCTCCTACATCAAAGTGTGGCAATCCTATGTTAAAAAGTGAAAGAAGATTTTAAGTGTTTATAGTTATCATTGAGACTTTAGCAATTCTATTACAAAAATAACCATTTCCACTTCTTGACCTTAACTACATATGTATCTTTTAGGAAGAGGTGTTTACGTATTGCATTTCAAAATTTGTGCTTCATTTTTGGAATTTTCAAATACAACATAAACATTTCTTCTTTTGTAGTTGGGTTTAGTTACTAAGTTTTTTGTAGGCTTCTCATATGATAGTTGTTGGAATTATGGAGCCTTGCAATAGGAGCATGAAGTATGTATGGTTTGTGATGGTTGTTTTTCATTGATGTTAACATGGTGACAACTATATTAGAAGTCTACCTGGTTTACCAAAAGGTGTTCTCTGTGGGTAATGCTCTTTTGTGATGGATCAGTGTGTTGGTATTTGAGTCAGAAATTCACTGCAAGAACATATATGACTCTAATCTCTTAACCATGTTATCATGACTCATTCAGAGAGCTATAACCTGGATCTTAAGATGTTTTGGTTTGTGAGCAAAAGTTATCTGTAATAAAGTTAAACTCTGTATCTTATTGTTGTTCTTTGCTTGGTATATCTATGTGGGAAACTCCGCATTTTCTTAAGAAGAACATTCTTATGTTGCGGTTTCATTGGTAGTCTCTATGATGATAGTATAATGGGACATTAATGTTTTCTCAAATCTGGAAGGTGTTTGCTTTGCGGATTGTTTGTTAGTTTGAGATTTTGTGAATTATGTTCTAGTCTTGGCCGACCTAACGTATGCAATACATTAAGGAGACTAGTTATGCTTTATAGATGTTAGCTGGCTTGGTATAATGCACTACAAAGATAAAATGTTTAACTCATATATGGTGTTGAAAAAGAGATTTTTGATTATTTTGTTTTCATCTAATTAGGCCAACCTAATTGATGAATAAGATATAATTGTATATATATATAAGATGTTTTGAAGTGGAAAGGAGTGTGGAAGAAAGGTGAAAGAAGATTCGAACCTAAATGCTTTATCAGTTGAGGATCAATGAAGATTAGTTAAGTGACTACTATGAGGCAGTAGTTTGAATATTCTGAGCTTCATTGGAGTTGAACCCTACACATTGGAGGTGTATCCTATCAGTTCAATATTTTGGCAGTGAGCCACAATCTTTGTATATTTGCGGTTAGCCATCTTTTGTACTCTGGAAGTGATCCTTTTTAAGGAAAATGAGTCTTGGCATTGAGCCTTGTAATATCTTATATTTGAATATAATATATTGTGAGTTAACCCTTACCATGGTTTTTCCATTTTTGGGTTTTCCACGTAAAAATCCTAGTGTTCATGTGTATGGTTGCATTGATTTGTTTCTATGTTCTCTTTTGCTGATTTAGTCAGAATTGTGATAATGGTTAGATGGATTTTATTATGGTTTTGTGGAATACTGATTCACCCCCTCCCTCTTAGTGTTCTGGTGTTCAATAATTGGTATCAGAGCTTGGTTCCTTGGAAGAATCCTAATAGCTTGAGGAAGGCCTTGGAATTTGAGTATAAGAAATTTTTTCCTCTATAAGTGGTCTTTGTTGGATATTCAAAAGAAATAGAAGATCTGAAGGACAGGTTGATGAAAGCGAATGAGTATATTGAAAAAATATGAAGTAAAAGTGTTGAAACATGTGATATATTGGTTAAGGTAGATGAAATTATCTCTAGCCTATTGCAACAATTGGATGAAAAGAAAATAATTGAAGAATGTCAGGAAATTAAAATTCAAAGGAAGGTAGATGAATGCATAAATCTTGAGGAAGAAGCAAAAATCTTGAGATCTGTTCTAGAAAAGGCAATAATTTTTGAAGGAAAAATTAGCATAAGCTCAACAATGCTTGATGAGTTGATTACTTATCAGAGATCGGCATTGGATAAAAGTGGCTTAGGATTTGAAGAAGATCAAAGTTCTAAAGTGAAGCAATCCACTGGTAAGAAGTCTCAGTGAAAAGATGGACAAATCAAGGATCAAAGAAGGAACTCCAGAAGAACTTCTGTCAAAAAATCTGATGGTAAAAGGTATTTATATTTCAATGGTGTTTGTTATTCCTACAAGAAATTTGGTCATAAGGAAAAGGACTGCAAAAGTAAAATGAATGATTCTTCATCACTCTCTGACAAATGTCTTAAGTGCAAGAAGGTTGGACATGAAGCTAGTCTGTATGAAAATAAGTTGAATAAAAGAAAGAATGGAAAGAAAAATGCTA
The DNA here is from genome assembly GCA_007258455.2 of Sequoia sempervirens. NCBI lineage: Eukaryota > Viridiplantae > Streptophyta > Pinopsida > Cupressales > Cupressaceae > Sequoia > Sequoia sempervirens. The sequence goes on along the minus strand of VDFB02000003.1, from coordinate 618,350,642 downwards.
TTTTTTGTAAGTGCAGCAATCTAGAACATCCTGTTAATAACTGTAGAAGAAGAAAAAGTAATTATCCAACAGAATGAACAAATCATTGATTCAAAAGAAGCAAGAAAAGAAATGAAAAGGTTTTGGAAAAAGGAAGGAGAAATCAAGCATGTTGAATCGAAATCATCATTTTTATTTGTGTTGACCTTTGGTATAGATACTCCCATCAATTTTTGAGTCAAGCAGTGGCTAAGGGGGAGCAATTATCAAAAAATTTAAAAAATACCCTCATCGATACGTGTGTCACATCATGACAAAAGTATATTTAATGTGGTAACGAATTTAAGGAATTTTCTCAGTTGCATGTGTGAAGAATGAAGTCTGCATAATTTGAAAGAATGTAGGCATACACAATTTTTGAAGTAATCTACTTGCAAGTTGAAGCATTTATTGGAAAATTATTTGGAATGAAAGAAATAAATTTAGATAATTCAAGAGGCATATATGTATTTTCGGAGAAGTGTGCAAAGGAAGTTTAGAGAGAAGTTCAGAGTTTCATGGTTTGAAGAAGAGATCAAGTGGATTCAAATTGAGCTCCAAAAGTAGGATATCTATACATTTCTTGTTGGCATTTACAAGTATTCCTGCTTACATAATTTTTCATTTTTATTGTTATGGATAATTCAAAGGTTGTGAATAGTACAGCTAGAGCGCAAGATAATTTGAGAAGATATTTGAAGAATGTGTCAAAACAGTCTGTTGGTGCATTCTCTCGCATCCCTATAAGAGTGCTGCCTATAGAGGATATCTATGTATTTGTTTACAGTAAGATGGAGGAAATGTCATTAGTCCAGTTGAGCATTATATGGAAGAGTGAATTGGAAGAGAACCATGATGCCTACAGAGTGTTAGTTGAGAATAAGTTGGATGTTTTGAGGAAAGTCCCTTTGTTTGAATTTGAGAAGAATTATATTCAAATAGTGTTGAGCAGAATTCATGATAAATCTTTGTTGATTAATGAAGCACATTTGATTACTAGAGAATCAATCAGAGATGCAATTGATTTGTGTTCCTCCAGACCAGTTCCCAAATGAAAGGCTATGGATGAGAAAGAGATAATTGAGGTTACCAATGAAAATCTTGAAGGGAATGAGATTGATTTGAGCTCAATTGTGGATTAGGTAATCGAGTGTGCTGCTATGGTCATCAGTCACAAAGTTTGTCTCCCTAGCAATGACCTCACAATTTCTATAGCTATTGTACATACTGTTGTTGATATGGTTAAAAGAGGTATGGATTATGACTTGTGTGAATTACTTGGTACACATCTTTTGAAGAATTTAAAGAAAATCAAGAAGAGTAAGAAGAATACATTTTGGTATGGAAATTTGGTTGTCTATTTAATCTTTTACTTTTTGAGATAATTATCAGTAATAGGAAGGATAAAATGGTCAAATACATAGCCTATTTCCCATCAAATCGAGAACTTCATGATAAATCTTGGTAATTTAGATGCACAAGAGACCACCCTTGCTGCATTCTTTGGAACATTTCAGACGAGGATGAGTAGAAGGTCAAGAATTCCAAACATCCCCTAGGATTGATACCAATGTGATAACTAAAGAAAAACCAAATGTTACATACAATGATATTTGATGGGGTGAAAAGAACATCTGGAATTAATGATGGTCAACAATTCAAGGACAATATACTAAAGAGTCTATAAAATATTATGATGAAGGAATAAGTAGATCGATTCATCTAAACTATTAACAATTCTCTATGACTATGGTAACTACAATGAGTAGATCGATTCATCCAATCTATCAACAATTCTCTTTGACTTTGGTAACTACTATTTTGGTAATCATTCAAGTAGCACACGTAGATGCTCTGGATACCGAGTTCTTGTGTATGGATTGCCTTCTTCTACATCATTCCATGATTTAAAGAGCAACAGTCATGTGTATATAGAGTAGCAATTTGTATGATCAACTTAAACATATATTAATATCAGTGATTACACAAGAAGAATTTGTTTACCATTTTAGGGAAGACAAAGACAAATGTTGGTCGTCTTCTTTCGAGAATAAAATGGGATTAATAAAAGCAATGAAAGGCATTAATAAAATAACACAGTAACAATTATAATGAGTGAATGGAATTAAGGAGAGACTAGATTATAAAGAAAAGAGGATAGTGATTATGCTTTTACAAAAATAAAATAAGACAAAGATCACATAAGAATAAAAAAGCAGATAATACAGAATTAAGAAAAGGACAAAAATTAAATAAGACAAAAGAAGACTGTAAAATATAAAAAGATAAAAAAGCAATGATAAAACACACCATATTAAGGGGTGATCCCACAATAGTGGTTTACAATTTTTGGCCAAATTGGACACTGAAATTATTTTTTTAAACTAAATCTTCACATTCGGGCACCTATAGCGGCTAAACTGTGAAGAATTTGAAGATGATGCAAACTAGAGTCTCATCATATTTTGTCTGTAGATTCTAAAAATATTTTTTTCAAAATTTTTGGAATCAGATTCCACTTCTTTTTCCATCTCCCACGAAAACTTGTATTTTTCAAAAAACAACATTTTTAAAAAGTGATGCACACCGTATAACGCATAATTTTTTTTCCATGAAGGATAAAATTCTAATTCTTTCGAATTTAGATTTGTAACTCCAATATCTAGTGCTTCCACTTGGTTAGATAGTTTTTATTGAATATTTTTTTCTTTAATCAAGTTTCAAAGCCAAACCAATTACAATTTAGACATAGCGCGACCGTATAACACATAATTTTTTTGTATATATCGAAATTCATTTTTTTTTTCCTATTGGATCAAGGACTTCAATATCTAGTGTACTCATATTTTTCAATTTTTTTTTTGATAATATGCTATTTTTCCACATGTGCAGAACAATGACCGTCATTTTCGATGAAAAACCTATGTTTAATAAAACTTAAAAAACAAATACATAATGAAACCAAAAAATATTAAAATTATATTCGTTGGATAACTCGTTCTGAGGACTACTTGATTCCAGTTGGGTTTGTGAATATTCCTCCATTTTCATCCTCAAATCGAGCTCCGAAGTGCCAAAATTCAAGTTTGTTTTCTGTCTTAGGTGGGGATGGGGAATAAAGGGGGTTCGAATGAACCCCTATGGGTTCACTGAAACCCATAGGGGTTCGTTCGAACTAGGGTTCATTTGAACCCTGGTTTATTCGAACCCCCCTTCTATAAGGGGTTTTGATGGCTTTTTTTCTAGGAAAGTATTAAGAGGGTTCAACCGAACCTAGGTTCTATTGAACCCCTAATTGGTTCGGTCGAACCACTAATTGGTTCGGTCAAACCAATAGGTTCATACGAACCCCTAAAATCAATTTTTTTCCATGCATTTTTTTTGTGAGTTTTTCTTCCTCACTTCAATTGTAAACCACTATTGTGGCTTCACCCTAAGACAATAATTACCTATTAAATAAGGAAACAATTACTTATACAAAGGCAACTATTATGTTGGAGATGATCATGAGTTATCAAGGTGTTACATGAAAGAATCCATCATGTGTTAATGAAGAATTCAATTAGTTATTATGAGGAGTAGCGATTACCATTGGAAACAAAGGGTATGTCTCTTCAAATGAATGTATCTTTTTAAGAGATGTATCTCTTCAAAAATTAGGGTAGAAATAAATAAAGTTTAGAAAAAAAAGGAGTGTGAAAGTGAGAGTGCAATACAAAAATAATATTTAAAGATCATTATAAAAGGAATATAAAAGAGAGTGTGGGACAATGGAGTGAAGATAATATATGCAAAATGGTAAAGGAAATATATTCAAATTTATGAAGGAATTTGGAGCAGATTTGTGAAGGGATTTAGAGCAAGTCTATGAAGGATTTATGAGCAATCTTATAGTAGATTTTTGAAGGGTTAAGAAGTTATGATCATATTTATGAGTATGTATATGTGTAGACTTACAAAGATTTGTGAAGGGGGTTTCATGCTAGATTAAAGGAAGAATTTGGAGCACAATTATCATGAGAATATAAGGAGAGAATATGCATTAAAATATATCATCCAAACATATGTAAGCATACTTGTTATGATTAATTCAAGAAGGCAATTATAGAGTGAATAAGAAGAAGGTTTTATGAAGACATAGAAAGATTTAACCATCTATTGAAGAAGAAATGTTTTGTGAAGGAGACTGTGATTTCCCATCATCCATAAGAGAAACAACATTCAAGGTGGAAACTTGTGTTAGGGGTAGGTGCCTCTAAGAAGAAGAGATTCTAGTGTATAGTTTTATATCACTATTTCAATTTTTCATTTTTGAGCAAACTTAGAATCCAATTCGTAGGTTGTGCTTCTTGTGAAAATTTGTAGGATGATTTTTCTATATTCAGTTGCATGATACTTCCCTTTTTCAATAAAAAAAAATGCAATGGAGTTAATAAATTCATCATTTAAAGTTAAAGTCTCAAACTGCCATATTTTTCATGAAATATTTGTTGTGATTCTAAACAAAACTTACTTAAAGTTACTAGAAATATTTTTCTCTAGAAGTAAGTAGTTTTTCAAAGCTTTTCTGGGTAACTTGGTTACAAAATTCTACTTTGGTTATTTGAAAGAGCTTAGAAAATTAAAAACTATGTTTTTTCTTTAAATTAGTTTATATAATGCTAGTACATTTTTGTTGTTGTTTGCATTAGAAAGATTTGCCAACTATACAATTACGTTTCTTTTAAAAGTATTCATTTTTTAATTATTTTAGTTTGGTATAGGTCGAAGGTTCTAGTTGTGGGATGGATTGCGAAAGAGGCTCCAGAAGGACAACTCTTAGAAGGTTGGGTTGACAAATTGAAGGGATCAAGTTTTAAGCTTGTTGATGCCAGTGCTAGATTTTTGAAGGTCTTTTCTATTAAGGATGATGCAAAGGTCATCAACATTAAAAGGGTTGCATTTTTGAGTGCTTCTATTTTCAAAAATGTTGTTGTCCTGAGGCTAGAGGTTAGTATCGATGAGGAGTAGGTCACCCATTATGTTTTGATGGATGATATAGAGAAAGCCATTCTCGATTCACAAAGGACCAAAGTAAAGTTAAACACTGACAATGCTGATATTTGTTACTCCGCTATTTTCTAGAGTGGTGGGGAGTTTGATTAAGGCCTGGTGCAGTGAACAATGATAAATATCTATAGTGACTAGAACCTACACAAAGCACTCCTCACACCCTTTGGCTCCACACTCTTGCTATCCCTAACCACCTTAGCAACATGACGATGAAAAACATGTAGATTGTTGTTTTTCATTCACCGTATTTTGATTTTCTATTTTCTCTGCCTTGTAAGTAAATGCATAATTGCTAAATGATCTACCATTAGATCTTATGTATTACACAAATGTATGCAAAAAATGAACCAATTTTTTTCATAATTAACCTTCCACACCTCTTCGGCGTACCCATCACATGCCAAGGTGTGATTGCTAGTTTTATCTCTTTTAACTTATATGGTTTCTAATTGGAGGATCTCTTATAAATCCCTCTCAAAATATAACTATCATCTATTTCTAAAAACTCAAACAATCTCATTTTTAAATAAATATGGTACGAGTCATGATTTTCAAATTTTACAAAGCCAGGGCAAAGGAAAATATATACCATGTCGGTCATTACAAGAAATTATCCACCATCATATTACGACATTTTGTCTTTAGTTATTGTAGTTTACTAGTGGCGAAGTTATCTATGAACTAGTTTATTATTGCTTATGCTGTTGCAGTCATTCCAAAAAGAAAAATCCAACCAGACATGGATTCAAAACCTCATGAAATGATGAATTTGAATGGTTGTGCAATGGAAAAATAGCGGCGCCAATTTGGGGCTACAAACTCTGCCGACGTAAAGTTACAAATAATTGGCCCAAACAGAGAAGAGTATGAGGGAAATCCCCTTCATCTTCATTCTGAAGCTCTCCAAAAGTCAGATTTTTTTAAGACTTTCTTATCAGATCTTTGGTCTTTAGATATCCGACCCTTTGAAATTGAGGTCACCACTTCTCAATCCTTTGAAAACTATTTAAAATGCATTAAGATGATGTATTCTACTTCTGTTCATTTCTCCAATGTGGATGAATGCCTGGAAATTCTGTCAGTTGCTTCAGAATTGTTAGTGGATAAGCTTATGCAGGATTGCATGAGATATTTGGAGGCTGTTTGTTGGAATTTTGAGCAAGAGTCTAAAATTACAAATCTACTGTCTTCTCTGAATTTGAGCATATTGCCTGATTTGAATGCAAGGCTTAATAAACATAACAATAAGTATTTAGATTTTGTAGGAAAGAATATGGAAGGAGTGGTCTCTTTTCTTTCCAGTGAAGACAGTGTCGATGATCAACAACCAAATATTCAAGAAACAGTGGGAAAATTTATAGTAGACAATTTGCAGGTGTGAACCCCTAATCTATGTACCTGCAAAACAAAGAGATTAAACACCCTAAGTTAGATATTGCAAGTATAAACAAGGATTCCCCATGGAATCCATTTACAATTCAAACTAGGAATGAAAATATGCAAGAACACAATACAAGAGATAAACCAAAGATGAAATCCTAATTTAAATAGCAAACTCTTGATCCCATGGGAGAATTGGTGCCAATTTGATGTGGAAATTTAGCCCTTTCCCAATTCCTATGATTGCAAGCTTCAATATGTAGATTTGATGATGAATGATGAAGACTCCAAGCCAAATCTGCAAAAGAACCTAGCTATGAACTCAATGATGTGAAACTTGATAGATATTTGAGCATAGTAACTTTACTCAAATTGTGGATGATGAAATGAGGAGAGTAGCTCTTCATTATAGGATTTCAAGATGGATGAAAGCCCAAATTTGAGCAATGTGGGACTAACTTTCATCCAAGGATATGGTGCCACTTGTCAAGCTATGAATGGATGGTGGTTGTGCAAGATTTGGGGTTTGTGCCAATAAATGCCAATATTTGAAATTCAAATTTGTTGAAATGACATGTAAGAGGGAAGGGAAAATGCAATAAATGCCACTTGGCTCAAAGAAAAGGACATGTAAGAGATCTTAAATGCCTTGTTGGATGTACATGTTGAATTGGAATTTTTGAATTCAAATTGAGAGAATATTCCAAAAGATGCCATGTGAGGGAAAATAGGGATTTAATAAATGAATTAAATCTATTTTCATGTACAACTTGCATTATCTAGAGGATGCGACATGAGATGAGGTTAAATTAATCAAGAGTTAATTAATTTAATAGGAGATTAGATGATGTGACTTATTTGACTAAAATTTATGGATTTATTTAAATCGGATAAGAGAGGAATATGATAAGAGGCTAATTAAATAAATATTTTGATTTATTTAATCAAAAGGGATGGTGTTAGATTAAATCAAATAAGGTTTTAATTTATTTAATTTAAAGGATATACTTTAGAGATTTAATCAAATAAATTGATTATTTAATTAAATAGGGATAATTAGATCAGATGGATTGATTTAATTAACAAGAGAAAGTGACTTAATTAGACAAAATGATTTATTAAATTAAGAGACGAATATTGATGAATTTAATCGATAGGGGAATTTGATTAAACGGTTAGACCAAGGGATGATTCAGGAAGAAACGATGTTAGTAAGTCAAGATCGATGCATGATGTCAATCATATATTTTTGATGTCTACATTTTGCCCCTCTTTGAAGCAATGCACTCGCTACGTTGGTTCAAAGAATAAACAATGTCGATCAAAGCCAAAAAATTTTGGTACCAAAACTTGCCCCACTGCTGGATGGCGAGATAAAACATACCATTATGATGCCCCCTTGAGAGATCGGACGAAAATTTCAATTTTTTGGGTGATCTCGCAAAAAAAGGTGACCAATTTCCCAATGGGTCCGAAAGGGGTCCGAGAGGCTAAAAACGTGTCTAAACACAATAAAACAATGAAAAACAAGCCTTGAACAGATGAAAACAGGTTCGAGGGTCCAAAGCCCTAGCAAGACAGCCCTAGAGGGTCAAAAAACCCTAATTTTTAGGCTTAAAAGGGGCCCGAGGGGTCACTTTCAAGTCATTTTCACACACCTTCGCTAGCAAACCTCGAGATTTGAGCTCTGAACTCCTGATGATATGGCACAATGACAACTTCCTCTACACATTTCTGACTGAGTTCAGACCTACCAACTGCCATCAGTGCCCCAGTATGTGATCCTTACCTTAGCTTAAATCTTTTATTTTAGCACATTTATGACATGTTTTAGGGAGAGCTCGCCTCCAACAATGCTATTATAACTCTGCTTAGTGTTTAAAGTGTGCCGCTTTTGGCCGTTTTGCACCACAGTGGTGCAATTAAAAATTAAAAAACTCCACCGCTGGGCTCGGACTCGCGGGCCAATTTGGAAAAGTGCACCGCGGCAGCGCCATTTTCATGAAAAGTGGGATGCTGAGGGCTAAAGTGCATCGTGATAGCTCGGTTTAATAAAATTTTGGGTCCAGCATCAGAGTTTGAGAAAACTCAAATTGCGACGCCTTCACAAACTGCTCCGCTGGATGCAAGTTTGGAGCATTAGGTTAGGATTTTTTCAAAATTTTGAACATGCTGACTTTCCTTGCTGCAAGACGGACCTAGGGAGCTCTATTCTCAGGAGCATCAGTCGCGGGATTTGGTGAGCATTCTCCAGGACTTCAGCGACAGAGATTAGGATCAGCTGGGTGTCACAGGACTATGGCACATTACATACGTGACGCCTGTGCGCACACATCTTGGGATGTTATTAGCGTTGGCAAAGCGATGGCACAGTGAAACATATTTGTTTCATCTTCCCACAAGTGAGGTGTCTATCACACTGGAGGACATCTGGCATATTTTATGATTTCCCATTCATGGTCGCCGGGTGATCTATGACATGGAGGAGGGACGCGCTTGTTGCACCCAAGTCCTCGCCACCCGAGACATCATTTACTGTGAGGGGCAGATCAAGCTGGAGAAGTACAAAGTTATAGCACCTCCCTTCTGCTAGGTGATTGCGGCGATTATTTCTGGTTTGGTTGCCCTAGACAGACGAGGTCGGTACTTTAGTGCTAGATGGGGATACTGCTAGGAGAGGATGGTCTGGGACAGGCCGGTTCGGTTTGAATGGGGGCCTGTGCTTTTGGCCTCACTCTATAGGGATTTGTATGAGTACGCCTATGCAGATGGTAGAGCACTGGGAGCGAGGGTGACACTTTTGCACATTTGGGCATGGAAGCACATTTCTATGCTATGTCCATGGGTCGTTCTGGTTTCGATAGGGGTAGAGGATGCCCTGGTGGCACGGTACAGAGGTGGTGTGTCCACACACACTGGAGAGCACGGGATCTCGTACTGGAGGTAGGTCATAGATGAGATGCTTGTATTCACATGGAGACCATACCTTGGTCAGCCTGGATGGGTTGATGATGCAGACCAACTCTTCTACTGCCAGTAGGACAGATACATGCAGGGGCGAGAGCATACCATAATAGAGAGGTACCTACCAGGGCACGTGCAGCATCAGTTTGGAGAGTCGTAGGATCGGCTGGATGATGGCTACATAGCCTTGTTTGCATGCAACATGACATAGGTGTCATGGGGGCCTGACATTCCTACCATAGAGGCGGTTGACAGCTTCTGACATTTGGTGGTCCAACCTTGGGCCTATGATCAGGGATTGGCAGATCCGGGCACGACATAGGCATACAGGGATTGGTTTAGGTCTCCTCTCTAGTTGACTGTTCCAAGCGAGGACCTAGAGGCACACAAGATCAGAGGCAGGGGAAGAGGACGAGCACGAGGGTGAGGTCCGAGGATCAAGATCCGACGGGACCCACCAGAGGTGCCCCCAGTTCTGCCAGGTCAGGGAGATGTCCCCATGCAAGACTAGTAGTAGGACCTGTTAGTCCCACCACCACAAGCAGAGGGTGAGGATTAGGTCCACGCACAGCCACGGGCATAGCCAACAAGGCAGGTAGATGCACAAGATGCCTTGATTTTATAGCTACAGGCATAGGTGTAGGAAATGACGGCTGAGAGGGACTAGGCACGGGCTGAGAGAGAGAGCTCATAGCAGAGAGAGATTAGGTTGTAAAACAGCGATAGGTCGTAGAGCTACAAGTAGCTATAGAGCTGGGCTGTAGGCACCAGATAGAGAGCATGATAGTCGCTTCGTCCTCACAGGGTATAGTGTCGGTCCGATCTTATAGAGAGGCCGTTCGAGAGGCAGAGTACTATCGTCGGGCCTACCACGATACAGTTCCTACAACAAACTGGGTTCCAAAGTACTCAGAGCGGGCCAGTCAGAGACCACCAAAGGGTCACGGTGACAGGGGTAAGGGTAGCATCCATAGAGATCGGGCATGATTCAGATGATACACATTTTTGGTGCCTTATGGGCTCATTTTTGATAGCCCCGATGGGCATTTTTGTACCGATTGACATACACATACAATGATCCGATTATTCTTGTACTATGACAGTGATATGGATGTTATGATATATACATGAGCTGATTTTGATGCAATGCCATGTGTACTCCTTTATTTATGCATGTATGATTCCTCTTTTATATGTTATGGATGCATTTATTTCTAATGATGTATGCGATGCGATGATGTGCAATAATGTGTATAAGACTTAATTATGAGATGATTTATGAATGTAATATGATGTGATGGTCGTGATATGATGCAAATGGTTTTATGAGATGAATTTTTTAGAATAACCAATGTTATTATCCTAAATGATGTATGTGATGCAATGATATTTCAATGCAAAGTGATATGCTAATGTGTAATGAATTAAATGCTTATATGCCTATTTGTTTATGATTATGCAATAAATGATTATGAAATGATTCTGTAAATGTTATGTGATGATTTAGATGGTAATGTGAAATGGTTATGAAGTGAAAATGCAATATTTATGCAATGATTAATATAATGCTATGAGATGCAATGTAATGGATGAAAATGCGGTGATATGGATGCACCTATTTATATGATGATGAGAATGCGATGTTTGGTATATGATATGCAATGCAGTGTGCTAATGATATCTATATGATGTGCTTATATAATATGCTAATGATGTGTGGATGTAGGGTTGATGGTGATGATGGTGATGATGAGAAACCGTCATAGTACCTTGGTTAGCGCGGTTAGTAAGAAAAGAAGAAGTCATTTCAACAAGACGCATGATGACACAAATGCAGATGGTAATGATGATGATGATGATTATGACTTGCCGAAGAATTGGTATTTTCAAAGGGCCGAATTTTCTTATGTTTTGATAACACGTGGTACGAGGCATCAAGGTATAGACAACCAAGATGGCGTGGTACCTAGTGTGATGGACTTTGACTCAACAATCAGATAGGAGTATTCTTGTTCACACTTGACATACGGAAACCTTGCTAGGATGCACTTTAGAAGTTTTAGACATCTCAGACCAAAACATAGAAAGGTAAACCTATCCTTGTAATAGTCAACAAGTTGTCCTAGACCTCTTCCATATATGCCTAACAAAGCAAGTATTCGCTGAGGTTATATTGCAAGAACGTCCAATAAGCACAACAGAAAAAAGATAATGATCATTGCCCCATTCCTATTTCTCCAAATCTGCTATTTTGGGATATCATCGAGATGTCCTTGGAATACACAGACTAATGCTCTTCAATACTGCTAACAGAAAAAAAAAAGTGTTTTCTAAGATGATAAGTGAAACTTATTGCCAAAAGATAATGCCCATTGTAGGAAGGATTCATCCTAGGACATGTTAGTGGATGGCGGCACATCATTTCGTTTATGTGGGATGATTGATATGGGACAAATTCAGATGATGGTGTTACCGATACGAAGAGATGACCAATTTGTTTACTCACTGACCTAGACTTAAGACTTGGCACTTTTGATTTCTACTTTTTAAACCTGCTAAACTTGTTTCGAATTGTTTCACCAAAGGTTGAGGATGACAATTAGTTTATTATGGATGGTGCTTATTGTGGGTGCAAACGAGATGAGATGGATGGATTTTTTCAAATATTTGGATGTTTTTGATGTTTTGAAATGTTCTGAGGCTGTTTTTGGTGTTTTCAAGGTTTTACAAATGTTTTGATTTTAGATTTTTCAAATGTTTTTGGGATTTTCTAAGATTTTGACCAAGATACTAACCTAAAGACCTATCGTAGGGGTCTTGAGGGTTGATCGACAGATTAGCCTTGCCTACGTTATACATGCAAAGACCACATAGTTCGACTGACGACCTAACCGATTTACACATGAAGATACACATGATGAATTGTCAGTTTATTATGACAGACTCCTAAAGGACTGACCTAAATTTCTTGGGGGATGATCAAAGATCAACCTTTCCTACGTTCAAACTCAAAGATGATGTAGTTCAACAAGATGACCTTGTTTTTGGCTTTTTTGAATGACTTTTTGACCTATTTTTGGATTTTAATATGATTTGAATGTTTTTGGATTTTTTGATTATCTGATGTTTTTGGATTTTTTGATGTTTTGATGTTTTTAGATTTTTTGATTTTGAGGACTTTAAGACTATACACGAATCTGATCTGATGAGAATGTGCCCCTAGTGTACTATAATAGACTACTCCAATAAAGGTAGGACAAACTAACTTTGAGGATGGGCCGAGTAGTACTGGGAGGGATCATGATATGAACACAGGACCAAGCTATGGTGCAGATGCGAATGGATGAGTGATGGATGGAGACCTGAATGTGATGGATGATGGAAGTGAAATGGATGGATGATACAGATCAAGCCATAAAGATCCTAGTGGATGGAAAGTGCTTATTTACACACGACACCTATTTGCCAGGTTTTCACTTAGGTACTTGCCCAAAGTGCCACTGAAGTGGTTTTCACTAGAGGATGATTTTTTTGATCCTTTTTCCAAATTTTTTGGATTTTTTTCTTTTTTGATTATTTTGTTGTTACCAAGACACCTATTTGCCAGGTTTTTGCCGAAGTAACCATTTTTTCAGGACTTTTTCTAATTTTTTTGGATTTTTTGGTTTTATACCTAGAAGAATTTAGGCATAAAACTTTTTGAGATGGGAGCTATTCATTGGCTCCTGTAGAGGTTCCCCTTTGGATGTTGATAACTGATATGCTCCTAATTTATAGCTTGCTATGATGATGAAAGGCCCTAACCAATTGGGTTCAAACTTGCCTTTGCCGCTGGGATTTGGGACATTCTTTTGATTTTCTTTTAAGAACAATTCTTTGACTTGGAAAGTCCTGCTTCTAATCTTCTTGTTGTAGCTTTGTTTGAGTCTATTTTCATAGACTTGCAAATGATTCAAAGAATCTATTCGTTTCTCATCCAGTAACTCTAGCTTATTTAGTCTTGACACCCAATATTCCTCATCCGTGATGAGATTTTGCAATGATATTCTAAGGGATGGGAGATCGATCTCAATGGGGAGTACAACTTCTGATCTGTAGACCAAGGAGAAAGGGGTGGCGCCAGTGGGTGTGCGGATCCTGGTTCGATAAGCCCAGAGGGTGAGATTAAGCTGCAAGTGTCAGTCACGACCTACATCATTGACTGTTTTCTTGAGGATTTTGAGGATGGTTTTGTTTGTGGCTTCTGCTTGGCCATTTCCTTGGGGATAGTACGAGGTGGAGAAGCGATGCTGGATTTTGAATTTCTCACACAAGTCGTGAACCTCCTGATTCTTGAAGGGTGTCCCATTATCCGAGATAATGGCTTGTGGAACACCGTAATGACATATGAGATAGTTCAGGATAAATTTTGAGATTTACTGCCCAGTGATATACGTCATGGGTATGGCTTCCACCCACTTTGTGAAATACTCAGTTGCAGTGATAATGAATTTATGGCCATTGGATGAGGTGGGTGAGATTTTTCCAATGAGGTCGAGTCCCCACTGTGAAAAGGGCCATGGTGTGACAATCAGGTGAAGCTCCTGAGCTGGAGCATGGATGAGGTCCCCATGCTGCTAACATTGTAAACACCTTTTAGCATGATCATGTGCTTCTCACTCCATTGTGGGCCAATAGTACTCCAGCCTCAGCAGTTTCTTGGCTATGGTTATTCCGCTCGAGTGTGAGCCACAGATACCGTTATGAACCTCAGTTAGAGCGGTTAATGCCTCCTCAACATTTAGACAGCGCAGTAAAGTACCCTCTATGCTTCTATGATATAATGTATCAGCTAGGATGACAAATCTAGATGCCTTTTTGATAAAGGTTCATTTTAGGCTCGATGGTAGGTCAGTAGGTATGACTCCTATGCGAAGATATGTGTAGATGTTGTGATACCAAGGATCACCAGGACCAATGATTTGACACACATATTCCGATTTTGGTACCTTGAATGTGGGAACGAGAAGTTGCTTGATCAGAAATTCATATTTCAGCATGTTGTGAGGGATGTCTACTAGAGACCCAATTGTAGCCATGGTGTCAGTGGCTCTATTGTTGGTTCTTGGAATCTACTCAAATGTTATGTCGGTGAAGGATTCCTTTAAAGTTTCCACCAATTTCTTGTATGGGGTTAGCTTGTCATCCTTTGTATGATATTCATTATTGACCTAATTTATGATCAAATGAGAGTCTCCATATACCTTGAGAGCTATGATATTCCATTGTACTGCTATCCTGAGACCTATAGTTAAAGCCTCATATTCTGCTATGTTGTTGGTGCAAGGAAATGCCAATTTGTATGACTTCGGTATGCAGTCCCCTTGTGGGGTGATGAAGAAGACACCAGCTCCTGATCCATGTTGTGTATATGAACCATCGAAGTATAGTTTCCAGTGGTCCGCTACATTGAGATTAAAGATGGATTTGTCTAGAAATTCAGATATAGGAGGATTCTCTGCATAAATAGGTGCCTCTGCCAGTTGATCTACAATAACTTGACCTTTAATGGATTTTCACTCAACATACTCAATGTCGTACTCTAACAATATCATTACCCACTTTTCCATTCTGCCAGTGAGCATTGCCTTGGATAGGAGATACTTGAGAGGATCAATTTTTGCGATGAGCTTTATCTTGTGTGCCAGCATATAATGTTTGAATTTTTGGGATGCAAACACTACGGCAAGGCAATCTTTTTCGATGAATGAGTAATTTAGCTCGTGACTGACCATTGTCCTATTGATATAGTAGATAGCCCTCTCCATTCCGTTTTCATCATGCTGAGCAAGAAGAGCTCCAAGGGCTGTTGCTACTGCTAACACATATAAGATCAATGGATTTCTCAGGATAGGTGGCATTAACACTGGTGGTGTCAGTAGGTATTCTTTGATTTTGTTAAATGCGTCTTCACACTTTGTATCCCATTTGTATGCTACCCCCTTGTGGAGTAGGTGAGAATATGGATTCTGCTTGTCTGCCAGTTGTGCTATGAACCGTCAGATGGATTGAAGTCGGCCTTGGAGGCCTCTCAGTTGTTTTAGTGTCTTTGGTGCTTCCATCTCAAGGATTACTTTTACTTTTTCTAGATCCACCTCGATACGCCTTATGGACACTATGTATCCTAGCAACTTACCTGATTGTATGTCGAAGACGCACTTCTTGGGATTTAATCTAACTTTGTATTCCTCTAGTCTGTCAAAGATAGCACCTAAGGTTGCTATATGATCTTGTCTTTTTCTTGACTTAGCTAGAATGTTTTCGACATAGTCTTTGACTATTTTGTGAATCATGTCATAGAATATTAGTGTCATGGCCCTTTGATAGGTTGCTCCTGCATTCTTTAGGCCGAATGGAATCATGTTCCAATAGTAGGTCCCCCATGGGAAAGTGAAAGTCATCTTGTGTTGATCTTCTTTTGCTATCATAATCTGGTTGTATCCTGAAAATCCGTCCATTAGTGATAGCATCTCATGCCCTGCTATCATGTCTACTATCATGTCAATGTTGGGAAGTGGGAAATCATCCTTTGGACACACTTTATTCAAATCTTTAAAGTCCATGCAGATTCTGATAGCTTCGTCAAGTTTTGAAACAGGTACCAAATTTGACACCCATTCTGGATAATTGATTGGTCGGATAAATCCTGCATCCAACAACTTTTTGAGCTCCATTTTGACCAATAAGGCAATTTGGGGATGCATTTTTTGGAGTTTTTGTCTAACTGGTTTTGCTTCTAGATACACCGCTAAGTGATGAACCACTGTCTCTGGATCTAGCCCTAGCATGTTAGCATAACTCCATGTTAAGTTTATTTTCCTTTCCTTTAGGAATGCTGCTAGGAGTTCGTGCTCTTCTCATAATAGTGATTCTGCATAAAATGTGATGTGCATGGCCTCCTCTATTCCTATGTTGACCAGATTACATTTTTCAGCCAAGACTGCTGACTTCTCCAATGAAGAGCTCTTAGAGGAAGATTTAATCCTTCATCCTCGAGCGCCTCAGAAAGGTTTTCACCATTGGATACATCCTTTCTTTTTACAATTTTCTTGTCAGAGAGTGCCACAGTGTGGTTTTCACTCAAGGCCTTGGATATGATTCTTAGTTTCTCACTTTCGTGACTGAAGGATTCAATCGTTTCTCCATAATAGGCATGTGTGTCCAAGTCCATTATAAATCTTGCCTTGTGATCTCCATCTAGAATGTTATCCCTCAATCCCATGAATTCTGAGAGCGCTTCATCATTTTCGAATGTATTGAGAATTGGTGGTCCTCGTTGGTCATAGTTGATCAGTTGGGGGTAGACTAAATGAATCTCATGATTTTGACTATCTGGTTCAAAGGATATGGTACTAATCATACACAGGGTGGTATCTTCGAATAGCCTAGGTAGATTGGATAAGGTATCTTCGTCATCGCTACTAATATAGGGCTCAGTTATAACATTATGTGTGTCCCTACCTGTGACTATTGGTGAGTGTACTTGTACTAGTACTGGCTGAGGAGAAACATTAGCGGCTCTAACTAGAGGACTTCGGCCACGTATGGTTATTCTCAGAGTGGAACATCCAAAGCCAAGATTTGTTATGGGTCGCGTCTCAGGCATGATAGGTATTACGAGCCCACTGTCATTTTGTCCCAGTCTTTGATTTTGGTTGTAGCCCATTGCAAGCATCATGTGTAGGCCTTTGCTTCTTTCATCCATTGGTAAATTAGCTACCGGTCTTTCATCTTGATACAAAATGTGAGATGGATCTACTTCAATGACCTCATGACCAAGGTCTCCCCATCTTGTGAATTCAAGATAATCCTCAGGATATGTTTGTGATGTGGAAGCTTGATTTTCTCTTGGGTTTCCTCGTGATCTAGGAGATTTTGGTAATTCTCCTATCACAAAAGCATTGTTAGGGATTTTATAAATTCCACAACCATCCTCTTGGATGATGAGCTTGATGTTAGATATGGTGGGAATGGCAGGTGTCTCTGTCGCATAAGTGAATGTGAGGGTGGTAGGGTCGATGTATTGTGTGGATGGTCCCTCATCATTTTTTGGCACTTGGGGAATTTTGTAATACTTGGCTTCAAGATTCTTGCAATATGAAAATGGCTCAGGATCTCCATGGATGGTAACCTCTTGTCCATTATGTGTAAATTTCACACATTGGTGGAAGGTTGATGCTATGAATTTCATTGCATGAATCCATGGGCATCCTAGGAGAATATTGTATGGAAATTCGAGGTCCAAGACCTGACATGTAGTTTCCATGAGTGTTGGCCCTACTTGGATAGGGAGCTTAATCGTGCCTTGAGACACTCTTTCTTGGTCATCATATGCTCTGATCGTGATGCCCTTTCCTTTTTCTATGGAATCTTCTGATATTTTTAACTATTTGATGAGGCTAAGAGAACATATGTTCAAACTTGCACCTCCATCCGCCAAGACCCTTTTGATTTTGCTTTTGTTTACAATGGCTTCCAAGTGAAGTGCGTGGTTATGAGATGGTTGGGCGGGGAAATCTTGGTTAGAAAATGTAAGGAGATTAGGTGTTATGATATTTGCGACCATAGCTTGGAATTGCTCCGCATTGAGATCTGCGGGGATAGTGGATGAGGCTAATGCTTCCTCAAGGATCTTTTTAACAACTCCATGATGGAAATGTTTGCTGGCATTCTTTTGAGTTGGTCTACAACATTGTAGCTATATGGAATGACTCTTGATGTAGGGACTCTATTTGGTTGGGATGATCCTGCAATGGTGACTTTGCTGCCTCTTGTGGTGACTCCACAATCTTTGACATGGGCACCCTTGATAGTGATGACCATGCAGTCTTTATTTAGCGAGGCAATGATAGATTCATAGACATGATTTACATTTCCATTCCCTTTATCACCTCTATTTCCTTTGTTTCCATTATTCGACATTGGATTTGTGTAGATTTTAAGATCTTGATTTCCTGTAGGTTGTTCAACATTTATGATTTTCTTGTCAATGAGATCTTGGATGACATTTTTGAGTCTCATCCAGTTGTTCCTGGTATGACCTTTTATTTTGTGAAATTCACAAAGTTGGTTCTCATTATACCACAGAGGTTTTACATCAGGTTCTTGGTAGTTTTTCAATGTAGGAGGTTTGATAAGTTTTTCGTCAATCAAATTTTTCATTATGTCCTCCAATGGTTCCCCCAAAATACTGTATTTGCGTTTTGGATAAGTTTTGCATTTTGACGGTCCCCTTTGGTCATTGAGATTGTTGACGATTGGATTGTTATTGGGTTGATATGTTGTGTGATGAGTGTTTTGGTGTTGTGTTTGGATTTGCAGTGTGGGTGTATGTTGGCTATGACCATTAATGACCACCTTGGCATCGACGATGCCATCATCAGTGATGTTCTTGTTTCTTGCCCATGTACAGGGTTTATCATTGTAGTTTGATGGTGGGCGATTGTTTTGTGGCTTGTGATATGACATTGATTCGGCGGGTTGGGTCACAAGGGCTCTTTCGATGCTGAGTGCCTTGGAGATGAATATTTCATATGTAGTGATTCCCTGAACCTTGAGATGAAATGAAAGGTGGCTTTCAAGGTTGGCTATGATTGTACAGACTTGTTGTTCCTTTAGCATGGTCCACTTGCTTCGATTGGCCTTGGATCACCATCGTTGAAGGAATGAGGTGAAAGACTCATTCTTTCCTTGTTTTAAAGTGGAGAGTTCTTTGAGACTGACATCCATTGTAATGTTACATGCATAATTCCTAATGAATTCATCTTTGATTTCTTGGAATGTTCTAATTCTTGTGGGTAAGTGAGAGAACCATTCTATAGTAGGTCCTGCCAAGCTCCTAGGGAATAATCACATCAGATAAGTATCGTCATATGCGACCTCCATACAATGAACCTGGAATTCCCTGATGTGATCTTCAGGGTTTCCCATCCCCCGATACTTGTCAAATTTGGGAATTTCAAATCCCTTAGGGAATGGTTTCATGTCTAGGCTCCTATCAAATGGATAGGGACACAAGTTGCTTTGTGTTTTGGTTTTCCACCCTAATTGAAGGTCAAACACTTGTTGCGATAGCAACCTGAGTTGTGTCGTCACATCATTCTGCGGATCAGGGGGTGGGATGAAAGTGTTTTGGGTTATGGGTTGGATGGATGGGTTGTTTGGTGCTTTGTTTGATGGTATCTGCATGTTCTGGTGAGCAAAGTAGGCTTCTAGTTTCTTTTGTATGAATGATTCCTATTGTTGATCTTGTTGTTGTTGTGCTAGGATTTGGGCTTGTTGTTGCTCCAACAACGCTTATTGTTGTGCTTGCTATTGTTCCCACAATGCTTGTTGTTGGGCTGCCAATTTTGCTGCTTCTTGTTGCTCTTGGTATTGCTTCAATGCTTGTTGATATGCCTACAATTGCGCTTCCTGTGCAAGAAGTTGTGCTTGTGCTTGTGCTTGTTGTGCTTGATATTGAGATTACACTTGAGCTTGGGCTTGTGCTTGTGTTGCTTGCACTTGTCCAGCTTCTTGCTGCAATAATAGTTGTGCTTGAGCGATCCTTTGTGCTTGCAATGCTTGGGCTGCTTGTTGTTGTTGTTGTTGTTGCAAAAATGCCTGGGCTTGTTGTGCTTGTTGCACTTGTATTGTGGCTTGTGCAGCTTTGGTAGCTTGTTGCACGACTTTTTGTTTCTGGAATTGTTGGTATCCTCTTTGGAAAGCAGCTTGTAATGTTGCATCAAATTGGTTTGATGTGGTGAAAGTTGGTGGTGGTGGAGGTGGTGGTGGGTTTGGAATAGTGGTAGATGATGATGTTGTGTTGATATTTTGCATGTTGGATAATGGTATTGATGTGATTGGTCCTTGTGAGGCCATGCTTTGTGATGTTAAGGGTGTGTTTGATGGTGTTTCCATTGGTTGTGTATTTATCATTTGTTGTTGCAATATCAACGATAAATTTTGAGTGTTTGGTGCAATGCTTTGATTGATGGTTGGGATGTAGGTTTGATTGATACTTGGTAGGGGAGGAAGCCCTAAACCAAGGAGTGGTGCAGATGATAATGGTAATGGTGGAAGAGGTGGAAATGTAAGAGGCGTGAGTTGTTGTGAAAACATCGTGGTGTCGAATAAGCCCCCTAGTCCAAACGTATCTCCCTCTTCTTGTGAATTTGTGAGAAGAGGTGTTTGTGGTGCTGCATGAAAATATGATCATGAAGGATCGTGATGGAATGTGAGAGGAACATTATTGTGTAATGGGTTTTTGGGTATGCTTTGTTCCAAGGTGGTGTTTGCATCCATGTTTTGATTATTAACAAGGGGATGTGATTGAAGAGCATTGAGGAATGTGTTTCCCTTGTTGACATTTGGTTGAGTTGGACCAAACGATGTTGTGATTTGCAGAATGTTTTGTGTGACGTTTTGGGATGGAGGTGTAGATGAGATGGGGATGGTGGATGAGATTGAGGGAAATGATGTGTCCATGATAGTACTTACATCAAAATCTGATGGTAACTTGGCCCCTTATTTTGCTAGTTCAAGCATGTACATTGAAGGGTTAAGTCTCATCATAATGTTGATGATTCTATGGTTGTCTAGATTTTGGAGCATTTCTACCATTTCCTCGCAAAGCATTCCAAAAGTGAGGTCCTCTCCTTGATTTTCTTCTTGGGGATGTTGTGATGATGAGAGGGTTAATGGGTTGCTTGATTCTGTTGGATTCATTTCTACATTGGTTTGGCTAAGGTCACTTGAAGCGGGTGTTTCTTTGTTGGTTTCCATACTCTTATTGTATTGAGATCTTGTTTGGACCATAAAACAAGGATCAAGAATATTGGAGATGAAATCTCTTGATTCTTTGGATTGATCTCTATTTTATGTCCCAAAGTGAAAGTTTTTAGGATGCTTTTGAGGATCAAAGGTGATGATGTGATGGTGATACTAGGGATGGATGATATGGATGCTTTTGACTTTTGATCAATCTTGAATGAGACACTAGGCTTTTTAGGATTTTTGGATTTTGATTTTGGATTTTAAGATTTTTTCCATGAATTTTGATTTGGATTTTGATTTTGGATTTTGAACAAAAGGACCCTAAGATGTTGGATGATGATCTAAGGGATAGCTTTGTCCAAAGGATGATAATTTGAATATGTGTGAGGAGAAGGATGCATCTACCCACACCTATTCAAACAAGATGATTGTTTTACTAAGCATATGGAGAAGGATTCATCTACATACACTAAGATAGACAAGATGATTTTGGTAACTTTGACTAAGCATATGCAAAAGGATACATTTACACATACCTAGCCAAAGGTGTTTTTGATAATGTTCTCAAGGATTTTGTCTCAATGATTTTGACGATGGTTTGGATTTTACCATAAAGCCTAGTATCAAGGATGATTTCAAGATTTATCAAAAGGTGATGATGAGGTGGATTTTTTTTAGATGATGGGTGAAAAATGATTTTGATATGTTTTGATCCTAAGATGAACCTAAAATGGTACACTTTGTTTGCCTAGATCTAGGTATTGAAGAGCATGCATATGCTTCCTAATGACCTTTGTAACCAAGAAATGATTTCATTTGAACATTCATGTTTCTAATCAATGCTTTTTGCTTTTGGGATTTGGGAGTCTTCAACACATATGAAAGTTCATTTTGCTTGGCTTTGCTTAATGTCTTTATTTTACCAAAAACACTTTCTTCAATTAGGTTTTCAAACTAGGATGTCCAATGTCTTAATTTCTTCAAACCCCACAAGATATGTTATGTGGAAATTTAATGAACTTAAGGCAAGGGGTTTTCCTATTGTTTACTTAAGGAGAAAAGTTGAGATATAATCCAATTCTTAGAAACCTCTAAGGATGTAAATCCCAAGGGAAAGCAATAACATATGGATTGAGTCAATTGTATTTTTCCTCAAAAGGGTTTGAAATTTGGATGATGTTAAGTGTTTGTTTCCATGGTGTTTTCGAACAAGCAATGCATTTTGTAACCCAAGAATAAGTACAACCCTATGGATGTGTAAGACAATATTTGTTGGATTCTCACTTGGACAAGTCTAGCTATGCTTATCTCTAGCGAATGGTTAGATGCTTGACCCCACTGGATCCCCTCCATGACACTCACTTATACGGGGCAGCCAAGCATCAACACCCATGAAACTCCCATGGCATGCTTTCCATCTCTACTAAAAGACTTTAAAAGTGTGGGGTGGCTTTAGAATGACCGTTCTTGCACCAACAAATAGATAAAGGATTTTGGAAAATTCTAGCACATGGGTTCTAGTAAGGACTTTTCGTTCATAGGAGTTGACCCAATGTGGCAAGAGTCCCCGTTCAGATCCATCTTGTTGGAGTCAACCGTGTGATATTGGCATTTCATCCAATATCCACATTTATATCCAGCTGGAAATACTCTTGGGTTCAGAGTGTTACCGGTTGAGCCATTCCCTTGGGTGAGTACTTTTTCCCTAAGGTAGACCCTCTAAGATAAACACAAGTGAATGAAGAACAAAATCCATAACTCAATCAATCTTTGATAGCAACAAAGAGAGAGAATGTACGTGAAAATGCCCCCACTCACACTCACACAATAGTTTGTTCAATTTTAAGCCCAAATCTAAGTGTGGAGGTGATTGCTTTGTCTTAACCCAAAGTCTTAGAAAATACCTTTTGATTCTCAAGATTGCTATAAAGCGTGAGAGAAGCGCATATGTCCTTTTCCAATGGCTTTAGTCTAAGTAAGCCTTCACAAAAAACACAACTACACTTGTTCTTTTTAAACCCTCAAAGCAATATGTGAGTTCATTTTAGAGCACCAAATCACAAGTGAAAAGACATTTGTTCAATTGTTTAATCCATAACCAAAATCTAGTAAGTTGTAGATCCTAGGGTTCTTTTTAAATCCGTTTGCAAGAAATAAACAAAAAGAATCCTTTTTAAACCCAAATGAAAGCTAGTGTTCTATAGAAAGAAAAAGATGACAGATTCCTAAGGAAGTGTTAAAAAAACACTTTGATTAGATAAGATATCATCACCATGGTCCTTCTTCCTTTGCTTTTGGCCTCCAACCTACAAAGAAGAAAAACAGTTAAATTTTGGAAAAACACAGAAATTGAAAAGCAGAAAATAGAGGAAGAAGTAATCATAAATTAAAGCACATGCTAAAAATTTAATTTTTCCCTTTTACTGTCTTCGAGCGTCACAATTCGTGAAGGCGTCACTATTTTTTTCCTCCCAGCATAGCTCTTATAGTGTCGCTTTACCAGTCAGTGATGCTCTATGTCAGGACAGAGAGCACAATAGTGTCGCTCTTTTTGCCCAGTGTCGCGGTTCCTGAAAGCGTCAAAGTTTTAAAATTTTTGACATGGGTGGAGATCGGTGAGTCCAGCAACGTAGTTTAGGATTTGATTTTTTTTGGCAGGATGAGCCCAGTGGTGCTAAAACAGCGATGCTGACAAGCCCATGGTGCTGAAATTGCGACGCTGATGAGCTTGTGGCACGAAAACAGTGACGCTGATGAGCCCGCGTTGGAATTTCCTGTGTGTCAATAAAAACACAAAATTTTCACAAAATGTTAGAATTAATGGAATGTTTCCCTCCTTCTAGTGCCAAAATGTGAACCCCCAATCTATGTACCTACAAAACAAAGAGATCAAACACCGTAAGTTAGATATTGCAAGTATAAACAAGGATTCCCCATGGAATCCATTTACAATTCAAACTAGGAATGAAAATATGCAAGAACACAATACAAGAGATAAACCAAAGATGAAATCCTAATTTAAATAGCAAAATATTGATCCCATGGGAGAATTGGTGCCAATTTGATGTGAAAATTTGGCCTTTTCCCAATTCCTATGATTGCAATCTTTGATATGTAGATT
Organism: Sequoia sempervirens; assembly: GCA_007258455.2. NCBI lineage: Eukaryota > Viridiplantae > Streptophyta > Pinopsida > Cupressales > Cupressaceae > Sequoia > Sequoia sempervirens. Next base: position 618,326,314 of record VDFB02000003.1, on the reverse strand, counting down.
TGATGATGAATGATGAAGACTCCAAGCCAAATCTGCAAAAGAACCTAGCTATGAACTCAATGATGTGAAACTTGATAGATATTTGACCATGGTAACTTTACTAAAATTGTGGATGATGAAATGAGGAGAGGAGCTCTTCATTTATAGGAATTCATGATGGATGAAAGCCCAAATTTGAGCAATGTGGGACTAACTTTCATCCAAGGATATGGTGCCACTTGTCAAGCTATGAATGGATGGTGGTTGTGCAAGATTTGGGGTTTGTGCCAATAAATGCCAATATTTGAAATTCAAATTTGTTGAAATGGCATGTAAGAGGGAAGGGAAAATGCAATAAATGCCACTTGGCTCAAAGCAAAGGACATGTAAGAGATCTTAAATGCCTTGTTGGATGTACATGTTGACTTGGAATTTTTGAATTCAAATTGAGAGAATATTTCAAAAGATGCCATGTGAGGGAAAATAGGGATTTAATAAATGAATTAAATCTATTTTCATGTGCAACTTGCATTATCTAGAGGATGTGACATGAGATGAGGTTAAATTAATCAAGGGTTAATTAATTTAACAAGAGATTATATGATGTGACTTATTTGACTTAATTTATGGATTTATTTAAATTAGATAAGAGAGGAATATGATAAGAGGCTAATTAAATAAATATTTTGATTTATTTAATCAAAAGGGATGGTGTTAGATTAAATCAAATAAGGTTTTAATTTATTTAATTTAATGGATAGAGTTTAGAGATTTAATCAAATAAATTGATTATTTAATTAAATAGGAATAATTAGATCAGATGGATTAATTTAATTAACAAGAGAAAGTGACTTAATCAGAAAAAATAATTTATTTAATTAAGAGACGAATATTGATGAATTTAATCAGATAGGGGAATTTGATTAAATGGTTAGACCGAGGGATGATTCAGGGAGAAACGATGTTAGTAAGTCAGGATCAGATGCATGATATCAATCAATATATTTTTGATGTCTACAGCAGGGAGATGCATCTTCAGGCATTGCAGATACGTGCAGGCGTATCATTTTAGAGCAGTTTAAGGCTAACATTGCAATCACCATGTCTTCTAGTATTGAAACTGATCTGGAAATTGTGCAGAATACTTATGTTGCCCTGTTGTGGCCCTTCAATCTAATTAAACGCTATGATGGGAAAACCATGGAAGTTGCACTAAAGATATTATGTGAAGTGAAATTTGCGCACAAAATAATGCAAATTGACTATTTTTATGCCGCGATCAGACATAGGAAAACTATGCTGCCTATTCTATTGTGATGTCTGGAGGCTCTGGCAAACAGGAAGATAATTGTTGAACGAAAAATTTGTGTTGGTTTTCTTACAATGGTTACTAGTAATGGGATATTTGATTCACTTTGCTAAAGATCAGTATTGTAACGGCCCGAACTGTTGGTGTAATTAATATTTAATTACACTTTTCATAAGTTTACTTAGGCTTTATTTAATTCCTAAGTTATAGGTTCCTATCCTTATCTTATTGAGCTATCTTGTTGCTCAAGATAAGATTAGGGTTATGCATCTTTTCTTTTATAAACAAAATATTTATCATGTAATTATTGAATTCCTGAATATATTATGTTGCACATCCTTTTGCAACCTCTCTTCTTTTTTCATTTTTCTCTTTTGTTGAAGGATATTTTGGTTTGCAAATCTGATCTTGGTTTTTAACATGGTATCAGAGCCTTGATTTGCAGCCCCTTCTCAGATTTTTGAGAAAATCATTGTAGGGTTCCTTTGGGATTCCTTGAAGGTATCATGCCTTGATCTCATTCATGAGGTGTTTTGGATCAGATCGGGCTTCACCATTAGATTCAGAACGCTGGAAAAAGTCAGGATTGACTTTTTTTTTGCATATTTTGGCCATTGTTTTCTAGATCTGTGAGGGTTTCAGGTTGGGAGTTTTTTTGCAAGTTCTAGAGGTAGCAGATTTTTCAGAGCAATTTGAATAGAAACGAAGGTCACCATTGCGTTCGCAGCAGCCAAAAACCCTAAAAATTCCCTTTGTTTCGTCGATTTTGGTGAAAGTTGATTCTGAGGCAAAAAAATTTGCCAGGGAGGCCGTACGGCCTCCCTAGCACACACTTCAAGGCCCATTTTTCAAAAAAAAGAAAAAGAAAAACACACTTTATTACTTGCACATGCAATAGAAAAATCAACCACCATCGGGTAGCCACCGCTCAGCCGCCAAGCGGCCACCGCAGTGCCACCCAGCAGCAACCTTCGTCGGTCCACCACCGGGCCTCTAGCCCTCGTGGGCCCGATATGCTAACTGAAACAAACATGATAGTTAGTTTGCTTTCTCGGTCCCTTATCACCATAGGAAACTGCAGTTAAGTCTTCCTTTCACCGCAATTTCCTTTTCTTCGGGTGGTTATAAATATGTAAATATTTGCATTTGTTTTTAGAGTGAATAACAATGAAATCGGTTAATGCAATTTCGTTTGTTTATGCTTGAAATTTTTTGGAGAAGGCATAAGGGATAGAGAAAGCAAACTAACTGTTGTGTTTGTTTTAGTTAGCATATCATAGTGAACTGTTTACTTTAGTTAGCACATACATGAAAAGAAACACTGATGTCTGCTTATGTTAGCTTATTTGTTGTCTATTGATAATGGAGGAATTCATGTCCGTGGATTACAGAGGAATAGGAAAGTAACGCTAACACCCCCCCTTAAGTCTGATTAAGGAGACAGAAAAAGAAGAAAGAGGGAAAACCCTGTGGGAACAAAACCCCCCCTTAAACCCTACTAAGGAGAAAAATTCCTATAGAGGCAACAAAGATGGGTCCTAGCATCAAGGCCATTTTAGGTACCCATTTACATATGAAATTCTCCCACAAATATAGAGAGAATATAATAGAAGAATATATGAATCCCTCCATAATGGAAGAGCTCCCATGTCAATGATGAACACCTAAAGATAGAATATGATCCACTACCTGCAAACAACATTTCTCCCCTTAGGAAGAAAATGATCCATTGGTGATTGGAGAAGCCAATCCAAAAGGATGGGTGATACTGGAATCCAAATCTAGATGATGTGCACCTCTGAAAATTGCTCACATGTCCACATCTCTAAAAGTGATGATGGTGATCCAAGATCTTGTGAAGACTGATCTAGAGAAAGCTATAAAGGTGATGAAGATGGTGGGCCAACAATGTTGATGTGGCTGTCAACAAAGAGGAGTGGAATGTCCTCAAAGTAATCCTTCAAATCTGCAATATAGGACTCTACAAACAAGGATGATATGTCTACAATATATGAATCCCAAGTAGCTATGTTTGGAAGATGTATGATGCCCTGTTGCAAGAAGCCATTGGAAGCTTTCGAAGAAGCAACACAAAACTCAGAATCAACAACAGATGCAAGGACAAAAGAGTCCTCAAAGAGAAGACATATGTCCTCAAGGAGAGACTCTGCAAATAAATGATGAATGCCTGAAAGGATGACATCTCGCTGATCAAGAGGACAAGAGTGAACCTGCAAAAGAGAATCTAAAGTAGCCTTCGGAGAAGCCAAAATATCTTTTGAAATAGAAGGTGGAGGAGACTGAATAGCTGACAATATAGGTGTAGAAAGAGGAGAAACAAGAAGAGATGTCACTGTGTCATCAGGACAATCAAGACTCTTCCAATAATTAAGTTTCTCTTCTGTATCATTGTCATACAAAGGATCATCCTCATTATCATGGGAGAGAAGCATGTCTATAGTGGGATTATCTGGGAATGGAGGTTCAGTGGGATCTCCATATATTTCCCATAGAGTGGTCTAGAGAGTGCGAGGGCACTCAACATGTGACAGAGCCCATGATGTGTGGTCCCCAACACTTAAACTGATTAATCCTAAGACATGATCATTTCTACTTTCCCATACAGATTTCTGCCAACATGTAGTTGGTTCAGGAATAAGTCCAAACAAATGTGGAAAGAAATGAATCCATCGACAGTGCTTTAGGATTCCATCACGCTAGGACTTATAGTCTCCTTCTCCCAAAATGATGACAGATGAATGATTTCTAATTCCCATTTTTAGACTAGATATTTACCTAGGCTTTTGGAACTTTATTTCAGTTCATATTAATCCCCAAAAATGAATGCAAAAAGTGACTTATTGTTTACATGCAGTGACATGAAAACACATGAATGAAACATACAAATTCATGCAAAGGAAATTTGTACATTGTAGATGGAATAAGCCCGATCTGTAATCATAAACCTCCAATTGATAAACTCACACCTGTGAGGATACCTTTTAGGTGTGATACAGATGAAAATACTGGCAGTCATCACATGGGTAGAGGGCGCTCATGCTGCTTGGTCAAAAACCCACACCCAACTTCCTTCTATGCTGTATATAAGATCCCCTATGCAGGTCAAGCCAATAATGGATGGTTGTATGTGGAGGACAATAGGTTGGAAGAAGCAAACAATTGAAATTGAAGCCAACAATTTTCAATGCTTCGAAGCTTGGTGGGTGTGAGATTTGGGGCCTGTCTTGTTGTTGCTCAGGTTTGGGCACTCAGAAGAGAGCTTTGCTTGGCATGTTGGAGAGATCATTGATTGTGAGCTTAGCGGTCTCCTTCACAATTACGCACCCTGCAATTACTCACACACAATAAGAAGGTGGGAGGTTCACCACATGGATGTGAAGATTTCTTTTCTTCATGATGATCTCAAGGAAGAAATCTACATGGAGCAACCGCAAGGGTATGTACTCATCTTTAGTATGCAAACTCAAGAAGTCACTCTATGGCCTCAAGCAGGCACCTAGAGCTTGGTATGCTAAAATGGACTCTTATCTCTTGTCTCAAAATTTCATGCGATGTAAATCTGATCTAAATGTTTATATGATGAAAACAACTAACTCTTTGTTGATCATAGTGCTTTATGTAGATGATCTACTAATAACAGGTAGTTCAGCCACATCCATTGCTAAAGTTAAGTATGCTTTGCATGCTAGATTTTCTATGACAGACATGGGTCTCCTACACTTTTACCTTGGACTTGAAATTAGCTAGAATGAATCAGGAATCAAAATTTCTCAATCCAAGTATGTGAGAGATCTTCTAGTTCGATTTCGCATGACTGATTGTAGGCTAGCAACCACACGTTTCTTATTAGGGGTCAAGCTTGAGGATGGCAAAGATGTACACCGTTGGTTGATTGCACACAGTTTCGTCAGCTTGTGGGGAGTCTTCTTTATTTGAGTCACTCTCATCTAGATCTCTCATATGCAGTGGGGGTTGTTTCCAGACACATGCAAGAGCCACATGAGCTACATTGGAAGGCTTCCAAGTGTATACTTTGATATATTCAGGGAACCATTTTCTATGGGATTCATTATTTAGCAAGTTGTATTTTGGATCTCATTGGCTACACTGATTTAGACTGGGCTGGTGATAACATTGATCACAAGTCCACTTCTGGATATGTACTTAGTTTGGGATCAGGTCCTATTTGTTGGTCAAGCAAAAAGTAATCTACCATTGCTTTATCATCAACAAAAGCCGAATATAGAGGCACATTCAACATTACCATTCAAGCCATTTGGTTGCAAAACTTCTTAACTAAGATTGGTATCCTCTTCCATTGTCCGACTGTCATTTGGTGTGACAATCAAAGTACACTAAAGCTTTGCAAAGATCCTATACAACAAAAACAAACTAAACACATCGAGATCCACATGCACTTCATTCATGAATTGATAAATGATGGAGTCATCGACTTGTAGTACTATGCCACTTCAGAACAGATTGCCGACATCTTCACGAAGACATTCACTGAGCAGAAGTTTCACATTCTGCGAGATCTTCTTGGGGTGAAGAACACTACAACACAGTAGTTTACATGCATAGTTAGTGTATTTTTTGAGGGGGGGTTTTGTTCCCACAAGGTTTTCCCTCTTTCCTCTTTACTGTCTCCTTAGTTAAACTTAAGGGGGGCTGTTAGTGTTAGTTTCTAGTTTTGGTTATTTTTTCCATAATCAACGAACATGCAACGAACAACTTTTTAAGCTAACCTAAGTAAGTAGTCTGTTTCTTTTTCATGCAATATGTAACTAAAGAAAACTATTGTTAGGATTGCTTTCACCGCCATGTGATATGTAACTAAAGCAAATTGTTGTTAATTTTTCTTTCCACCACAATCTCTTTGTTATAGTTCTTATATGTAGCTATTCTTAGTGCATTGTAATCTGTTTGGTTAATAGAATCTTTATTTTTGTTTATGCATGGATTAGCATTCTCTTATTTTACAATCATTGGGTTATTGTAATAAATGAACTATGATAAAGTTCCATCAGGGGGGTTTCTTGCATAATAATTTGATTAGAGTGTGCACACACTTTGATCTCCATTTTCATCTTGTTTTGATGGCAACTCACATGAGTTTATCTGGTTTCCTAGTTTCTTTTGGCCACATTTTTTTCTATTGCTTGACACATATCGGATTCATCGGTTCACACTTTAGATTGAGAGCCTATGGTTAATGAACCACATTGGATCCATCTCAGTTTGAGGGCCATGTTTTTATGGTTAATGTTCCAGATTCTTCATGGTACTCCTTCCCATGGAAGAGTTTTAGTCATAGTTTGGCATCGGCATCAAGATACATGGGTTCCATATTCTATCATCATTTCATCTACTGTTGCTTCACAGATTCCAGGGTTGTTCCAGTTTGTGAGTTTTCCAGTGTTTCATGGCATCGGGTCTATTGTCACATTATCATGATTCTAGTTTTGGTTTCAGTTGTAGACAAAAGTATCTTTCCTTATTTGTCGGATTGTGGTTCCAGTGTTACTCCACAGTGTTCTTCCAGTGCTTCTTTGCAACAGTCATCTCATTGTAGGGGGGTTTTGTCCCACTGGGTTTTCCTTCTCTACCTCATCATTGCATTTGTAAATGAGTACCTGATCAGGCCTTGTTTCCAGGACTCATCTTTGCATAATAATTTTGGTTCTCCCTAAGTTGCACTTATGGGGGGTGTTGGTGTAATTAATATTTAATTACAATTTATAAAATTTTACTTCGGCTTTATTTAATTCCTAAGTTATAGGTTCCTATCCTTATCTTATTGAGCTATCTTGTTGCTCAAGATAAGATTAGGGTTATGCATCTTTTCTTTTATAAAGAAAATCTTTATCATGTAATTATTGAATTCCTGAATATATTATGTTGCACATCCTTTTGCAACCTCTTTTCTTTTTCTATTTTTCTCTTCTGTGGAAGGATATTCTAGTTTGCAAATATGATCTTGGTTTCTAACACCAATATCAAGGAGGATAAGGTGCTAAAGACCCATCTTTATAGGGGAGTGATTAATGTGATCGAAACCCTCCCTTTTGCTGATTGGAAAGGCATTTTCAAAATTTGGATAGATTGCTACGCCATAAATTATATTGACTTGAGCATACCGTTTGATTGGGGGTTTAAGGTACTGCAGGAAGCATAGGATTAATTTTAGTAATCTAAATCTTTGGATTGAGAATAATTTTCTTGGAATCTAAATTGTATGTTGATTTTATGTATAGATGAATCCAATTTTTTGAAATAAATTTACGGCTGTGAATTTTTTCATGTATCTATGAACTTGACTTGTGCAATCATTAGATTGCTTTTCTTCAGTTCATTTGATGTATCTTGATTTACTCTATGTTCGTTGATGTCTAGAAGGATTGACACTATTCATAAATACCTTTTGTTAAGTTGTATGACCAATGCATGAGTGTAGTATGTCTTGACTAAGCCCTTGAAACTGAACATTAGTAAAAACAACACTCTTTAATCATGCAGATTCTTCTTGAATGCTTTTGCAATATCACATTCCATTTCAAGAATGTAGATGCAAATGTTGTTCAAATGAAATACTTATTTTCCATATTTCATAAATTATTATAATGAATGCATAGAATTTCAGTAAATATAGGGACCTGACAACATATCATGCAAATGTGTGTTTAGTTAGCTTTAGGAAGGAGTCATAGAGGAATGAGTTTGATCAAATTTTGAATCATAAATAAGACTAGATTAGATTTAGACTCACAATGTTACCTCAACCGATAGGATTAAAATAATAGACTAAAATGGATAATATCTCAAAACATCAATACCATTGAATTTAGAAACCAAAAAAGGAAGAAGTTAAACCATGTTTTTAGGGTCAACAAAAATAGGTAGGCTAACATCTTGCATCCTACAATGTTCACTTCCTTTTTCAAGTATATTCATTTGGATGAGTTGTTCCTATCAAATGAACCAATTCTTTGTCAAAACATGTTCATGAAAATTGACAAACTAAATCAAAAAAAATTATATAGGGTCATTTATGTTTTTGTCAAAGGATCCCTACATAAATGCCATTATTTAAATGTCAAAAAATATCATTTTATCAATTATATCAAATCAAACATTATCAAGTAGGCTAAGCAAGGCCCATGGCATCCCCTTAAAAGAGGAACATAACTAAATGTAAAGTGACATGGATATGTAAACTTTATAATTATATTTTGTCACTACTTTGATGTGCACACGAACCCTAGTATGATCATTCATCTAGAAGTATATAGCAGCCACAAATATGTATATAAAGACCATATACAAACATGAAAATAAAATTACTATTGATTCCATATAAAGTAATGCACACTACATCAATGTGATCATATGTCCTCACCTTTTGTGTGTGATTTCTATAAGATGAATCTATAGAAGAATCTATAATTGTTTGCATTTTTAACCATAGAATGTTAGTAATCTAAGATATATTGTTAATAATTGATTATTTTCATAGGATGTTAAAACTTGTTGGAAGAGAGAAAAATAATACATAAATATTAAATATGATCTAAACATATAAACATATAATCATGCAAATGTATAAGTATCAACTCTTATAATTCTATAAGAATGTGATCATGACATCATATAATCATCAAATTGTATAGAAATGTAATTATATAACAATGCATGTAAAAAATGCAACATATAAGCATGTGTGATGGAGATGGTTTCAATGTATGAAGAAAAAAATCTTGCTCAAGATAGACTAGAGGGCTTTCCAACCCAAGCACCTTATAGATAGTAGGAGATATTCTTCTAAAAACTTCATGAACCCATAATTATGTCCTCCCACCCAACCCAAAAATATAAAACTATAATTCCATCCCACCCCACTCCTACTATTTGTCTAAGATCAGAACTAAAATTCACTCCTAGCCAACCCCATAATAAGGAACTATAATTTAATCCCACCCCACCCCTACTATTTTCCTAGGGTAAGAAATAGAATTCCTTCCCACCCTAGGGGGCCTACTATTCTAAGGGAATTTGGGGGCCCATTATTTGCTATCTGATCTTGGAATGGAATTTCATTTCTTAGTGTTTATGTAGAGCTTTGACTAGTTCTTAGTGCTACTGTAGAATGAATTTAGCTTTCTCATTTTAGTAAGTTCATTCAAGTCTTGAATATGCTACAACTACATAATGGCTCGAGTGTTGGAGCCCCCTAGGCCATGCTTAATAGTCTAACTCATCATCACTCCATTCCATGAGTGATGTGGGTTGGGATAATGCCTATTCCTATGCCTTCCCTCCTGCTCTTTACTTTGCTTCATTCAAGCGAGGTGATGAATTGAAATATGTAACTAGAATAAGGAATGCCCCCTACCTCCATGATTGGTTCTTAAACCATTTTCTTATGCCCTAGCTGCTGGTGGTTATGGGTTTCGACACATATCTTGATATCAATATGGATTTTCCTATGATGCTTTAACCTCTGCCATTAAGCTAGTACATTGGGTTTCTTTAGTAATGTATCCACCCACCTGAATATGCAATCAAGAAAAGGAAATAAAATGCCTTTTCTACCTCCCACCCACCCTCGCTAGGATGGGAAGGAATGTTGTAGAATCGACAACTGAATCGACTGCTTAAGTAATAGAATCAAAAGAATAAACTTGAGAAGCTATTAAATAAACATATGCTCCATCAATAAATGGATCAACAACTACATCTGGATCAATAGATTTTGTTGTAGTTATTGGTATTGGCTAGCTTCATCTAGCAGGTATATATTTTGTTGGGCAAGATGGTGGCTTAGATGGCTCGACTTTATTGGTGCTTCCTCTACTTCAAAATTAAATGAATCAATTGTCAAACGAAAAAAATTGACAGGATCGATGGAATCAACCTCATTTCCTAGTAGCCCTTTTTCCTTTAGCCAAATTTATGGCTTTATACCCCATTAGAGTAGCAAGCCTACTGGATGTGGTAATAGTGGCTTTTTGCCTAGCTGACTTGTTCGTTATGGCTCTATATCTTGTTATATATATGGAGATCACTCCTGATCATGAAGGTTAGACTATCTAACGGTTGGTTGGGAGATAAAAAGGTTGGGTGGTTGGGACCCCCTTATATACTTTGGGTATCAATCATGAGAGAGAAAAAGGAAATGGGCAGCCACTTGGGGTGGGATAGTAGGGAATCGATGCCAAGTGATTGAATTCCCTCATACTACATCTATTTATATTTATATCTTAGGTTCAAGGGTAGTGTTCTAATGTATGAAGGTTGGATATCCAAATCTTCACTTGAGATCATGTAGGGATCACATTATTTTTGTCAAATTCCTAGGCCAAACAAGGAAATATGCATGTAAAAGAACTCTTAATCTAAACTTGACATTACACCTCACATAGAGAAAAGGAAATCTCTTCATAACCAACATCGAATTCAATCTCACATAGAGAAAAGGAAATCTCTTCATAATCATTTGAATATTATAATATGTTGATTAGCTTGCCACATGCATATTAAAAATTGCCTCACAAGTCACCATAGGATTATTATAAGTTGGCATGCAAGATATGGCAATAAAACATAACTCTAAAAGCTCAAACTAGCTAATTGACTAACTATCTACCAACTACATACTAAATTTCCTTGTAAATAATTATTAAATTTCTTTCAAATGAATCCAAGATATGCTTATATATTAACTTCAAGATCTAGGAATGATCCACATCAATCATAAGGTATTTCAAAATTTGATGTCTTATGAAACATGTAAGTTGGCCTAAATCTGATGGTGAAGCTCCAAGAGCTAATGAAATTCGTTGTGGTTCCAATTGAAGGTTAATCTAGTCCCATTATGCCTCATGATGTGTCATGTTTGATTTTGCAAGGCATGGAAAAGGCTTGTGAAATTCACTTGATCAACTATGTGTTGACTGCTCTACACCATGATCTTCTAACAATGATAGCTTTTTACAATTTGATTTTCAAGTAAAATAATATCTAAATATGTTGTGTGTGTGTTGTTATAGATCTTTGGTTCCCTTTCATGAGATAAATTAAGGTTACATGGTAAAATTTGGTAAGGTTAACTCAAATGCTCCTACATCAAAGTGTGACAATCTTATGTTAAAAAGTGAAAGAGGATTTTGAGTGTTTATAGTTATCATTGAGGCTTTAGTAGTTCTATTACAAAAATTACCATTTCCACTTCTTGACCTTAACTACATATGTATCTTTTAGGAAGATGTGTTTATGTATTGCATTTCAAAATTTGTGCTTCATGTTTGGAATTTTCAAATACAACATAAACATTTCTTCTTTTTTAGTTGTTAGGTTTAGTTACTATGTTTTTTGTTGGTTTCTCGTATGATAGTGACTACACACAACTTTTTTATATATTTACTTATGTTATTGGAGGGTCTTTCTAGTCATTTGATACATAATTAGTTTTTTATCAACTAGATTTTATAGGTTTCCCCTTCTAACCTTAGTTATTTCTCAACTTCTTCACTATCTTGATCTTGTAGACATTTTTACTAAATTATTGGCTTGTAGGATATTGGAAAACTCTACTTTATAGGGCCTTTTCTTTATGTTATTTAACCTTAATTTTTTATTATATATTTTTCACTATATTTTTATGTTTATGCCTAGGATTTAATGTTTTAGATTCTTATAATGTGAATTATTGGACATTTTCCTCATTAGGCCTTTATTAACAACAATATCCATCCTAACCTCATCTTTTGTAGGGTTTTATTGTGGTTCAATCCTTTCAAGTGCATTCTTCTTAACTAGAGTTTTCATGTTACTTTTCCCTCTATTGTGGCTTTTGGATATGTTTCATCACTAACCAATATATTTTACATTTTATTCTTACTAACTAGTTGTCATCCAAATTTTTAGGGTTTCCTTAGGTTTTTTTTTCTAATTTTATTGTTCATTTTTTCTGTATCTCAATGTTTGTGTCATCATTTCAACATTTCTATGGTATTTTTTAGCATTTATATTCCATCTATCTATTTTAGTATTTCTATTCCATAAATCACCATTCCTACTTTATCAAAAAAAAATTTAGACTTTTGCTAACCTCACCCACAAATGTTTATTCTTATTATGCTGGAATCCTTTTATGTTTTAATTATATTTCTATATAGCCTAACCTAAATAAGATCCTTTCTTATGCATTTGTTGGACCAAATTAAAGGAGGATCTCTGATATCCACATCAAGAAGCCCATAATTAGAAATGAATTTTGACAAGTTTTTCATACTATATGTGTAATCCTATAGACCAACCAACCTCTTAGAAAGATATACCTTAGGGTTGTTGAAGTGACCAACCACCATCTAGTGAGACACTTCATATTACATAATAAATGAGGATATCTTAGACCAAACATCCTTTTTGGAATTTTTCAAGTTGGGAGCATAGAAATTGGATAGGTTCCATTGAAGATTGCTAGAAAAAAATGAGGAAGTGAATTCCATACTATACTTTGAGGAGGAGGGAAAACATATTAGTATTAATCAAGTTCCATATTGTAACTATTCCCCTATAAGAACCCTCTACCTTACTAAAACAATACTCAAACCTAGGCCATATTCTACTAGTGACTTTGTTAAAGGTGACGTGTCATTTTCACTTCTTGGATTGAAAGAATGTCCAATATATTATCAACAACAAATATTTCATTAAAATTTATTTATGGGAAATATTTAGTCCTCTTATATTTCATGAGAAAATACTCATTGACAACCTTTCCTAGAGGTAAACATTAAAAATGTCTGTTTCCTCCTAATAACCACTTTCCCATCAATTTATTTAGATTTAGTTTCCCAATTGGTGGGATTCCCTCTATTTTTAGCTCCCACATTAATAGTATCCCTACTATAATTTTTTTCCAAGAAAAAAATAGTTTTCTCATCTATCTATTATAGGCATTATAGGTTTCTTCATACATATGTGCTACTCCTAATTCCCTTTAGAAAATATTTTTGTCCCCCTAGATTTAGCGAGAAAATTCACCATCTTAATCTACCTTGAAACTTCTCCCAAATTGGAGCTATGAAAGAGTTTCCATACACCTTAGTCAAATGCATTTGAATATGATTGGAAGAAATTACCTTAGGAGTTAGTGTGGAAAGAAAAATAATTTTTGCATACATGTCTCTAAACACCAACCCCATTTCCTTACTTGAGCAAGAGCTCCCTTTAATAAGGATAATTTGAATAGAATCCACACTCACATATTTTTTTTCCAATAGGGCTATGGAGTCTAGATTGTTGGTCTTTTCCTCTAGAGAAATACTCTCACCATCTTTTTTTTAGCCTCCTTATTTTTTCTTATTTTTATTTTACATCGACAAGGTAAGAGTTCCTTCAATAGTATGCAAATCATCCTTCCCATTATATTTTAGTAGTTTTAGTAGTCCCCCTTGAAAGGGGTAATACCTACCAATGGTAGAGGGAGAGTTTGGATTTTTACCTTCTCCACTTGGATAAGTCTATGAAGTAGTGTCCAAGGCCTTGGGGAAAATATTGAAGAGGTGAGCTAATTTTTAGCAAACTTGACGAAAAAAAATTGAGTTTTCATAGTGGATTAATTTCACCCAATGGCCAAACTTGGAAACTAAGTTAATTGAGTTGGGTATCCAGTTTTTGCAACTTCCACATTCACATGTAATTTGGAAAAAATATCCTACTCTTATTTTTGCTAATAGTAATAAATGCAAGAAACTGAACAAGTTTATCACCTATACTTCTTAAAACCTCCCCATTCTAATGTTCAAAAGGAAATCCTAGGAGGTGAACCCAAGTGGGGTAAAAAAAAAAAGGTCAATTGATGGATCAAATATTGACCTCCACATACCAAGTAATAGATTATGTTTCTAATAGAATTAGGGGCGTTCAACCACTACTTTAAGAAGATCTTATTTTAGTGATAAATGGAAAATGAAGATCACACTTGACAAGGCACACACCTAGACATTACCTTTAACTTTACAATCACTAGTGTTCCATTTCCTTAAGAAATAAATTTATTAGGTCTAAAAGAGAAAAATTTACCTACAAGATAGTTTTCAATTTTAGAGATAATAATTTCCATAGTTGGTGCAATCATGGTTAAGAGGGTCCTCAAAGAGACATTCCAGACTGTGTAGCAAGAGTAAACACAACATAAAACAACTAAGAGATAAGAAACCAATGCAAATCCAGTCATTCAATATATATATGATAAATTCAAATACAAACTAGTTGGAAACATGCAGGCTCACAATTAGGGCTCACATGCTTGATCTCATAGTTTTAGAATATGCTCAAGATATAGCAGTGAAGCTCCTATGCAAAGAATGCAAACTATCTATCTGAATCACCAATCGAGAACTACTTCTTAAGGATCTATTACATCAATATATATCATTTCCATAACACTAGATTTGTCTGCATCAACCCAAGAAGGTTACAAGCTCCAAGAAAGAGGTGTAACATGTATACAAAAATATGTCAGACCTAAATGGATAGGAATCCTCTGCAAATGAATGAAATGAAGTGCAAAATACCAACAAATGAAATGAACATGTCTAGATGCTAAGTCCAACTCCACAAGGTCTGAAATGAAACTACAACAGAGTGTAGACTGAAATACAAAACTCCTTATGATTGAACTGACTAAACTGAACAAGGAAAATGAAAATAAAAAACTGAAAGGAAAATATTTTTGGTTGATGCAAGATTGCTTGTGAACTAGGGATGCTCCTGCATTAGACACTCGGGGTTGATTTGAAGGTGAGTCCCTCACTTTGATGGGGCTAGAGGGAAACCAAGATGATCTACCTCAACCTGAGATATCCAAGATGAGTCTTCTACTGGTCTACCTTTCCACATCACAAGATACTCCTTGTATTGCTTTCCTCTAGTGCTTTGTGCAATTTTGTTGTTTAAGACATCTTCAATCTATTCTGGTACTTATTGTGGTAATTGTGTCTTCAAGTTTTCTTTCATGTTGTCACTAAACTCTATTTCATGATACTCATATAGGTATGCAATGTTGAAAATAGGTGATATGCTCAATGTCTCTAGTAACTCCACTTCATATGCATTTCCTAAATCAAAATTTCTAAGTATCTTACAAGGAACAAACTTCTTCATATTCGGCTTGTTATATGCCCCAACTAGAAATATTTCCTTTCTCAAGTACACCATCACTCCATCTCCAAATTCAAATCATTTATGTCTCCTCTTCTCGTCTGCTTTTTCTTTGTACTTACTATTCATCTCCTCCAGATGTTTCTTAACCTAATTGTGCACTCTCTTCATGTGATCTAAAAATTCTTTTGCTTCTACACTTCTCTTTTCTTCCATTCTAATATCTCTCAAATCTACTACTCCTCTAGGGTTTTCTATGGTAAAAATATCAAAAGGTGCTCTTCTTGTACTCCTATTCGCTAAATAATTATATGGAAACTCTAATTGTGAAAGAATCAAATCCCAACCTCATGCCTTCTCTCCAACCAAACAATCTCAACAAATTTCCCAAACTTCTATTCACTACCGATGTGTGTCTATCTACCTGTGGATGAAATGTTGAACTATACTTAAAATTTGTCTTCATCTTCTTCCAAAGTTTCTTCCAAAAGTATCTAATTTTTTTTGTTATCTCTTTCTGAAACTATGGTCTTAGTTAATCCATGCAATCTCACAATCTCTTTAAAAATAGGTCTACTACATGTACTATATCAGTTGTCTTACAAGGTATGAAATGAGCCATCTTTGAAAATATGTCTACTACCACAAATATAAAATCATGTCCTCTCTGTGTCTTTGAAAATACCAATATGAAATCTATACTAATGTCTTCCCAAGGTTTTTGCGGTACTATCAAAGGTTTGCACAATACAATGTTTTGACTACTCCCTTTTGCAACTTGAAAAACTCTGCAACTCTGAATGTATCTCCTTACATCCTTATAGATATAAGGCCAAAAGTGGTATTCACTTACCAATGCCACTAACTTATCAATGCCAAAATGTCTTGCCAATCCACCACTATGCTTCTCCTTTATTAGATTGTATCTCATTGAACTTCTTGGTATGCACAATTGATTTCCTTTGAACAACATATATTCTTGAATGAGATAGTCCAACCACTTGATTCTATTTGTCATAACAAGTTCCTTACATGCTTTCCAAGGTTCTAAAAAATTAGGGTCTCCCTCATATATATGCTTCAATTCATCAAAAGC
Source organism: Sequoia sempervirens (assembly GCA_007258455.2). Classification (NCBI taxonomy): domain Eukaryota; kingdom Viridiplantae; phylum Streptophyta; class Pinopsida; order Cupressales; family Cupressaceae; genus Sequoia; species Sequoia sempervirens. The sequence goes on along the minus strand of VDFB02000003.1, from coordinate 618,309,740 downwards.
TAAAACTTCAACTCTCATCTCTATCAACAAGTTCCTTCTCCTATTCAATGCATCAACGACTTTATTTGATTTTCCACTCCTATGCTTCAAAACAAAAGTATAACTCTATATGAACTCTACCCATCTCATATGTCTTTGATTCAACTTACATTGACTATTCAAATAGTACAAAGATTGATGATCTATATACAACACAAACTCCTTAGGCAATAAGTAATGTCTCCACTTCTTCAAGGCTTGAATTATGGCATAGAACTCCTAATCATAAACTAAATATCTTCTCCTTGCATCATTCAACTTCTTACTGAAATATGATACAGGTCTACCTTCTTGACTTAACACTGCTCCTATTTCATTTCCACTCTCATTACAATCAACTTGAAATACCTTATTGAAATCTAGTAATGCAAAAATAGGTTGCTCTGTCATTTTCTACTTTAATAATTCAAAACTCTTATCTACTCCAGATGTCCATTTAAAGTCTTTCCTGTCACCTCTCATTGTCTCTATCATAGGGTTACATACTAAACCAAAATTTTAGATGAAATTTTGGTAGAAACTAGCCAATCCATGAAATGATCTGACTTCTCCAATGTTTTTAGGTGTAGGCCATTTAATAATTGCTCATACTTTCTCATGGTCCATCTTCAATCCTTCCATAGAAATAAAAAATCCTAGATATACCAACTCTTCCTTCATGAAACTACACTTCTTAAGGTTTATTAGCAATTTCTCTTATATCAATCTCTACAATACTTGTCTTAGGTGTTACAAATGTTCTTCCTTTGTCTTATTGACTCCAAATATACAATCACAAGCTTACCTAATAATATCTTCAATACTTTATTCATCAACCTCATGAAAGTACTTGGTGCATTTTTCAATCCAAAAGGCATCACTAACCACTCATACAACCCTTCATTTGTCTTAAAATAAGTCTTCCATTCATCTCCTTCTCTGATTTTGATCTAGTGGTATCCACTCTTCAAGTCTATGTTTGTAAAATACTTTGCTCCACTCAAAAAATCCATGATATCATCCATCCTAGGCAAGGGGAATCTATACTCAACTATGATTTTGTTTATTTCTCTAGAGTTTGTACACATTCTCCATCCTCCAACCTTCTTAGGTGCTAATATTATTGGTACTGCACAAGGACTCAAGCTTTCTCTAATCAAACCTTTCCTCAAAAACTCTTGTATCTTCCTATTCAATTCTTCATTCTCTGCTAGTGTCATTATGTGTGTTGCTTTATTAGGAAAACTAGCTCCAGGTATAAGATCCATGTGATGACTTATACTCCTTATAAGTGACAATCCTTTAGGTACATTATCTGATACGATGTCTCCATACTCTATTAGCAACTCTTTTATCTCCTTTGACTATGATTCTTCATTCTCCTTCTTCGATGTTTCAGGATACTTAGGGATCAAAGCATAACACATATTCTCATGTTTCAAACCATCCAAAAAATTTCTTCCATCTACCAAAAAATTCTAGCATTCCCACACACCTCACTCTTAGGATCATCTTCCAAAGGAATCAAGATAATTATCTTTCCATTTGATGTTATGGTATATGTATTCTTTCTCCCATCATGTATATCTTTCTATCATAATGCCAAGGTCTACCCAAAAAAATATGGCATACATCTATAGGCATAATATCACACAATACTTCATGGTAAGATCCAATATGAAATTTCACCAAACATTATTCACTCACTGGTACCTTATGATCATCTTGAATCCATGCTATCTAATAGGGCTTAGGGTTCTTCAACCTTTCCAACTTTAGCTTAGTCACCATCTTCTCTGAAACTTGGTTATCTAAAATACCACTATCAATTACAACTTTACAATTCACTTACCTCCTGATTTGCATCTGGTTCTGAATAAAATTTTCCTTTGCAGTGGTTCTTCATTTGTCTCTACTTGAAATAGTGTTCTCCTAATCACAAGTGATTCTCCTTTCTTTGGTTTACCAATTGAACTCAGTGATCCAATAGGTTCTTCTTCAACATAGGTTGCTCTTCCACTGTTCTCTATCCTTTTGCTTGTACTTTCTTGATTACATTCAAATTCTCGATGTCCTTCACCTCCACACTTAAAATAGGTTCCTCTGAATGTTCACTTATCAAATTCTCTTCCTTCTCTTCTATATCCTTCACTCTGGTATGCGTTAGGGTTTCCTCTCTGGTAGAATGTTCTTTCATCTCTCTGGTATACACTATCATCTTTATCTTCCTTCGTGAATGCATTCTCCTTTCTATTTTGCTCCACATAAGATCTCTCTCCAAAAAATGTTCTTCCTCTTTGAAATTTAACTCCTCTACCTCTATCTCTACTCGTGCTTTTTATTTAACTTCTCTTCAAATTTCAGGGAAAATTGATATTCTTCTTCCAATGTAGTCATCCTTACCAAACTCAAATCTTCTTGAATGTTCAATCTTAGTCCATTGATGTATCTAGCCACTTTCTCCTTGCTTACTTCACTATGTCCAGTCCTTATGATCATCTTATGAAATTATTCGGTGTACTCCTTCACAAATTTCTCCTTTTGTCTCAAATTTTGTAGTCTCTTCAATAACTCTAACTCATAGTAGTAGATATAAACTGATTCTTCAACTTTTTCACCATTCTATCCCATTTTGCAATCTTTTCTTTTCCTCTTCTGCTTCTATCCAACTATACTTCTTTCCACCAAATTGTAGCATGTACCTTAAAATTTGTCTTTGCAAATTCACCTTCTCCAGATCTTCAATTTCTACATACTCAAAGTAAATTCTACTAGATCATTTATCCAGTCAATCAACTCCTTAGGATTTAAATTGCTAGTATAGTTCAACACTTAAACTCCAATTCTCTTTCCAATCTTTGAAATAGCTCACAACATCTTCACTTGATTTGATTTCTCTTCTTCTTTGCTTCCTAGGGTTTTTCCAATTTGATCAGTGGATTGAAATTCATCATCATCATCACTTTCAATATTAAGTCTAGGTGTTAGGCCTCTTCTTCAATCTTCTTCAACAAATCTAAGTGAACTCGCATAGTCCTCATTATTTCCATCATCTCATCTATCCTTCCAACCATTGTCCCAATAGAAGGAATTCTCCTTGGCGACATCTTCCTAGGATCAAGTGCAAACTGACTCAAGTTCAACGATCTGACTATAAGCTGACAAATACCTCACAATCAGTGATCAGTTGACAGCACCAGTAGGCTACCTCAGATTCAATGGTCTGATTCACTCCCAAAGATTCAAACCTTCATTCTGATACCACTTGGTTCATTCACGGTTAGGAGGGTCCTCAAAGAGGACAGTCTATACCATACAACAAGAGTAAACATAGCGAAAACCAACTAAGAGATATGAAACCAATGTAAATCCAATTATTCAATATATATGATAGAATTCAAATATAAATTGGTCAGTAACATGCGGGCTCACAATTAGGGCTCACAGGCCTGATCTCACAATTATAGAATATGCTCAAGATATAGCAATGAAGCTCCTATGCAAAGAATCTAAACTATCTATCTGAATCACCAGTCGAGAACTATTTCTAAAGGATCTATTACATCAATATATATCATTTCTGGAACACTAGATTCTGCTACATTGGCCCAAGAAGGTTACAAGCTCCAAGAAAGAGGTGTAACATGTATACATAGATTGGTCAGACCTAAATGATTAGGAATCCTCCACAAATGAATGAAATGAAGTAAACATGTCTAGATGATAAGTACAACTCCACAAGGTCTAAAATGAAACTATGACATAATGCAAATCCAAATATAAAACTACTTATATGATTGAACTGATTGAACTCATGAACAAGGAAAATAAAAAGAAACAAACTAAAATGCAAATATTTTTGGTTGATGCAAGATTGCTTGTGAACCAGGATGCTCCTACATCAATAGCAGTATCAAATAAATTGGCAAAAAAATATTCCCTCACAACCCAAGAGAAATGTAGTATAGATTTAAAGGAGACTCACATGCTTAGTATAAATCCTTGGGGAAAGAACCAACTTGGATTATATTTTCAAGTGATATTGACCACTGACAACAACAAAAGGTAGACCATTCTAAGACACGCTACTAGAGGATTTTGAGGCCCCATGTGGCCACCCTAAATTTTGGATATATATTCTTTCCTAAACTAATTCAATATGAAAACTAGAGTTGTAGAGGGAGTGAGGTTTCAAGATATATAATTCTTCTAATGTCAATTAAATAAGTTGAGTTTATTTATTCAATTAAATAATTTAATTTCTAAATTCTAATATTAAATAAATAAATCTAAAATTTATTTATATAAACCCATTATGAACATTCCCAAAAAATAAAATCAGAGAATAAATTTATTTCATATTTTTTTCTCATGTCATTATTTCACTAAACTTAATTATTTAATATAATTAAATATTTAAACTAGTTAGATGACAACTTAATTAATATTTCCCATTAATCTAATTATTCATGTTTCACATCCATCCTATTTATCCATAAAATCCTCCTAGATAATATCCTATCCATCAATTTTCTCTTATAATATCCATGTCATCCATTTTAAACATGAATATCACACATGTGAGAGTCCTCACTTGTCAAATCCCACATCCAAATGTGATTATCACACATTTGTGAGAGAAAACACATGTCAAATACCATATTCCCTTGTGATTCTCATACATGTGAGATAAATCACATGTTATAGCACACTTACCGTGGTCCTTCTCGCACATGTTAGGACCTTCAATATCCTAACCATCCAAATAAATATGATCTTAACCATCCAAATTCCTTTGATCATTACCCTCTCCAACTAAAAAAGCCACAAGGTGTTACTTGGAGGCTTCTATTTTCACCAAACATCTCATACAACCCTAACCATTGTGTAGACATTTGAATTTGACCACCTCCATATGGTCAAATTCACCCCTTTTATTCCTCTAATTTATTTAATTTAGTCATTTTCTATTTATGAATTTAAATCAATTTTTAAATTCATTATTTCTCTCTTTGTGTCCCATCCTCCATAATATTCTCTAATCTAGATTGACTTAATTAATCTATGATTATGATGTGCACACCCCTAATCTTGATTAGGGTCACATCCTCTATAATACCCCACTTGTCCCTAATTCTTCATTAGCCTCCTTAATCTCATGTTTGCACAATCCTAATCACTTGATTAGGTCAACCTAATCCTCATGCCATTTATAGAATATTTTCAAAGTCAATTTCATTTATTTCTTTCTCCTTTTGCAGAAGGCAACCCCTTCCCTGTGTGAATTTTAAATTCAAATTTATTCCCCGTAGGCCTTCCAAGGAATTTTAAATTACTTTCCTCATCCGGGTATGTGTAGGATCATCATGGAAAATATAGGCCCTTAAGTGGCGAAAAATTTAGAAAAATCAGAGTTAGGAAACTTGACATAAAAATTTGAATAAGTTATCTATATTATTTCAAAAATATGTAAGAATAGAATCTATAGCAAATTGAATGTAGTTTCTCAACTACTAGGTTTATTTTTATTTATTTTTAAATCTATTTGGTGAAAATTTGAAATTTCAATGGAGTAATATTTAAATTTTAGGTTTAAAATAAGAAGTAGGTGTCTATCTGACCACCCTAACCACAATAAAATGATAATATTTTTTTATAAGATTTTAGATATAAGTAGAGGACTCATGTCCCAATATAATGCATATTTTTTTGTAATTTTTTTCCAAGTAAATAATTAATTATGAATTTTTTATTACAACTTTTAAAAATTATAAAACTCGTATGTTTGACCACCTTAACTTGGTCAAATCTTCATGATTTTTTTTTTTTTTAAATACTATAGTATGTGAAGCATAGAATGTGACGCATGTTTCAAATTCAAAAACTGTGATGTCGTTTGAAAGCTATAGATGTTTTTCAATCAACCTATCAATCAATATTTTAGTTGTAATTCAAATAGAAAATGAATAATAATTATTTATTAAATTCAAAGTAAAGCATAATTTATATTGGTGGAAAGCTAAAAATCTCCTTTGAAAACCCATTTCGTGTCATCAATTTTGGGTGAAAAAAAAATTCACCAGCCACATACCCTACACATACCCATCATATCGCCACTTTTTGGCCCATCGTGATCTTGCACATAGCCATCTCCATGTGGATATTTGAGGAATTTTTAATTCATCATATATCCCATCATCCCATAGGGATAAGGACCTCCTTTATGAGGAGATCTTTTCCAAACCCCTAAGTACTATGAAGTATCTCCACCTCATCTCCCCTTGACACCCCACTTGCCACATGTCAAGATGTGAGGGCTTGTGAGTTCTCAACTCACCCTAGCCCTTGATCCTGTCCAGTATGGCTTCACCTTGACCCTCCATTATTTAGAGGAATTTCCCCTAAAAAATGGAGGAATTTTCCCTCATTTGCAACAACACACATTTGCACTCAAGCTTAGCACTCACCTACACTTAGAAAATTTTCAAGCATCCAACATCCACCATTGTTGCATCTTTGAGCTCTCATCTTGCATTCAACACAATACCCAAAATCTCCATTGCATTCCCCATCTCATCCTGATCATTTTACATTAGGTTTTATGCTATTTTTCTAAGAAGGAACACACAAATCGAATGATCAAAAGGGCCAACCAAAATATCAATCTAAGCAAGGTAAAACTTTCCAATTTCTTTGTATTTTGTTTAGATTTAACTAGGAAAATATTGAGGTGATTGTTTGTGTTCTTTCCTTTGCATTTCCTTTAATTGTTTTTCATTTTTAGGGATAGAAATACTTGCACCACATTTCTGGCACACCTGGTGGGACCCACGTCATGGGTCTGCACTTTAGAGTTTGATGTTGGTTGAATTTGGTAGGTTCATATTTTCACACACAGGGGTGAATCTACCCCAATGGGTGAACTCACTGGTTACAGAGGAAAATCTGCAGTTGACAAAGGCGAACTCAAATTATCCTTTTTGTGAAAAGAGGCGAACTTGAATCTAAAGGTGAAGTTTCTTGAAGCAAAGGTGTACACATGGAGGTCTCCGGAGACATGTGACAATGATCAAGGTATAGAGGCAACTAGGTATTCACCCTTACCCTTTGACAGGCATTTGCAAATTCACCCATCCACCTAAACAGTTGTCTGCGCAGTCACACATCTTTCTAGATAGGCGATCTTGACAATCATATACAAACAAATATACCTTATACAGAGGAAAGATTGAGGTACTCCTGAACTTTTAACTTTGCAATATTAGTGTCGATTTGGTTTTGATTTTGAGTATTGATTAGCTAACTTGTCTATTTGTGAGTGTGTCATTTTTACTAACCACTTGTGTAGCAATTTTCCCTCATTTGCCCAAGAATGGTGGTGTTAAACTACTAACATATTTTCTATAGGACGATTGGTCGAAGACCCTTAGTGTAGATATAATTGTGTCTATTTTTCATACTAATCTAGGCACACATAGAATTAATTAAAGGGTCAACTTATTTTGTTTGTTGTGTTTGAGAACAAGTTGACGTATCCACTCCCCTTGCACCTTTCAGTGATTGTGGGTGATGAGAAATTGCAGTTTCTTCTAGTCCAGTCTAATCTACCTAGGAGGTGCTAGTACATCTAAGCTCTCCCCTTGCACTATGTGTGAGCTTGAGGACCAACTGAAGCATCTAGTATCTTCTTCTCTTAGCGGGAATTTCCTTGGATTTCATCACTGGGGGGACGATCCCAACCACATGTTACCTGCGGGGTATATAAAGGAGGAGAACTAAAGTTATACCTAAATCTAATCATGTCATGTTTAGTGAAGCGTCGAAGCTAGGGTGATACCTAGATAAAACGTGTAGGGTTAGTCTGAGTTTTTAGTACCTTGTTGGGACTCCTAATCCACACTTGTGATGGACTGGTATTCACAATTGTGCCTCACATACCTAGCGTATATTGAGGACACATGAGATAACTTTGTATAGCCTAGTTAGAGACCCATGTTTTAGCTGTGGCTTGGCGTAGTGTAGAGGATGTGGACCATACCCCAAAGTTACTCATCACATACTCCCTTGGGTTGAGATAGAAATCCCAGTGGTGGACTAAGATAGTCCTCAAGAGAGAGTGTGAAGCTGAGACCGGGTATGTGTAGGATCATGATGGGCCAAAAAGTGGCAATATGATGGGTATGTGGTTGATGAAATTTTTTTACCCAAAATTGATGAAACTAAAAGGTTTTCTAAAGGAGATTCTTAGCTTTCCACCAATATAAATTATGCTTTAATATGAATTTAATAAGTAATTATTATTCATTTTCTATTCAAATTACGACTAAATTCCTCATTGATAGACTAATTGAAAAAAATCTATAGCTTTCAAATGGTATCACATTTTTTGAATCCAAAACATGTGTCACATTCTATGATTCACATACTATAAGATTAAAAAATAAAAAATAAATTTCATGAAGTTTTGACCAAGTTAAGGTGGTCAGACATACGAGTTTTTTATATTTTTTAAAAGTTGTAATAAAATAGTCATAATTAATTATTTACTTGGAAAAAAAACTACAAAAAAATATGCATCGCATCAGGACATGAGTCCTCTACTTATATCTAAAATATTATAAAAAAATATTATCATTTTATTGGTGTTAGGGTGGTTAGAGATACACCTACTTATTTTTTCCCTAAAATTTAAGTACTACTGCATTGAAATTTCAAATTTTCACCAAATAGATTTTTTTTTAAACAAACCTAGTAGTTTAGAAACTACATTCAATTTTCTATAGATTCTATTGTTACGCATTTTTGAAATAATATAGATAGCTTATTCAATTTTTTACATAAAGTTGCCTAACTCTAATTTTTCTGATTTTTTTGCCACTAAAGGGCCTATTTTTTCCATGATGATCCTACACATACCCAACCGTGGCATCTATTGATGACCCTATGCCACTGGAATGCTAGCTATCCGCCCTTGCGAGAAAGGGTGATCTAGAGAACCACCTCGGTATCATGGAGTATTAACCTTGGGTTGTTTGCTCAAGGTGGTGGGCCTACATCAAGTTTGTAAACCTTAAATACTAATTTTAGGATTGTGCTTCCTAGCATGTTTTCTTGTGTTCGATACCAGTACTTATTTTTAGTTGATTCAGTCTAGCCTCTTTGTCTATTATTTTCTATGTTTTATATCCTTTTCCATAGTCTTCCCCTGCCCTCTTAGATGAATCTACTTCTCATAGAGGCAAATTTTCCTAGGGTATGTTCAGGATCATGATTGGCCAAAAAGTGGCGATATGATGGGTATGTGGCTGACGACTTTTTTTTACCCAAAATTGATGAAATGAAAAGGGTTTTTAAAGGAGACTCTCAGCTTTCCACCAGTATAAATTATTCTTTACTTTGAATTTAATAAATTATTATTATTAATTTTCTATTTGAATTATGACTAAAGTCTTGATTGATAGGTTGATTAAAAAAATCTATAACTTTCAAATGGTATCACATTTTTTGAATCTGAAACATGCATCACATTCTATGCTTCGTATAATATAGGATTAAAAAAAATGAATTTCATGAAGTTTTAACCAAATTAAGGTGGTTAGACATATGAGTTTTTATATTTTTTAAAAGTTGTAAAACAAAAATCATAATTAATTATTTACTTACAAAAAAATTACAAAAAAATATGCATCACATTAGGACACAAGTTCTCTACTTCTATCTAAAATATTATAAAAAAAATATTATCATTTTATTGTGGTTAGGGTGGTCAGATAAACACCTACTTCTTATTTTTTCCTTGAAATTTAAGTACTACTACATTGAAATTTCAAGTTTTCACCAAATAGATTTAAAAAAAAAAAAAACTAGTATTTTAGAAACTACATTCAATTTACTACAAATTCTATTCTTATATATTTTTAAACTTTAATATAGATAACTTATTCAAATGTTTACATCAAGTTTCCTAACTTTTATTTTTTTGAATTTTTTGTCACTTAAGGGCCTATTTTTTCCATGATGATCCTGCACATACCCCCTAGTGGACATGAAATCCTTCCCTGTAAAAGGGTGATTCCACGTCTGGGTCTAGTCTAGGTCATCCTTTTGGGTGAATTCATCTTTGTCAAAGGTGAATTTTCTTGTGAGTCCCTTTTTGGGTGACCCTATTTTTGCCTATTCCTTGAATAGGCAAGTCTACCCAACCCTTAGGTGAGTTAGTGTCTAACCCCTCTTATAATAGGCAAACTTGTTGTCCACAAGGGCGAATTTGTGTCTTCCTATGTTGTCTTAGTCAGTAAAATCCAAGTCTTAGGAAAATTAATTTGTCCAATAAGTGAGTTTGTTTCCCTCGATAGGCGATTTTGATTCTGTCCATACATCTCAAGAAATAGGCAAGTTTGTTTCCCCTTAATAGGCAATTTTGATTCCATTCGTACATGTCAAGACATAGGTGAAGTTGTCATCCCCATTAGGAAATTTTGCTAATCAAGTCCACCCATTTCCCTATAGTCTTTTGAAAGGTTAGGTGATCCTGCAGTGAGATAGGCAAAGTTACATCCTGAGTTCATCCATTTCTTTGTGTCCCCAAGACATAGGTGTAGACACATAAAATATACTGATTGATCTCGTGCACTTGATCCCGATTAACTAACATCATTTTGTCCTGAATCACCTCTTTAGCTTATCATCATTCTCCATCCCTTAATTAAATAAATAACCATTTATCTAATTAAGTCATTCTCTCTTGTTAATTAAATTAATCAATTTGGTTTAATTAACCCTAGTCCCCCTTTAATTAAATAAATTAATTTTATTTAATTAATCTCTAAAGTCTACCTATTAAATTAAATAAATTAAACATTTATCTAATTTAATCTAAATCAATCAAAATATTTATTTAACTAAGTCTAAATCATTTTCATCTCCTTTTGATTTATTTTAATCCATGAATCTAAATCAAATGGGTTAAATCACTTAATCCTCTCTTAAATTAATCAAATCTTGATTAATCCAATCTAATCCATGTCACGTCCTCTAGCTTTTCCCACTTGCACAACAAATCAATTTATTTGATTTATTATTTCTTCTATTATCATTCAAAAGGGCATCGAGATGGAATATTCTTCAAATTTGAATTTTCCCTCCCACATGTCTTATCCTCCAACATGGCATTAACTCCTCTTACATTGTCTCTTACATGTCTCCCACTTGGCATTTAAGACCCTTTCATGTCATCCTTCAAGCCATCTTCTGAATTTGAATCTCCCCCCTCTTTGCATATTCTCCAAAATGTGCTCAAGCTTCCTCTATTCACATGTTGACAAGTGGCACTTTCCCATTGGATGTTGAATGATCCCACATTCATCCATTTTTCCCATTCCTTCATCTTGCTATTCTATTTATAGAAGGCTTCCCTTTGTATTTTGCATCTACAACTTATAGAAAAGCTACTCTCTTCACATTGAGAGCTTATTTTATCCATTTCATAGCAAAGTTCATCATTTTCATGGTTTCATAGCAAGGTTATGCCAAAATTTCACCAAGGAGCTTCAATCATCCACCAATCTTCATCAAAGTTTACATAGGTGTTGGGAAAGGGATAATTTCCACATCAAATTGGCACCAATTCCCCCATGGGATTGAGTGTTTGCATCTTAAAATAGGATTTCATTGATTTCTTGGTTCATTTCTTCATTGTATTTCCTATATGAGCATTGCAAATGAATTTCATGGGGAATCCTTTTTCTTGCTTGCATTTGATCTAATATTTTGTTTGTTTCTTGTATTTGTGTAGGTATAGGATTGGGGTTCTACCATAGGAAAGTTTGAGTCCTAGGCATAGAAAAATCTACCTTACATAGAGGTGAGTCTATGGACCTTGAATAGGTGAAGTCGTTACCTGAAAAGGAGAATTTGTGCTACACAGAGGTGTTTGCACTACACAAAGGCATATGCACTACCCATACAAAATCTAGAGAGTGAATCCTTTGGGCCACTGAAAGCCTATTGTTTTCCAAGTTCTTTGTCATGATTGAAAAAAATTTATCATCCATCCACCCATAATTGTCACTTTAGTCTATCTACATTTTTCAAAAGTCATCCATTCATTGATCAAGTTATATAGGTGCATCTTAGAACATCTCTAGATTACATCTCTATTATTGGTTCATCAATCCCAATCCCCTGGACTACATTTTAGAGGTCTTTATCCAAGTTGACTTAGGTGTCTGATCCTGATTGTTATCCTTCACACTTACTTAGGATTTTCATCCATCCTAAGTCAGTAATCATCCACAACCCAATCAATCTACTTCCATCTTGAGGTAGATTCAGTGTTATAATCATCCTTTCCATCTACTAATCCGGTCATTAGTACATTATGTCATCTAGTTTGATCTTTGAACTTGGTATAGAATCATTTTTATCATCATATCCAATCAATCATCCAATCCTAATGATCATCTCATCCCATCCATCAATCTAATCAAGTCCAATCACATCCTTTATCCTTTCATTCAATCAATTAATTTGTCATCTAATCCAATCAATCCTTTAGTCTTCATCTAGATCCTTCATTTAAGTGCATCTTAGGGAATAGCATTATCATAGTCCACTTGATAGTTTTTCATTTTCATGCCCCTTACCTTATCACAAGCAAAGAAACTCATGGAAGAACAATAGGCTCAAGGCACCTAGCATCATATTCCTCAAGATCCCAATAATGGTGGCTCATCGCAATCCAATATTGAGGTCCATACCATTTTTCCTCCTACTGATAAGAGCATGGTAAACCAACCTGAGGTCACAGTTGATGAATACCTCAATAATCCTACCAATTTCCAAATGACATATCATCTCCTTAATGAGCATGGGGATAAAATCCTTCCCACCTTACTCTTGAAGGGAGTCAAACTGCTGCCTAAAATTGATCTATTAAACTACATCAACATCACACCTCTTGCACCCCCGACATTGCAAGACCCTCAGAATTCATAGAGTAATTAGGGTAATTCATACATTCCCAAGGGTCCATCGTAGGAAGGTTGGTATCCACTTGGGTTTGGAAATGATGCTCTATCAAGTCACACAACCCCCTAGGATTCCAATTTTAGTTATGGGAGCATCTCAACTAAATGTTCTGCAAGGTTATGATCCTAATGATCCCCTTGCCTTTGGTATGCCATAAAATCTCCCACATCCACCAACCATTCCCATTCCATAGAGCTCAACTTCTATATCATCTACACTGCCTCTTTTTCCTAATCAATCAGGTCAATCACCAGTGAATATTGGGGGCAATCCTTTTGCTACACTCCCTCCACCTCCAGGATTTGTACATGTATCTAACTTACCACTACCTCCATTCACATCTTAGCAACCACCTCAAGGCAACATCCCAATCTAAAATCAGCCTCCTGTTAACCCACAATAGGCCACCCCATTGCAACCACCTCATCAAAAGGTGCCACAACATACCACTGTCCCATCTCAACCACTACAAAATACTATAATTCCCTTGCAACCTTTGCATCAAGAAACACTAGTTACTTCAAAGCCTCAGGAGCAACCTCAACAACAACAACCACAAGGTGTTCCAGTACCGACCCATCAACAAACACAAATCCCCACACATCAACCAACACCATCTCATCTGTTGCCTCCTCACCAACCACAAGTCCCTCAACAACATCAAATTCCATCTCGCCCTCTCTATCAACAACCATCACATTACCAACAACCACCTCAGCACACCCAAGTCTCAACACAAACACAAAGCAACCCTACTTCTCAATACCTCTACCATCCATCAAGTATGTATACTGCCTTTGCTACCCCATCCAATGCTAATCCAAATCTCGCTTATCAAAATCCTCAAAAATCCCAACCACAACCATCTCACATAAATCCCTAACAATTGCAATCAAATCCTTACTACCATCCATTCAATTCGCAACAGCCTCCATATGCTACCCAACAATCAACTATTGCTTACAACTATCAGTCTAATGCATATTATGTGTAATAGCAACCGTCATATCAATAGGGTGCTTCCACCTCTTCATATTACCAACAACAACCACCCTACCAGCAAGATGGTGCTTCTACCTCCTATTATCAAACACCTCCATCATATCAGCAAGGTGCCTTTACTTCATACTATCAACCTTCGTCCGCCTATTAAAAATCATACACCAATCCACAATCCCCATATTCCAATTAATATCAGCAAGTTCCTCCATATCAACCTCCGCCATCATATGATCAAACCATAGTGACTACATCCACTTCATACCAACCGTATGCTCTATATAGAAAATACAACCCTACCAATCCTCCCTCGACATGTGTTAATAAGGAGTGGGAAGAGATCAAATCTGCGTTGAAGGACTTGTAAGCAGGGACCTCCAAAAAGTCTTTCAAGTTTGAAGAGATTTGTCCCTATCCATTCGATCCATCGATCTCACTTGTTCCTTTCCCAAATCATTTCAAAATGCCAAAGTTTGACAAGTATAAAGGAACTAAAGACCCAAAGAACCACCTTCAGGAATTCTACTCACATTGTCAAGAAGTCCTACATAATGAAAATTATCTCCTACGATTATTCCCTAGGAGTCTAACAGGGGTGGCTCTAGATTGGTTTATTGCTCTTCCAAAGGGATCAATCTCTTCTTTTGTGGATCTTTCAAAAAAAAAATTTACACACTTCTCCTTTAATCTGGAGAAGGATATTGATACCCTAGATCTTCTAAAAGAAAAAAAGTGAGGGAGAGACCTTTGCAAGTTACCTCCAAAGGTGGCGTGCTTTGGCTAGTCGAATGAAATCTTAGCTCAGCGAGAAGGAAATGGTGACACTTTTTGTAGAAAATTCTCATGAAGATATGGAACATAATCTCAATCTTCATTGTGTTACAACCTTTATGGAAGTCATAAAAAAGGTCCTATCATTGAGAGAGTACTCATTGCTAAGGGACAAATCAAAATTCATAATCTTGATAAGGATAAGTCGTTTCACAATAAGTATCCTTACTGGAACAAAAAAAAGAACGTTGTCAATGATGGTGTCATTGATACAAGGAATGTTTAGGTAGCTACCACCTCCCAGAGATCACAATATGTCCCTAATCAACAATCAATTTTTAATGTTATATTAGTGCCATAGGGGGAACCTCGTCCTCCTCAATAGTCCAATCAACAAAATTAGGGGAACAATAAATGCGCATTCACTCCATTGGGAGAATCTTCAAGTGTTGTCTTCAATAGACTCCTTCAAGAAAGCTATCTAGTCATCTATCTTGTGACCAAACCTTTCGATGAGTCTAAACCAAATCCCTCCTAGTACAAAGAAAAGAAATATTGTGATTTTCACAAAATTAGGGTCATTCCACAAACAAATGTCAAGGAATAAAAATGTACATCCAAGATATTATATATTGAGGTGATATCCAAGTGGATGCAAAATAGGCCACATCATCCAATGCTCAACTCTAGATATCCCAAAATTCCTTCCTAAAACACAATCAAGGTGCTAGTACGTCCAATGCTAACCTTGGGCCAAGCAAAAATAATAATCAGAATAACAACATAAATAATGTTAGCTACAAGAATGTCCCCTATAACTATGATGGCATCATCATGTGCATCAGTCAAGTAGAGCCTCGTGTGTCCATGATATGTGTGAAAGGAAAATACTTGCAGTGTGCTATCACAACCCATCCCACCTGTATCATTGTTCTTGAAGCCTCCACGCCCACCCAACTAGCTCATGTAAGCTTTCAGTATAATATTCTTGATCACCTTGGAAAGACCCTAACTCAAATATCTATCCTAGATCTGCTTAAGTCTTCTCCTATCCATCAAGAAGTACTCACTAAATCTTTGCAACATACACATGTCTCAATGATATAGATCCTAGCCAATTCTAAGCCTTGGTAGGACACTTTTCATCCACATATCAGTTGGGATTTAGTTAAAACAATATACCTTCCATAGATTGAAATCATAATCATCCCCTTCACATTGAGGTCCTCGTAGCCTGACATAAAGTAAAAAAGGTCTTGGTAGATAATGGTTCTACCCTTAATCTTTGTACATTGAAGTTCATAAAATAGGTAGGCTACACCCATGTTGACTTGAACAACTAGGTTATCACCATCAAAGCATATGACAATGTAGAATGTGACTCTGAGGGAATAATTTGTCTTCCAATTCAGGTTGGCCCTATTGTGCAATACACCATGTGCCATGTCCTTGATCTAGACCTTCCATATAATCTCCTTCTTGGTTGCCCATGGTTCCACATCATGCAAGCCGTCAGATCCACCTACCATCAATGTATGAAGTTCCCATTTAATGGGATGGAAGTAACTATACATGCTGATTTGTAGCCCTTTGAATATATTTGTGCATTAGAATCTTCCTTTCCTCACTCTCATTACTTTCTAGGAGTGGAAGTGTGGGAACCTTAGGCATCATCTTCCCATCCATCTTCCAACCCATCATCCACCACATCATCCATTCCATCTTCCACATCTGACTCCACAATCATTAAGGTCTAGATCATAGACAAAGGTTGTGGTGAGTATGAGATGCACATGAATTTAAATGTGGAAACCATGCCACCCTCACCTCGTACTTATGGGAAACCTTCTCACTCCATGCAAAAGGAAGAGGAGAAGCCAATCACACTTAGTTCTAAGAATGTGGGGTCTAGCAGTTTCCGATCTCCTAGGATGCAACAAGATCAAGAAAAAGATGATATCAATCAATGGATATACTGAGAGGATTCTGAACCTTCTCCCCCACTTAAGGAATATTTCTAGGAGACCTATCCTCATGCCTCTAAGATAGTTGAAAAGTATAATTATCATGGGGGAGGCCTTGGCATAGAAGAACAAGGAAGATGGCAACCCATTGATACTCCAGTGTGACCAAAACATTTGGGCTTAGGCTATGACATGAAGCAAAAGGGTCCTGCAACATCAACTAGTACCTCCAACAACGTTAGTGTGGATAATGGTCTCCTTGAGGACATACCTGAGGAAGTGTCCATCATACTTGCATATGATGACATAGATCTCTCATTCATGTTCTACTGCCTATCCATCTTTTCCATTATCCTTTCCCTTCACCATCCTAAACTCATTGACTGGGACTTATGAGGTAGTGCACCTATCGACACCTTCCCATCAATGGACACCTACGTGCATCTCATGGGATTGGGGGAAAATGAACACCCTAACTGCAAAAGTAAGAAAAAAAGAAAGAAAAAAGAGTCATCTAGTGAAAACCTCTCTGAGGCACTTCCTGACTCAACAAAATTCAAAATAAAGGGTGTATCTGACAGTGAAAACCTCAATGAGGCACTAGATGATGGGGATGTTAATCTTCCCGTTGTTGGAACTCAGTTGTCCAAATGGTCCTCTATCTTGATCGAAGAGACTCAAGAAGTTAATTTGGACGCAACAGAAGATCCTAAAATCACATATGTGGCCAAATCCTTGTCAGAGGAATAGCATTCTATCATCATCAATCTACTAAAAGAGTGAACCATTAATTTTGTATGGACTTATTCAGACATGCTAGGTCTAGATCTTGCATTGGTGGTACACCATTTGGATGTTCATCAAGATGCCAAACCTGTCAAATAGAAACTAAGGAAGATGCATCCTCAGGTGGCTTTTCTTGTCAAGAAAGAGTTGGAGAAACTATTAGAAGCTAGGTTCATAAGACCTATTGACTATTCTAGCTAGATATCCAACATAGTGCCTGTGGCCAAGCCAAATGGAAACACTAGGATTTGTACAGATTTCTGGGATCTCAATAAAGCTTATCCTAAGGATGATTTCCCCCTTCCAATTATTGACATGTTGGTCGATCTCACAATAGGGCATGATATGCTATCCCTTATGGATGGTTTCTTTGGCTATAATCATATCAAGATTGCTCCAAAAGATCAACATAAAACTGTCTTCACCACTCCTTGGGGCACCTTTTGTTACAATGTCATGCCCTTTGGACTCAAAAATATGGGGGAAATCTATTAGCATTCCATGACTATTATCTTCCATGACCTCATTCATATCATAATGAAATATTATGTTGATGACTTGTTGAAAAAATCCAAAACTAGAGAAGAGCATCCTATGATTTTGAAGAAGATCTTTGAATAGTTAGAGCACTACAAGCTACGTCTAAATCCAAAGAAGTGCATATTCGATGTTACATCACAAAAACTATTGGGTTTCATAGTCTCTAGAAGGGGTATAGAGGTAGATCCAGCTAAGGTCAAAGCAATAATGGAAATTCCCTCGCCACATAATCTCAAGAAGTTAAGAAGCCTCCAAGGGAAGTTAAAGTCCATTAGATGGTTCATAGCTCAACTAGTTGACAAGTGGAAATCGTTCAAACATCTCTTGCACAAAGATACCACCTTCAAGTGGGGTCCAGAGTGTTAGCAAGGCTTTGAAAAAATTAAGGAGTACTTGGCTCATCCACCTATCTTGATGCCTCCTATTCCAGGTAAACCACTCTTCTATATTTCAGCTACGTCGGTTGCACTGGGGGCATTATTAGCTCAACATGATGAGTCTTCTAAAGAGCATGCTTTTATTACATCAGTTAAACATTGGTGGGCTATGAACTCAACTACTCCCCAATGGAAAAATATTTTCTATCCATTGTCTTCAGTTACAAAAGCTTCACCATTACATGCTTTTTCATCCTATGAAGCTAATATCAAAATTTGATCCATTCAAATATTTGTTGTCCCAAAATTCTTTGACTAACTGCATGGCCAAGTGGGTCATGTTACTAAATGAATTTGACATAGAGTACATGGATCATAAGGAAATTAAAGGATAATTCATAGCAGATTAGTTGGATAATGCTCCTTTGGTGGATGCATATCCATTATTAGCTAAATTTCTTGATGAAGAAGTCCTCACAGCCATAGAAGTAGATACATGGACACTTTATTTTGATGGGTCATACACACATAATGGAGCTGGTGTAGGTGTCTTATTCATCACTCCTCAGGGTGACTACATCCTGAAGTCATTCAAATTAGCATTTGCATGCATAAACAATATAGCAGAGTATGAAGCTCTTATTACTAGTCTTAGGATTGCCATTCAATGGAACATCACTCATTTATGAGTCTTTGGTGATTCTCAATTGATTATCAAACAAGTTAATGATGAGTTTCAAACAAAGGATGGCAAGTTGTTACCCTACAAATACATGGTGGATGAATTTAAGAAATACTTCATCTTCCTTAAGTTTGAACAGATCCCCAAAGTTCAGAATAAAGTAGCAAATGTGATGGCTACAATCGGTTCCCTCATTGATATGCCTAAAGATCGAACGGACTGTGAGTTCCTTGTTGAACAAATTTTAATCCCAACATATGATGTCCCTGAGAGTGAGATGGTGTACGATATTGTAGGTCTTGAGTCACCATGGTAGGGTATGTGCACGATCATCATGGAAAAAATAGACCCTTAAGTGGCAAAAAATTCAGAAAAATTAGAGTTAGGCAACTTGACTTAAAAATTTGAATAAGTTATCTATATTATTTCAAACATATGTAAGAATAGAATCTATAGAAAATTGAATTTAGCTTCTAAACTACTAGGTTTATTTAAATATATATATATATCTATTTGGTGAAAATTTGAAATTTCAATGCAGTAGTACTTAAATTTTAGGGAAAAAATTAGAAGTAGGTGTCTGTCTGACCACCCTAATCACAATAAAACGATAATATTTTAGAGATCAAGAGAGGACTCATGTCCGGATGTGATGCATATTTTTGTAATTTTTTTTCCAAGTAATTAATTAATTATGAATTTATAATTACAAATTAAAAAAATATAAAAACTCGTATGTTTGACCACCTTAACTTGGTCAAAACTTCATGAAATTCAATTTTTTTTTTAATCCTATATTATGTGAAGCGTAGAATGTGATGCATGCTTTGGATTCAAAAAATGTGATACCGTTTGAAAGATATAGATTTTTTTCAATCAACCTATCAATTAGGACTTTGGTCATAATTCAAATAGAAAATGAATAATAATGATTTATTAAATTCAAAGTAAAGCATAATTTATATTGGTGGAAAGTTGAGAATCTCCTATAAAAATCCTTTCATTTCATCAATTTTGGGTAAAAGAAACGTCATCAACCACATACCCTACAAAATACCCATCATATCGCCACTTTTTGGCCCATCATGATCTTGCACATACTCGGTACCATGACATTTACACCTATCTTTGTGATAATATCCTATCACTTGACCTTCCATGAAATCAACAAAAATCCTTTATCCAATGTACTTCCCGCTATACCATCATGGGAGATACACTTTATCATTGTGGGTATGATGGTACTCTACTTAGGTGTCTAGACAAATTAGAAGCTCACATTGCATTACATGAGGTGCATAGTGGTGTTTGTGGGGCCCATTCTAATGGCATGGCCTTAGCCAAGAGGATTCTCAGAGCTAGATATTATTGGCCTACAATGGAGCATGACTCTTGCAAGTTCATGAAGAAATTCCTACCTTATCAACAACATGCGGATTTCATACATTCTCTCACACAAGATTTGCAACCTATCATAGCACCATGGCCCTTTTCTCAATGGGGTTTTGACTTGATTGACAAGATCTACCCTACATCTTCTAACAGCCACACTTTTATCATCACATCCACTGAATACTTCACCAAATGGGTGGAAGCAATTCCACTCTCCCAAATAATAGGTATTCAGATCTCCAAATTCATCCTTTTCTATATTCTTTGCAGGTATGGAATCCCTTCCACCATCATCACTGAAAATTGAAAAGCCCTTCAAAAACTAGTTCATGAAACATCTTTATGAGACTTATCATATCCAACATCATTGGTCCACACCCTATTACCCACAATGTAATGGTCAGGTGGAGGCAACCAACAAAACACTTATCAAAATCCTTAAAAAGGTGGTCAATAACACTGGTCGAGATTGTCACCTCCATCTGCATCCCACCCTCTGGGATTATCATACATCCATCCACACTCCCACTGATGCCACTCCATACTCCCTCATTTATGGTGTCAATTCCATCTTTTCGATCAAAGTCGAGATCCCATCTCATAGAATATCTTTGAGTAACCTCATAAGTCATGAAAACACTCGGGTTGCACGACTCAGTCAATTAGAACTCCTAGATGAAAAGAGTATCAGGGCTTACAATCATCTTCAAGCATACCAACATCATCTTAAGAGGAGCTACAACAAGAAAATTCCTCCTCGTCAGTTTAATGTTGGTGATCTAGTCCTCAAGGAGAATCAGTGGTGTATGTGCAGGATCATGATGGGCCAAAACGTGGTGATATGATGGGTATGTGGTTGATGACTTTTTTTTACCCAAAATTGATAAAATGAAAAGGGTTTTTAAAGGATATTCTCTGCTTTCCACCAATATAAATTATGTTTTACTTTAAATTTAATAAATAATTATTGTTCATTTTCTATTTGAATTATGACTAAAGTCATGATTGATAGGCTGATTGAAAAAAATCTATAGCTTTCAAATGGTATTACATTTTTTGAATCTGAAGCATGCGTCACATTCTATGCTTTGCATACTATAGGATTTTTTAAAAAATTGAATTTCATGAAGTTTTGACCAAGTTAAGGTGGTTAGACATCGAGTTTTTATATTTTTTAAAAGTTGTAATAAAAATTCATAATTAATTATTTACTTGGAAAAAAATTACAAACAACTATGCATCACATCGGGACATGAGTCCTCTACTTATATATAAAATATTATAAAAAAATATTATCATTTTATTGTGGTTAGGTGGTTAGACAGACACCTACTTCTTATTTTTCCCTAAAATTTAAGTGCTACTACATTGAAATTTTGAAATTTTCACCAAATAGATTTTTTAAAATAAACATAGTAGTTTAGAAACTACATTCAATTTTCTATAGATTATATTCTTACATTTTTTTGAAACAATATAGATAACTTATTTAATTTTTTACGTCAAATTTCCTAACTCTGATTTTTCTAAATTTTTTCGCCACTTAAGGGCCTATTTTTTCCATGATCATCCTACACATACCCAGTGTACTCAACAAGATCAAGACAAAAAAGGAAATTTTGAGGCTAATTAGTTGTGTCCTTATTTGGTCACAACTAAATATGGTTCTGGGGCATATAGTCTTGCTACACTTGAAGGGGAGTCCCTAGAGGAGCCTATCAACATCATGCACCTGAAGAGGTTTTATACCTAAGTCAACTAGGTTAACCTATCCTAAAAAATACCAAAAAAAGTAAAAAGTGGTACAAAATACAAAAAAAAAAAAGTCAAAAAATCCAAAAATAGTCAAAGAGAAATAATCCATCATATGGGGAAAACCACCCTTTGTGGCACCTTGGATAAGTATGTTTGGTGAAAACCTCGCAACAGGCGCCATTCATAGATGGCTTAATCATTATCTACTTTTCATCCTAGTTACTTTATGCTTCCATCCATTTTATCCTTGCATCCTATCCTAGCATCCTATTGATCTAGTCCTTTCATTCGTGTCTACTCATCCATCGCTTGGTATGTTTTGGTTTAGCATTGGACAATTTTCATTGACTATCCCCAATCCTAAGCTTTTAGTCCTAATCTGAGCTTGTGTCATCTATCTACTTTTCCCATTGGTCTCACGCCTTCACTTAGGGTCCTTCACTGTGTCGGTCTTCATTAGGTCTCATCCTATCATGTCATTAATAATGAATCCAACTGCATACACCTTAATTTAAAACAAATGGATAAGATCGTACAGGTAACACAGTCTGCCTGGAAAATATCCTTAGTAGTTACTAGTATCTGAAATAGTACGGTCTGTAGACTGATCTAGATCTCCCCATGGGGCCTTTTTCTATCCTATCATGTTAGTCCCCCATCATTCATCCATTTGGTTCCATCTTTTGTTGTCAATCTTTTTTCGAACTACGTTTCCCCTACACTTTCACATAGGCAAGGTTGATCATTTGATCAGTCACTGGGGCATTTTTCCATCTTGTTTTTTCATCCATCATCATCTCCATTTTCCTCTTTTCACTTTTATCCATGGTTAGTTGTTAGTCTTTTATCAAACTACAAGGGCTCTGCGCTTTCATGTAGGCAAGGCTAATCTTTGATCATCCCCTGAGTGCCTAGATCCTTAGGGCGTGTTAGACTTGTGTCTTGTGTCGTGTCATCGTGTATGTCCCTATCTAGCTAGTTTTTAACAAACAAGATCCACTAGTCTCCCAAGGTTCAATCAGTTTCGATTATCCCGAGTCATGTCAATCACTTAGTTTAGTCTTCATCTTTGGTCTTAACAGGATGCATCCTTCCTACATCATACCACATCAATCCTATCCACCTTTTGATCCTGTGGCAAAGGACATTTGAAATCAATTGTCCTCTTGTGATGCTTTTGGAATTTTTTTCTTTTATCATTTGAGCTTCCTATTATACCTTGTCAGGGTCACCTTGATCCATCATATCATGGTGCGCTTTGACTGGTAAACATAGGGGCATATCTTGATCTTTTGTTTGTTTCTATCTTCTTGGTTGTCCCACTTAGTACCCACCAAGATCCTTGTGGTATTGTGTTATGTTGGGGCATCCTTTGTGCTTGTGGTTATCCCAATGCCTGCCCTGACCAAAGTCATTGTGACTTTGGGGTGTTGGGATAGCCTTCTTGTCTATTTTATTTGTTTCATGCATTAGACACTAACCTACCCTGGTTCCTCATTCCTTGGCATATCGTGTCTTATGCTATAGAAAAAATCAATGCTCCGAGTTGGAAAAATAGAATTAGGATTGTATTTCATTTCTCATCCCGCATTGCATTTATCCTCCATCCATGCTTTCCCTAACCTATGATTAGTGATTTTGGTTGTGCAAACATTTTTATTTTACCTCCTTTTCTTCTTAGGATTCCTATGGTTTTAACAGGTGCAATATCACACACCATTTCTCATCTTGATATATGATGCATTATCACACGCATCATTCACACAGGTTACATTCATCATTATGCCAACAATACCAAGGTCATCTCTACTATCAAATCCATGGGCTATGACATGCAAAATGAGCAAAGCAAGTGAGATTGATACATAACCATAAGGAAAATCATGGTTTTCATAGAAACAGGTGAATCCAATCATTGATTAATCTTGATTGATGTCATATTAAATGTAGAAAGCACAATTTCATCCCATGTCGCATTTTGCATTATCATGTTCTTTTTAGGTTGTTTAGTCTGATCTTAATTGGTTATTCTAAGCATCTTAATTTCATTGCATCTCATGTCATCTCATGTTCATTTAGTATAGTTATTTTCATCTTAAGATGTTTAGTATAATATATATTTTTTATCCTCAACATCTTAGCTTCATTGCATCTCACTTGGAATTTTACATTATCACGTTCATATTAATTTGTTTAGATTAATCTTGATTGGTTATTCTAAGCATCTTAAGTTCATTACATTGTTGTTTCATTGCATTATCTTTTTAGGTTGTTTAGAGTCATTATTCTAAACATATTAGTTCATCTCATTGCATACATTGCATTATGTTGCATTCATTTGATTTATGCATGACATTATTACATATGCATACATCAATTTTTTCATTCATTATATCACATTTCATTTTCACATCATAATCTAATCATATACATCACCACTTGCATCACAAATCATTAGTCTCATGTTCATAGCATATCAAATCATAAACCATCCATCAAATCCTGCATCACAAAGCGTTAAAGATAATGTGTAAGGACCAGAAATCTCATTTACTATTTGTATCTTTTAGTTTCCAAAATAATTTAATAGAGAAAAATAATTATAAGAAGGTGCAGAAAAGAGAAAAAATTAAATTACTTTCATCACTAAATTCAAATGGAATAACATACATTAATGATTTATCATCTCAACAATACATTTAAATTCAAATACTATAATGCAATTAAAAAAATAACAAGATCATAAATGCAACCACAATAGAACCATAACACGAGAATTTCATTAATGGAAAACCCTCTTAGGGATGAAATACCACTTGTAAAAGTGCCTCATTAGCTTAATGAAATTCCTTTCTAGCAGCGCCTTACTAGCTACACATTCTCAATGGTTAAAAGATGCCTCACTGGAAATGATCATACTATCTCATTGACATGACCATTCATTCCATATTTCTAGATATTGTGAATATCACACATAACAAGGAGCATAAGGAAGTTCTTTCACAAGTTACATAAGTCTATAAGAAACATTTACAAGTTTCACCAATGCATCATCCTTGCATAGGGAATTAAGGTAATGCCAATCTATCATGAATCACTCCCAAGTATTTGTATATAACACCATTCTACCTCCAATAACCTGTCAAATATCACACAATTACACTGAAAGCCATAAGCCAATCACATAAAGCTTCATGAAAGTAATCCTAGGCCTACTAGAATGTACACATTCCTATGAAATTATAACAATAATTCTTACTTCTAAGCTCATTGATTCATAGAGGTTTCAACAATAAGAGAATAGTACTCTAAAATAGTTAAGAAGGTGTAGCTCATGTATGTATGAGAATACCTTCATAATCTAGAGAATAAATGAGTATACATTCTTATAAAATCAATATCTCAATTTATTTTGCTAAAAAAAAAATCATCTTTCTAATTATATAGAGAAAAGGCTTATGTATTCATTGATGTAGCACAATTACTATGCGATATACCCAAAATAGATGAGAAATTGTTATTTTCACTAAATACTGAAGCAAAACACTTCCAACATTGATCTTCTAAAATGGAAACGCATAATGAGTTATTGTGAATAGACAAACCAAATTATGACATGAATCATGTTATATAAATTCACAGAAGTACTACAGATACAACTTAAATTAGATTTTTAAAAGGAAAATGAAATGCTATTATTATCCACAATATAATTAAATTCCATAGAACCAAAGAAAGGTTAAATGTAAATACATACTTGCAATGTTAAAAGACAATTGCAATTTACGGAAAAATAGATAAAGTAAACATAACTTATCAAACTAGCACATCCACAATGCATTAAAGTATTAGCTTACCTTGAATATTGTGTGGTGCCTCTAAAACCACATTCATAATTGCACGAAAAAGACCTTATCACTGAGTTACATAGTTCCATCCGCCTCTCATTGAACACAACCAACTAGTGAAGGTATGCATTTGTAATTTTCCCGTAGTTGAGTGGAGTAGAGATTTAAGAGTAGCAACAGAATGGAGGGTTAAGATTCATATTGTAGATTCCACACAGGATAATTTAGAGAGAGAGAAAGTAAAAAGTGGTTGAAGAAACCTTTTAACTCGTATGAAATTCCTTAAACAAAAGTGGCCTTCAAAATGTATCAAAGTGTATTTTAATTTTATTTTTATACACTAAAGCAACAAGCAATCTATCAGATGATGCATGCAGTATATCTTCAAGCTCATTGCATTCATCAATGCTAGTTTATATAGAACATATTTTGAGGGCACTCTTTAGCCAAAGCTTCAACTCATAGTTCATCGAAAAGAATCTAATCCTATCTCATTCAGTTGATACCAGATGACTTTTGATCGTTTTCATTTCAAAAAAGCTCTAATAAATACCAACCATTGCTTACCATGAAAATAGCTTCCTTTATTTGCATTTGCTTGTATTCAAACTAGTAGTGGTCTGCAAGTTATGAACACTAAGATCTAATCTTACATTTACAAACAAAATACTATCCACTGTCCATACCCATTACATTTACAGTCACATGTAGTCTATTAAATTCCTACCGTATAATTTATATGAATCATTATATACATAAACATGCATACATGTGTATATATATATTTGTATATATAAATATATATACAGTTAAAATATACATAGTTGAAAATATCATAAATATGCACCTAATGGAATATTAAACAATTGGAGAATATCATATAAATCAAATAGAGTTCACCGAAGGCAAGTCAAATGTTCTAAACTCAATATTCATGTGCAACTACAGAGAGGCAACCCCTAAGTGATGTGCTGCCTGTGGAGGGGTGACTGCCTCTACATGTAGCCCTCCCTCAATGGGGGCACGACTGTAAGCCAAGCCTGTTCATAAAATCTCTCATCCAACAGGGATTAACCCAACAATACACTAAATATAGTTTCGTCACTATTTATACCTTCACAGAAAGAAGTAAAATATACGGCTCAAAATATTTGGTTTTGATTTCAAAAATTATATGTATAGGTGTGGTATATTTAGATATATATGTATATATATACACTGTATGATATATATATACATATATATTTAAATATATAATATTAATAAAGTCTAAAACAATATTATAATTGAAAGAACAAATTAAACCTAATTTTGTATATAAAATAATCAATAGAGGGAGTTGCAAATATATATATATATATATAAATGAATAGAAAAGGACATACAAATTGTACAACTATGACAATAAAATTGATACAACAAGCACCCAAATACAGTGAATATGCACAAATGGGTTTCAAGAGAAATTCAATCTTTTCACAATACAGTCAATTCTTCACACAATTTGTAATTGAAATACATTGGAAAGGATTTAAAAACCTGGAAATCACTTTCAGCTTGGGTATCCTCTTCTTGTTTTCTCTTTTTTGTGTTCTTGATCTTTTGGAAATCACTTTCTGAAAATCTTTCCCCTTCTTGCTTTTCCTGTACACTTCTCTCTCCTTTTTGCCACCATTTAATTTACTATTCCTCTGAAAACTCTACCCGACACCCATTCTTTTTTAGTTATTGTTCTTGCAAAGAAAGATTAAGTTCAACAAACCATATTGTGTGTTTTCGTTAATGATTTTCCTTCTTTTAAAGATTTCTTTTAGTTTCCCAATACCTAATCTTGAAAATAAAAAAAATTATTTTCATGCACGATATTTATCCTTGAAAATTAATAATAAAGAAATTCTATTTTTAGTTGCAAACTAAGTACTTAACCTCAGTAAATAGTTACAAAATTCCATTTTTTAAATTTCAAAAGAAATAGTTATCCTAAATAAATAATAAAGAAATAACATTTAATTACAAATTAAATATTCATTCCAAATAAATAATAATAAAAAATTAACATTCACTTAAAATAATTATTTTAAATAACAAGCATTATCATTTATCTACAATTAAATTATAATTAATCCTTTTGGTTTCATTGCACTTTTATTCTCCTATGAATTTATTTAATTAACAATTTAGAAGTACAAACAATATAATCATTCACTAAATTAAATACTAATGCATCAAAATAGTATTATTGAATTATAAATTACTTATTGAAAATAGGGGTTGTGACATCTTTCCCCCTTAAAGAATCGTTGTCCCGATGATCAACTTAACTAAAAGATAAAAGAAAAATTTCATACCTCCTTACTCTGTTTTACCTTAATGCCACAATCAACCCACCTAACAAGGATATTGTCCTTTCAAGCATCCATTTGTTTAGAACAACAAAATTTCATGTGGCTAGCATTCATAAACTTCCACATCTTGTTATCACATCATGGCTTCATTAAATTCACTCTATTTACTTAAATAATAAAAGCATGCAAACTGATTTATTTCTTTCATACAATCTTCTATATCTTATTCAAATCTTTTCATATTCCAAGATATTTACCGGTAGATGGAAAAGAATTATGTTCATTTTTTCAGCATGCCTACTCGTATGAGATGTTACAATAATTTCCTCTATGATGATAAACAAGCATCCCATACTATTTGTTATCATCATTAGCAAATTAAAATACTAAAAAAAGAAAAATCTCAACAATTTGAGGATGTCAAACAATTACAACAAAGTCTTCATTTAGATCAACAACATAAAAGATAAGAAGATCAACAAGTTACAAAAGATCACCAATATGAGTAGAAACATCAAAGATAAGAAGATCACTTACTAATAAAAAAGGTTCAAGTTTATTACCATAGCAATATGGAATACCAGATATCAGGATGATCATCAAGAGCTCAATGTTGATTCAACTAGTTACTAAATTTCACAACAAAAAGTAAATTTTTATTAGCAAAGGTATCTGTAACTATGTGATATGTATAATCCCTTTACCCTTTTACAAATGCAAAAAAAGTGCATCCAAGAGAAGTGCATTTCATCCATTGACTAAACAGGCCATACAATGATCCATGCAATGATACATATCGAGTTTCTGAATTACAGAAAGAAAATAAAACATTTAATCAATCTCCAGCTGCCATAACCTAGTGGTCTTCTGCAAGTTGAAGGTGAAGAGCATGTTTAAGGTGCTTTTCCCACCCAACCATGAAGCATAACACTTCCTCGGGATTCTTCCTAACTCGAAGAACACCCGACCCTACATGAGGCACTTAGAAACCAATAATAATAGGGTAGGAGGGAAACTCTCGATGCATACCTAATGCCTTATATGCACTCTTATACTAGAATGAACATATTTTTTGCATACAAGATGTGGTAGATAAACATATAAAAATTCTAGGCATTCATTATCCATCTATTTCAATGGTACAACTCACTTTGGCCAAAGCATATAAATAAAATTTAGTTGATCTTGGAAAAGACGATCACCTTCATTGTTAATCCACATTCGGCATCCTATCCTGGAAGGTAAGCTTAAAATTTATCACACAACACATTCAACAAGATTTTTTTTTTTTGCATAGAATAAGGACCAAATGATATAATAGTGTATAACCTGCTCAAGTGCACATAGAATGAATAACAAACAAGAATACATAAATACCTAGTGCCTAACTCATACAGGGTATGAATACATAATTTACTTGTAGTGCCTCACTAACACAAATATGAAACATGTCTTGTATACTTGATGTGCATTACTCATTCAAGTTTTCATACAATGAATATGGTAAGTGCATCTCTCACACAAGTGCATTGCTCGCACAAAAGGTGAAATATGCATAAATTACAGTAGTGCAGTTATAGTGATCATTACTCAATCCAATAAACACATTGAGTATCAAAAGTATATCTCACACACAAATAAGGAATGCAATAACTACTCAAGTGCGTTATCCACACAAAGGAATCAAGAACTTACTCTAGTGCATCACTCACACAAGAACAACAATAATATGAAATATGCATCACTCACATTAGTATAGTGAAAATTTCTCGTTCAAGTATAGATATAAGTACAATTAAGGAATAAATTTTCTATGATATGCATAAAATAATTCATACAGATGTGTCATTCACATGGAGCATGAGAAGCGTATTATGGAACTAGTATCATTATCATATAGTGCATATGTACAAGTACTTTCACTAAAAACAATCAAGCATATAAGATTCATCACATCAATCACTTCTACCTTTGCCTAATAGACAAATCAAGTTATTTATCAAATCAACTTCTATCATGATTTACCAATGAAGAATCTCAAGATATTAGAACCTCACATTTTCAAAAGATCCCATGGATTCTATTAGATCCAAATTCTGTAAGAATAAGACGTTGCTCAACAATCCACTTGCCCAAAGCCTAGTACAAATACAAACATTCTCACCTTAAAACATCCCTCTTAGGGTTCCTATCTTCAAGAAGGCTCAACCAATATTTATCCATTTTTATCAACTTTAATTACTTCACAGATGTTTTTCCTTCTTCCTCTCATCAAAAATTTATTCTTTTCTTCTTCCCTTGTATCCTATCAACTCATTCATCCTTTACATCATCAGAGAGATCTCTCTTCACAATATATTTCTCTTATTAATCCATTTTTATTGCCACATCGTCATTCATGGGTTTTCATCATCCCTCTTACTAGAAATTCATATGAAAATGTGACTAAGGTGAAAGGGCCTCACACCTCTAGATTTCCTTGAATGATCAATTATGTCTAGACTTCTAATTGGTTCCAATTAACCATCAAAGAATCACCCATACTGGGGTTCACTTTTCAATGCAACAGGTTCATATACTACAATGCAACCTAACCACAAAAGACTGAAGGCCCGAGTATTGAACCTGGGTGCTTTGATACAAAAATGTAAGGTCCGGAAATCTCATTTACTATTTGTATCTTTCAATTTCCAAAATAATTTAATAGAGTAAAATAATTATAATAAGGTGCGAAAAAGAGGAAAAATTAAATTAGTTTCATCACTAAATTCAAATGGAATAACATACATCATTGAATTATCATCTCAACAATACATTTAAAATCAAATATTGTAATGCAATTAAAGAAATAACAAGATCATAAATGCAACCACAATAGAACCATAACACAAGAATTTCATGAGTGGAAAAACCTCATAGGGATGAAAAACCACTCGTAAAAGTGCCTCATTGGCTTAATGAAATGCCTTTTTAGCAGTGCCCTACTGGCTACAAATTCTCGATGGTTAAAAGATGTGTCACTGGAAATGATCATATTGTCTCATTGACATGACCATTCATTCCATATTTCTAGATATCATGAATATCACATATAACAAGGAGCATAAGGAAGTTATTTTACAAGTTACATAAGTCTATAATCAACATTTACAAGTTTCACCAATGCATCATCCTTGCATAGGGAATTAAGGTAATGCCAATCTATCATGAATCGCTCCAAGTATTTGCATATAAGATAATTCTAGCTCCAATAAACTCTCAAATATCACACAAGTACACTGAAATCCATAAGCCAATCACATAAAGCTTCATGAAAGTAAACTTAGGCCTGCTAGAATGTACACATGCCTATGAAATTATAACAAGAATTCTTACTTCTAAACTCATTGATTCATAGAGGTTTCAACAATAAGAAAATAATACTATAAAAGAGTTAAGGTGTAGCTCATGTATGTATGAGAATACCTTTATAAGCTACATAATAAATGAGTATATGTTCTTATAAAATCAATATATCAATTTACTTTTCTAAAAAGAAAATTGTCTTTCTAATTATATAGAGAAAAGGCTTATGTATTCACTTATGTTGCACAATTACTATGTGATACACCCAAAATAGATGAGAAATTGTTATTTTCACTAAATACCGAAGCAAAACACTTCCAACATTGATCTTCTAAAATGGAAATGCATAATGAGTTACTGTGAATAGACATACCAAATTATGACATGAATCATGTTATATAAATTCATAGAAGTACTACAGACACAACTTAAATAATATTTTTAAAAGGAAAATGAAATGCTATTATTATCCACAATATAATTAAATTCCATAGAACCAAAGAAACGTTAAATATAAATACATACTTGCAATGTTAAAAGACAATTACAATTTACAAAAAAATAGATAAAGTAAACATAACTTGTCAAACTAGCACATCCACAATGCATTAAAGTCTCAACTTACCTTGACTGGTGTGTGGTGCCTCTAAACCCACATTCATAATTGCATGAAAAATACCTTGTCACCGAGTTACGTCGTACCACCCACTTCTCATTGAACATAGCTATCCAGGGAAGGAATGTATTTTTAATTTTCCTATAGTTGAGTGGAGTAGAGATTTAAGAGTAGCAACGAAATGGAGGGTTAAGAGTCATATTGTAGATTCCATACAGGATAATTCAAAGAGAGAGAAAATGAAAAATGGGTAAAGAACCCTTTTAAGTCGTATGACATTTCTTAAACAATTTCCCTTCAAAATGTATCAAAGTGTATTTTAATTTTTTTTAATACACTAAAGTAACATGAAATCTATCAAATGATGCATATAGTATCTCTTCAAGCTCATTGCATTCATCAATGCCAGTTTATATAGAATGTGTTTTGAGGGAACTTTTCAGCAAAAGCTTCAACACATAGTTCATCAAAAAGAATCTAATCCTATCTCATTCAGTTGATACCAGATGAATTTCGATCATTTTCATTTTAGAAAAGTGCTAATAAATACCAACCCTTACCATGAAAATAACTTTCTTTATTTGCATTTGCTTGCATTCAACTAGTAGTGGTCTGCAACTTATGAACACTAAGATCTAATCTTACATTTGCAAACAAAATAGTATCCACTATCCATACCTGTTACATTTATAGTCATATGTAGTCTATTAAATTCCTACCATATAATTTATATGAATCATTATATACATAAACATGCATACATGTATACATATATATATTTGTATATATATATAAATATATATACAGTTGAAATATACATAGTTGAGAATATAATAAATATGGGACTGATGAAAATTAAACAGTCAGAGAATATCACATAAATCAAATAGAGTTCACCGGAGGCAAGCTGAATGTTCTAAACTCAATATTCATGTGCAACTATGGAGAGGCGACCCCTGAGGGATGTGCTTCCTATGGGGCATCCCCTCTCCATAGGCCGTGACATGTGGAGGGGTGGCTACCTCCACAAGAAGCCCTCCCTTAGTGGGGGTGTGGCTGTAAGCCAAGCCTTTTCATAAAATCTCTAATCCAACAGGGATTAACCCAAAAATACACTAAATATAGTTTCGACACTATTTATACCTTCTCAAAAAGAAGTAAAATTTGACAGTTCAAAGTATTTGGTTTCGATTTCAAACATTATATGTATAGGTGTGTTATATTTAGATATATATGTATATATATACATTGTATGATATATATACATATATATTTAAATATATAATATTAATAAAGTCTGAAACAATATTATAATTGAAAGAACAAATTGAACCTGATTTTGTATGGAAAATAATCAATAGTGAGTTGCAAATATATATATGTAATGCTAAATATATATACATATACATATATATATATAAATGAATAGAAAAGGACATATAGATTGTACAACTATGACAATAAATTTCATACAACAAGCACCCAAATATAGTGAATATGCACAAATGACTTTCAAGAGAAATTCAATCTTTTCACAATACAGTCAATTCTTCACACAATTTGTAATTGAAATACATTGGAAAGGATTTAAGAACCTGGAAATCACTTTCAGCTTGAGTATCCTCTTCTTGTTTTCTCTTTTTCCTATTCTTGATCTTTTGGAAATCACTTTCTAAAAATCTTTCCCCTTCTTCTTCTTGCTTTTTTTGTATGCTTCTCTCTCCTTATTGCCACCATTTAATTTACTATTCCTCTGAAAACTCTACCCGACACCTATTCTTTTTTAGTTATTTTTCTTGTAGAGAAAGATTAAGTTCAAGAAACCATATTGTGTGCTTTCGTTAATGATTTTTGTTCTTTTAAAGATTTCTTTTAGTTTCCCAATACCTAATCTTGAAAATAAAAAATATATTTTCATGCATGGTATTTATCCTTGAAAATTAATAATAAGAAAATTCTATTTTTAGTTACAAATTAAGTACTTATTGAAAATAGGGGTCGATACATAATGTATTTCATCCATGTCATCTACATAGGCATAAACATAAACAATCATAGACGCGTGCATATATCATAATCATCTACATAACCCATAATAAATCACATCCATACACATGCACATAAATAAGCATCTATCACATAATCATCACATGGTCTTGATAATGTCCATCACATATCATATAAATATCCAAATCTCATAAATCATAACAAAGTCTAGAATAATTCTGTCATAAAAGCATAAATACATGTCCATCAGGTCATTTAATAATCATCAAATAAAATATAGGTACGAAGCTCTGATAAAATGTTGAGCCCACATCAATGAATGAGATAATCCATGTCTCATATGCGCTATGAAATCTATAGTCCCTATCTCTATGTACTACATATACACCCTACACTTTTCAAAAACTATATCTTTCCCCCTCCTCTATCCTCATTACCTTATGCTAGCTCCATCTAATCTCTACGAAGAGTCTGTCGTTGATCGTCTTCCCCTAGGAGGTGTCTCACAGAAGCTGTTGTACCCACGCATGTGTGTGGCTCCTGAGAGGGATGGTTTTGGCATTTGAGGTACTTGTATGACATAGGGAGATACTCTCTATGTGACATCTGGGACTACCTAATGATATGCAAACATATAATAAGCTACCTCTGTCCTAGCATCTATCACCTTTGCGGCTTGCACCCTGACTACATCTCTCTCCATACTATACTTGTCCCTTAGTCTTGTGATGAATCTCCTCTCCTGCTCCTATGAATCTTGAGCCATTATCATCCGATCAACTTGTGTCTATAGTTGGTACATCTTCTCTGTAGTCTCATCCTTCTCATCCTGCATAGCCTATACCTATGCCTCTGCTACCTTGACTCCCTCTAGAAACACCCCTACATCTCTTGTTGTCATCTCTACACACTCTGCCCTATCTCAAAGCTCATCCCTCTCCCTCCTCATCTCATCCAACCCCCTTTGCATCTCCACCACCTATCTCTTGAGGTCATCCCTCTCTGTGTCATCCTCCTCTACCCTCTGTAATGCTTGATCCACCAGATCTCCATAATCCCTCTGTTCCTCTGCCTATAATTTGGCTACCTTGCCCTACAATCTATCCCGATCTACCTCCTACTCCCTTAGTTTATGCTTTGTAATCCTCAGTATCCCTAGAGCTCCTATCAATAGTACCATGAGATCCTCAAGTGATGGCGGCATATAGGGCACTATCTCTAGTGGATGCATATCTAGAGCATTTACCTCCACTACATGTCCCTCTCCTCTCCCCTCTCCCTCTCCTTAGGCCTCCATCCCAACATCCCTATTTGCTCCCCTCCTCTGCCACCCACCTCTCCTCCTACCTCTCTTATGTTGTGTGGCCAATCTCCTCTCATCCTCTAAGCCATATCCTAGTGCCCCTATAATAAGGTGCATTGTCATGATCTACCCCGGACTATAGTCTGTCCACCATGCAAAGTACCACACTATTATCTTTGCATCTGCCATCCCTCCTCTCCCAGGATAGGGTACCAACTATAAGTCCTCCCACATCTAACTTGCAAAGTAACCCATGATCTGATCCCCCCATAGGTACTCTCACCTAATCTGTCAGAATCTCTAAGGCCTTGTATGGATGTCCTACTATATACCAAATTGTCTTGTGACCCTATCTGGCTTGTGGAGCTCAACGATGTACGAGTCTCGCCTAATCAAGTAGCACACTATGAAGAAATAGCCCATGTTCCTCCTCTCAGCCTCCCTCCATCTAGAAAACTATCACCTCTAATAGGGTCTCCATATGATCTGCTCCTCCCTCAAGTCATCCAATCTCCTCCTCCATGCCTCTAGATCACTCATGTCTAGGTAGTGGAGTCGCCAACTGTACTTTGTACCATACCAGTATGCTACTAGTAGTGTCTCATCCTGAGTCCCTGCTATTAGAATCCCTAGCCTCACAATGATCATATGCTTCTAGGCCCAAACCTGAAGTAGTGTCGCATGTGACATTGAGGGCCCTCTTGTAGCAAACCATGTGCATGTCCCGATACAACTAGGAAAACATGTAGGCCCCCCATGCAAACTATCACTCCGATCACTCCATAATATGGCATACAACCTCAATAACCTTGAGGCTGCAAAAGCATCCACTCTTGTGTAGCAGTAGAATTCCACTAATCATGCCACAAAGGTACAACAGCAGTGCAGGCACATCCAATCCAACGCACAAGTCCAAATCCAACTCCTTCCCCTGAATGGGGAGATCAACTCATCAAAAAATCACCCATAGACTCCTATCTAGATCCCGACCCTCACTCTATGTCTAGCTAACCAAGTGCCCTATGATGGATGACCAAAGAATTCTCCACATGTCCTCCAACGTCATTGTCATCTCCCCTATTAGGAGATGGAAGGTCGACGTCTCCAAGCTCCACCTCTCCATCAATGTTGTCAATAGTGCCCAATGTGTTCTAATGTTGGGATATCCCAACATGTGGTGTAGCCTTTCCTGTGCTAGTGTCGTGTGATCATGGCCATTCATCACCCTAATTGTCACCTCCAAAACCACTAAATGCCTCTCTCAATTCCTCAACGTCTCAAAGTTTTCCATCCACACAAAACATTCTATCAGTATTTCATATTTTTTTCTATCATTTTTCCCTTGCCTCAGATTCTGGCGAATTCACCCCTATTTAGGATGAATTCACCTATTTTATTGGAAAATTTTCCCCTTTCCTATCCTCTCGCTAATTCACTTGTTTTCTTGGTGAATTCCCCCATTTCCCAGTCTGCATCTGAATTCACCTCTTTTATTGGTGAATTTTCCTCTTTTATTGGCGAATTCACCCCTTTCCTTGGTGAGTTCATCCTTTTCTAGGTTTGAATGCAAGTTCACCTATTGTCCCCTAGAGGTGAATTCTTATTTGCCTATTTCCCTTGATGGGATATTTCGCAATTGCGCCTGTGTCTTTTTCCCATTAACGGAAAAATTTTCCCCCCTTTTGGGTGAAAACACATTCACCCTTCATCATCTTTAGCAATTTTGAAATCACCTATCTTTTGGCACCCTTGACTCTATGTCAAGCAAAAACACCCTTTCTTGGGGAGAGTTGATTTCACAATTGCCCCTCCCTGGTGTGTTCACCCCTGTGAATTGCACCTTCACCCCTTTCCTCACCCGTCATTTTGGATGGATGAATTTTTTGCATGGATGGGCGAATCCAGCCTTCTGCTACAAATTTGTGCCCTAGGTTTCCCAAATCCCCAATTAAAATTATGCATTAAAAATTTAAATCAAGTAACAAAGTGGGTTTCGAATCCTACCATGGTGTGGCACTTTGTGGTAGTAGTAGAACTACCACATCTTCTTGCCTCAGTGGATGA
This sequence comes from Sequoia sempervirens, assembly GCA_007258455.2. Classification (NCBI taxonomy): domain Eukaryota; kingdom Viridiplantae; phylum Streptophyta; class Pinopsida; order Cupressales; family Cupressaceae; genus Sequoia; species Sequoia sempervirens. The sequence goes on along the minus strand of VDFB02000003.1, from coordinate 618,271,899 downwards.
GCTCATCATCAAAAAATCCCTCATCCTTGCTCGACCCATCAACCATCCTCGTCACTTTCTTTCTCTCTCTCTCTTGCTTAGTCATCTGCCAAGTGTGCAAATGGTAAACAATAATTTGCAAATTTACTATTTATAAATTTTAACTTTTTCACCTATTTAGCCTTTTAAATCTTGGGTAATTTTTACCCTTTATTTAACCTCTTATTAATTCATTCATCCCTTTTCTTTTGTGAGCTGCCATTTGCACCCCATTTATCTATTTTCCTCCATTCAAAATCCATTTTTCATGGTTTTTTGTGCTCTATCGCATGGTGCCCTCCATTTCTCCCTATCAAGAAGTCACTTAGGGCCCCTTTTTCTTCCCCATCCACCCTCTCGAGGGGGCATACCCTGCCATTTTCCTCCATTCTTCCATCCTATTCATTTCCCTACGACATTGGGGTGTTCTCCTTCTTTTTCTTTACAATTAGAAAACCTACACAACTTCTCTCGCACTGGGGAATTGCTTGATAGTCCTTTCTTCTATCAAGTCATCTATATTTTAGTTTTCTTTGAAACACTATTATTCTAATAGTATTTCAAAGAGGGGAAAAATGTAGACATATGAATTTGACCACCTCCATATGGTCAAATTCACCCCTTTTATTCCTCTATCCTACATCCCTCATCTGCATTAATTAAATAATTTATTATTTAATTAATATTCCCTTTTTCTAATTTCCCTAAGGTAAATAATTAAATACTTTACCCCAAGTTACCTCCTTTCCTCCCTAAATTAAATAAATACTCTAATTTATTTAATTTAGTCATTTTCCCTTTATGAATTTAAATCAATTTTTAAATTCATTATTTCTCTCTCCCTATCCCATCCTCCATAATCTTCTCTAATCCTGATTGATTTAATTAATCTTTGATTAGGATGCACACACCCCTAATCCTGATTAGGGTCAAATCCTCCATAATACCCTGCTTGTCCCTAATTCTTCATTAGCCTCCTTAATCCCATGTTTGCACAATCCTAATCACTTGATTAGGTCAACCAAATCCTCATGTCATTTATGGAATACGTCCAAAGTCAACTTCATTTATTGCTTTCTTCTTTTGGAGAAGGAAAACCCTTCCCCATGTAAATTCACATTTATTCCCCTTAGGCCTTCCAAGGAATTTTTAATTCCTTTCCTCATCCCCATGTGGATATTTGAGGAATTTTAAATTCCTCACATATCCCATCACCCACATAGGGACAAGGACCTCCTTTATGAGGAGATCTTGTCCAAACCCCTAGGTATACTATGAAGTACCTCCACCTCATCTCCCATTGACACCCCACTTGCCACATGTCAAGATGTGAGGGCTTGTGAGCTCTCAACTCACCCTAGCCCTTGATCTTGTCCATTGTGGCTTCATCTTGACCCTCCATTGTTTAGAGGCATTTCCCATAAAAATGGAGGAATTTACCCTCATTTGCAACAACACACTTTTGCACTCAAGTTTAGTTCTCACCTACACTTAGTAAATTTCCAAGCATCCAACATCCACCATTGTTGCATCTTTGAGCTCTCATCTCACATTCCACACAATAAACACAATCTCCATTGCATTCCCCATCTCATCCTCATCATTTTACATTACCTATTTTGCTAAGAAGGAACACACAAATCAAACGATCAAAAGGGCCAACCAAAATATCAATCTAAGCAAGGTAAATATTTCCAATTTCTTTGTATTTTGCTTATATTTTACTAGGACAATCTTGAGGTGATTGTTTGTGTTCTTTCTTTTGCATTTCCTTTAATTGTTTTGCATTTTTAGGGATAGAAACACTTGCACCACACATTGATCTCAAGATTAAATCTCAATCCTTGATCATTTATCATCAAAATTTATAAATGGGCCCCCTTGGAGCCCATTTATCTATGAAACAAATTAATGCAATGTTATTATCCTAGTGTAAAGAGAAACCACATACCTTGTGTTACACATGTTGAGAACAACTACACCATTGGGATAAAATAATACATTTTGGGATATTTATCATGTAGATAATTCAACCTCTTAGGGTCAATTAAAGGTGAAAAGAGAGGCAAGGTATAAGATTATTTTCTTTTTATTTTATCCTTTATTTTTTTCTTCATTTACCCTTGTTCACACAAACAATAGGTACTAAAAATAACTTGTACATTTACTTCATAATGTTAGTGTAAATATATTTATATTTCACATCTAGTTAGCATATATCACCCTTTCTAGGTTGACCCATTCACATTAGTGAAGTCTCCATTTAGATAATTTTATCTCTTTGTCTCACTTCATGTGGTTGAGGCACATATACTCACCTTTTGAGGACTTATTTTGTGTACACTTACACATTCTCAAACACTTGTCACATGAGAAAACATGTGTTGCACATTTAGAGGGGTAGTCAACGATTTAGTCCTACCTTTCTACATCATATTCCTTGCATTTATATTCAAGGTTAAGGGTATGTGCAAGATCATCATGGAAAAAATAGGCCCTTAAGTGACAAAATTTTTATAAAAATCAGAGTTAGGCAACTTGACATAAAAAATTTAATATGTTATCTATACTATTTCAAAAATATGTAAGAATAAAATTTGTAGAAAATTGAATGTAGTTTCTAAACTACTAGGTTTGTTTAAAAAAAAAAAATCTATTTGGTGAAAATTTGAAATTTGAATGCAGTGGTACTTAAATTTCAAGAAAAAAATAAGAAGTAGGTGTTTGTCTGACCAACCTAACCACAATAAAATGATAATATTTTTTTATAAGATTTTAGATATAAGTAGACAATCATGCCCCAATGTGATGCATATTTTTTTTCCAAGTAAATAATTAATTATGAATTTTTTATTACAACTTTTAAAAAAATATAAAAACTCGTATGTTGACCACCTTAACTTGGTCAAAACTTCATGAAATTCATTTTTTATTTTTAATCTTATAGTATGTGAAGCATAGAATGTGACACATGTTTCAGATAAAAATGTGATATCATTTGAAAGCTATAGATTTTTTCAATCAACTTATCAATCAAGACTTTAGTCATAATTCAAATAGAAAATGAATAATAATTATTTATTAAATTCAAAGTAAAGCATAATTTATATTCAGTGGAAAGCTAAGAATATCCTTTAAAAACCATTTTTGTTTCATCAATTTTGGGTAAAAAATAGTCATCAGCCACATACCCATCATATTGCCACTTTTTGGCTCATCATGATCCTGCACATACCCTTAATCATTATAAATTTATTGTAAGATTTGGCTATGGAGATAGCCACCCAAGATCTAAAGGCCCTATGGAAAGCTAATAATATGATTAACCTTTAGATCTTAGGTGGCTATCTCCATAGCCACCCAAAAGAGAGAAACAACAAGAAATTGCTAAGAAAGATGAGAAGGGAAAAACCCCGAGTGAGGAAAAAGCCCCCCCTCCAAAAAAAGAGAGAATGAAGAAGGTCAAGTGACCTCATGAAGAAACATCTTGCCCCAAGAGAGCTACTACATTGAAATTTCAAATTTTCACTAAATAGATTTTAAAAAAATAAACCTAGTAGTTTAGAAACTACATTCAATTTGCTCTGATTCTATTCTACATATTTTTGAAATAATATAGATAACTTATTCAAATTTTCACAAGTTGCCTAACTCTCGATTAATGAATGCTACTTTAAGATAGCTACAGATATGCAATTGTTGTGCATACTAATATTGTTATGCATATATGATTTGAGCCTACAAAATTGAGGAAGATTATGCTAGTTGGTCATTTTCCATAAAGGTCAACAAGGTGATCATTCAAAGGTCAATGAAGGGAAGACTCTCAATGGAGGGAGATTCCTAGTTTAAAATGAAGAATTATAACCGCCTTGTAAATGGTCTTAATTGTTTGTTGAGAGAATATAGGAGTTACTATTGTGCTAGATCTGCATTAAGGAAAACGTGCTTGACTAGATTCCATGCATGCATAGCCTCTTCTCTACTTTTTATGCTTTCCCTATAGTGGCATCCTCCTAATCTATTGGAGTTGACCACCTTGCTAGGTAGTTAGTAGTTTTTCTTCTTATAAATAAGACTTGAATGCTCCCTATTAGAAGGTTGATTAATCAAATGATGTACTTGCATTATTAGTTTTTTAGAAATATAGTTATGCTACTTGATTGTACTCATGCTTCCAATGAATAAAATGAAGTTATAAGTTCATGCATCTGAGTTTACATTTGTCTTAAGGGATACTCATCCAAGGGGTCCCACTTGGTGAGCATTCCATCCTTTATTTTAGTTAATAATCTGGCACTGTCTGTTCCTACAACCACTAGAATTCCATTCTATGACTGTTCTTGTAGCCAAAGCAGATAAAGTAGTTTTCTATTTTTTTGCTCAAATTTTCATTTTTGTCATGCGTTTCAGCTTAGTATAGTTTTTGGTTGATGTTCAACACTTATATTACTTCTTTCCAAGCAATTTACTTTTAGCATTATGTCTTCCTTAGCTATAGAAGGAATATGGCTACTATGGATTCCTAGTGCACATATTGTGCTGACCCATTTCAAGTCTACATCCCAGGGTTGAAAAGTTAAATGAACCTTCATGATGATTGAGATAGCTATTCAGATTAGATTTCCAATCTCTGAATCACAATTTTAAGGGATTAGTTGTTAAATCATTGTAGGAGGCCAACACATCCTATCATAAAATATAGACATTTGAATTTGAGTGACACCTAGAGAATCCTGTCAAGAGAAGAAAGGAGTTCATCTTGGCATACCAAGCCCGAGGGGCCTACTTGAGGCCATAGAGAGAATTTCACAATCTAAAAACCAAAGAAGAATCCTAAAAAAATCCTTGCAGTTGCTCCATGTAAATCTCTTTTTCAAGATCTCCATGAAGAAATGCACTCTTCACATCCATCTAATGGACAACCCATCCATGAGCTGCTGCAATGGTAAGAGTCAAGTGAATGGAGTTTATCTTAGCAACAAGGGAAAATGTTTTTGTATAATCAATACCAGGAACCTGTGAGAAACCTTTCGCCACAAGTCATGCTTTGAAATCTTCTATAGTTCCATTTGCTACATATTTAGTTTGATAGATCCACTTACATCAAACCATTTTCTCCCCTTAGGAAGAGGAACTAAGTCCCATGTGTGATTCCTCATCAAGGAACTATACTCTTCCTCCATTGTTGAATCCCACTTAGGAATGCCTAAAGCCACCTTGAAGGATTTTGGATCTGAATAAATACCAATGTAGACATGTGGAATATGTTCATGTTGTGACTGAGTCCTTAGAGTGTCTATAGGATCCCCAACAAGATTTCCTGCTAAATCAAGAGTTTTTCAAGCCCAACGAGGTCGTGAAGATGATGGGGATGAAGGACGAGAATATTTAACCTCAGAATGAGAACCCTATGAAGGTGTATCCTTGCGAGTCAGAGGTGAGGTAGAATCATCTGAGTCACTATCATCTAAGTCCACAATGGAGGAAGGATGAGGAGTATTAGAGGTCAAGCTAAGAGAGCTTTCCTCAAAGTGAACACTCCTCTCTATGAATAGCTTGAATGTGTCTCCAGATCCAAGAGTCGATACCCTTTAACACCATCTAGATATCCAACAAGCTTGCTTTGAGGTTATAATTCCTTGCACTTCTCTGGAGGAATGTGTTCCCAAGCTAAAGAGCCAAAAACTAGAAAATGTTGCACAACTGGTTTTCTACCACACCAAGACTCAAAAGGAGTCATTCCTTTTAATGCCTTGTGGGGAACCCAATTCTAAATGTGTGTAGCATAGTTAATGGCTTCAACCCAAAATTTTCTACCAAGAGAACACGCATGAATCATGTAGCTAGAAGTTTCCTTGAGAGTCTAGTTTTTCCTTTCTATATTACCATTCTACTATGGTGTGTATGCAACTGAATGTTGAATATTGATCCCTTCAAGAGTATGAAATTGTACAAGGTTGTGGTTCACATATTCTTGACCAATGTCAGTACGTAGAATCTTGATATGCTTTCTAGATTGTTTATCAACATGAGCCTTGAAAGTTTGAAACTTTTCAAAAACTTAATTCTTTTGGTGAAGAAAGTAGACCCAAGTGAATCTGGAGTAGTCATCAATGAAGGTGAGTGCATAGCAAGCCTTACTGAAGGACAAGAATAGAAATGGGCCTGCTAGATCAATTTGAACCAATTGAAGAACTTCTAAAGCCCTCCAAGAGTTCTCTTTCTCAAATTTCTCTTCTAGATGCTTACCCATTTCACAACCTAGACATACACCATTTGAAAAGTTGATGTGAGGGAGACCTGAGACCATATCTTGTGAGCTGAGCTGCTGAAGATGGTGGTAGTTAAGATGTCCAAATTGCTCATGCCATAACTTGCTCACTAAATTTGAGTGAAAGAGCAATGTTGTAGAAGGAGAACGAGGCACAAAGTGAGAAAATTTATATAACTAAGTCTCATGATTGGAATTTCCCATTACAACCAAGGCATTATCCTCAAGATCTTTGACCACAACTATGTCTAGAGAAAATTCAACTTTCTTTCCATTCCCAAGATGAGTGATTTGGTAGACTGAAAGAAGCTTGGCACACAAGTCAAGAACACAAAGAGCATTCTCAAATGATCCATCATCCATGTCAACTAAACCTTTTCCAACAAATTCCACTTGAGTATCATCACTTGTAAGAATGTGTGGTATTGTACAAGGCTCCAATGAAGAAAATTATTCTTTGTTAGAGCCCATGTGATGTGTAGCACTTGAGTCAAGTATCCATTGTTGTGACAATACTGTGGTTGCAACAAGTGCTTGTCCTTTTCCTTTCTTTGATTGTGAAGAAGTAGAAGGAGATGATTCCTTTTTGTAGGAAATGACAAGTTGATGTTATTCTTCTTGAGGAGATTAGTCAATTCATCAACTTGCTTAGCATGACAACGATGCTCATAATGACCAACTTTCTTGTAATATGCACAAGTTGGTTTCTCCTTTTGTGAATTCCCCTTCTTATAAGATGATGAAGAGTCTCCTTGCAAAGGAGAAGAGGATTGTTCTTGATCTTTGTGTGGCTTCTTCTTTGATTGCTTTTGTTTCTTATTAGATCCTAACCCATGTCCTACCACTAAAGCTTGTGACTTGGATGACTTGAGAATGTCTGTATTGATCAACTTTGATTGTTCAAGAATCAACATCTCTATGAATGAATCAAATGAAGGTGTAGTATAGGAAGCCTTACAATCAGACATGTGAAATCAAGCTAGAAGGTCAAGAGCATACTTGGGATGAGAAAAATTGATCCTAGAAGAGGACTATGTGATCTCAATCCCAAGAAAGTAGTGCAAGAGGCCCAAGTCAGTCAAGATCTTTGTGAAGAAATGTACTCTTCACATAATTATTATATTCAATAGACATGTTTTTGTGCTTATTTGTTCACTAGTAGAATGCTATCTTGATGTTGCATTCTAATCTTGGCTTCTCCAACAAATAAAAGGAGGTAAAAACACTATTTGAACATCATAAATCTAAAAAAATCCACTTAAATATAAATCTAACATAAATCTTAAGGGAAAGAAATAAAATTTGGACTATCTATTAATATCCAAAATTCCCAAATTAGAAGTAATAGTTTAAATCCAAAAAATATAAATTTTAATTCACTTTTCAATATTACATGTCACTTCAACATCCTAAGCAATTATGTGCCACTCTTCCAAACTTAAGTCAATATATCTCACTTGTTAGTCTTTTCCAAATGGCTACATGTTCATCATTTTCAATCGCTTTGTTGATGATGAATTTTTCCACACTATTTATTTATTTATAACAATATAAAAATTTGAAAACCTCTAATTAATACAAAACCACCCAAGCCCCTTATAATATGTTAAATCTAACTTCCAATTTTGTGTCCTCTTCCTCTAGGTTCTATTATTGATAATAATTGAATCTCCTTCAATAGATAGGTGGGAGATAACATAATTCTTGGCTAGAGACCCCTAGCACTAGAGCTTGAGTCTCTAATTCATTATTTGTGCCCCTTTACAACTATTAATTAGTTACTATGTGATTAAAGAGCCTTACAAATCACACAACCTACAATAGTCAAGCTTATATTTCCTCTTGAACCAAGGATAGTATAATCTAAAGAAATTTTACCAACCATTAAAGTGAGACACTCATATTGACTTAAGAAAGATAACCAAATGGTTAATTTGTTGCAATTCCCTCCATAATTTTTTTAAAATTTTTGACATTCCATATTACTTTGAGGCAACCAAGGTGGTCACTCAAGTTACAAAGTATACCAACTAGATCGATTCAAGCTTTAAGTCCCTAAATTGTAGAATATTGCCGATAAAAACTCAATGTGATTATTGAATAGTTTATTAGCAAGGGTTTCCCCTCCTCTTGGAATGAAAATTAAACTCTCTAAAATATAGAAGTGTATGGTCAAAATTTCACTAAAGAAGTAGAAGACATCAATGACATGTAAGAGATATTATATAGCTCAGAGCAAAAATATTTTGTCAATGTTTTAATCCATCTAAGTGGCCTTGGAATTAAATATTAAAGGAATTTCATACATGATGTTGACCAAATTGGCAAAAAATATTATGTTTTCAATTAGTCTTCATTTGCACCAAGTGTTTAGTGTGAGGCTCTAATATCCATCACCAATGCAAACTCATATTTATATCATTATTTTATTCTCAAAGATTTCGGTTCCTCATTGTTAGGGTCAATAAATGGCTCCTTCCTCAAGAAAGGTTTTGGTAATTCAAAAATAGATTCTCCCATCCTCTCAATTGTAAGATTGTGTTGAAAATTTAAAAAAAACTATCAAACCATGGAGAAAACTTATGATATTTTAGCTCCTAGATGGATAGTTAATAGATCAAATTTGAGAAATGGAAACATATACTTAATTGACACTCTTAAGACAAAATAAAGTATAATATTTTCTATAAGGATGATTTGATTTAGCCATAAATTGATATCTATAGTACACCAAGAGGTATAAATTTTAAGCCTATGAAGTTCATCATGCAAAATTAGGCTAAGTATGAATGTATTTTACCCAAGTTGACCAATTACCTAAAAATATGATACCTAGACAAAAAATCAATTATTAGATATATTAATAGGTATCCTTTTATAAGTCTTGCGAACTCTATGAGTATGTGAAATGAATAATGGATTCACATGAATCACAAATTCCCATCCTTTCATTGTCTCTTATAGAATAAAGAGTTGTTATAGAAGATATTTTCCAACAAGACCTCTCGGATTATTATAAATGATCACCCCTCTTTCTCTTTAAATTTAAATTTCATCATCCAACCAACACTCCCATAATAAGTTACATTCTAATGATTTGAAATGCATGGATAGACATAGGTAAAGTCTCCCATATGTTATGAAGCCCCTTAGGGGAATTATTGTAGGTGGTGCAATTGAAGCACAATTGAAGCATACAAAAATAGTCATCTTGAGCATGGATTCTCACCACATACAACTAGCTTATTGTCCCAACAGTTCATAGTAAGGGCCCAATAAATTTTGTTTGGGGAACTATTAAGCTTCTATCCTCTTAAAATCTAATAGAAGACGAAGAAAAATGCTTACATCAAGAGGGGGGATAGTCTATGTTGATTGTATGGATGGTCACCACAAGTTTTTTCTTTCTTGTTTTACTCCTCCCCTCTTTTATCATATGGGGTGTGTCTCAAAAGGCAAGCCCCATGACCTAATTTGTATTTTTCACACAGTATGTTGTACCCTCATGAATAGGAAATTTTCCCACTAGATGAGGCACAATACTTGATATAGCTAATCATGATAAATCAAAGCAAGAGAAGTGAACTATGCAAAATTATACAGATCATCAACTCAAAACCCTTTCCACTTTTAATCTAAGAGAAATGAACAAGTTACATATGTTCTAGTACTAGTTTCATATCAGAGGGTGTGAATCCAAACCCAATGTATATTTTTTATGGTATCTTCATCTTTTGAGTAATATTTCACTATTATAAAAATATAGTGAATTTTTAGCAAGACTCCCTAATGTTTTATACAAGGTGGTTTTCTCCTAATTTTTGTTGAATGATCCATATTTTTACTTGATGGATTCCCACTTCTCTTTTTCATTCCATTAATTTCTCTCTTAAAGTTTCTACAAATCCTTTTAGTAGATGTTAATCTCCATATTTGTAGTATGCAAGAGGAAGTAAAGTAGAAGTTATTTTATGTAGTGTAGAAAAATGTACTCCTTTAAATTTTCACACCTTGTTTGGGACTTCTTAATTAAAATGGACTTAATTATGCCTTATTAAGCCCTATTTTACATCCAAAAGCCTAATAAATTACATTTTCTAAAGGGAAAACCTAATGATGATTAATGACAACACATAACACTTTACCTTGAACAATGTGTGTTCCAGGAATAGGGACCTAGGATCCACTCGCCCATGGGTGAATGGGTCCTCCCTAGGCCTTTGAACCTAAATTTAATTTATGTTTTTGGCAATATGTTAACATCTCTAAATTCATATTTTGATGTCATCTTGTAATGTTTAATTTTTGGGAAATTTAGGATACATACTTATAAATGCAAGGTTATTTTGTCAATTCAAAACATCTATCAAGAGGTGAAATTTCATATAAGAAAAAAATATGATCAAGGGAATTCAAGAGCAGATTTTTCAAGAATTTTGTTGCAGAAATCAAGATCTCAAGCATCATGTCAAAGTCTTCTTACATCATGCATTTTTTTGGAGATAACATTGTGATGTAGGTTTCAAAGATCAAGCAAGCATTCAAAGTCATATTTTAAGCATAAAGATCCACATCCATTGAAGCCATTTCATGCAAGATCAAGATCAATATTAAAAACTTCTAAATGTTTATTCAAGGGTTTGGTGAGTTGTAACATAGCTTGTTCATTCATCATTCCTTCCACATTTTATTATTTAAATTCAAGGTTTAATTACCGAAAGGGGGATTCACCAAAAACAAACAATTTTTCCCTCTTGTGCTTGTGTTGCAGATATTTTGGAGAGAAAGATTGAAAAAAATTTCAAAGTTGCAAAAAGTTGTTAAAGTTTTCATCAAGCCACAAAAACTCACCTATAGATTTCATTTTTTATTTGCTGACACTATAACCCAGATCAAATGAAATTTGCAGATTGACATCAAAGGATCCCAAATGATTTCTAAAAATCTTGACAAAAGACCCATTCACCCATGGGTGAATGAGTCTCAAACAACCTCTTGAAACTACCTTTTGGTGACTGGTATTTAGTATTCTAAGCTTCTCAAATCTACAAAAAAGTTTGGTATTTCTATTACTATTGAGCTTTATATTGTTGTTTCAAGTTTGAATTGGCATAATTAGGTAGATTTTTTATTTTTTAGTTTTTCTCCCAAAATTTTTGTTTAGGTTGAAACCCTCATCCTCAAGTATAAGTAAATTAGTAGATTACCCTCATTGAGTTGACTCACCTAAGGGTTGTAAGTCAATTTTTTGTGTGGATCTCATTTCCTAATGAAATAGTGAGAAATAGGTCTACATTCTAAAATTGGGGGAACCTCTCATTTCCCACCTAAAACCCTATTTTTCTCCATTTCATTTTATTTAAAATTTTATTTATTTTGGAAAATATTTGGACCATCTTGTTGACTCAACACTTACCTCTCCCACAATTTGTTCTTCATCAGATCAAATAGTGTGGATAGGTTCTCCCACAAAGAAATATATAGTTTGCATGAACCTTGCACCATGTTTGTCTTATATTCTTTCCCTTCATTGGAAGTTTTTTAGGGCCTCTAGAAATTTGGCAAAGAGATAGATAGAGAGAGAGGGAGGGAGGGAGAGTTAGAGAGGAGAGAGAAGGTGGGAGTGAGAGGTAGGTAGAGAAAGAGAGAGGGTGATTTGAGATAGAAAGAAGTAAAGAGGGAAGGATGTAGGTAAGGAGAGATAGGGAAGGAGAGAGAGAGGGAGGTGTGTGAGAGATAAGTAGAGAAATATTGAGGGAAGGAAGGAGAGAGAGAGAGGGTGAGGGATAGGTAGGTAGAGAGAGAGGGAGGGAGGGAGGGAGGGAGGGAGAGGTAGAGAGGGGAGATATATAGCAGTGAGATAGAGAGTAAAGAGAGGAGGGAGCGGTAGGGAGATAGGTCTAGAGCTCTAGAGAGAGAGATAGTGAGAAAGAGAGAGGCAGGGAATGTAAGAGTTTTTCTTCAAAAAATATGTGTGTAACTATAACGTGCTCACATTTATGTGAAGAGAAAAGGAGTCAACATGGGATCACTTTTTCTTCATAGGAACATGCTTACATTATTGGATGCCTTGGGAATTTCTAACCTTTAGGGTTGGATTTTCCCGAGAAATACAACCTAAAGGGTTGAACTGACATTTCAATTCCCACAAGCTCATGCTTTTATAATTTCTAAAAAAATAATATAATCTTGAACATGCTTTTCATTAGGTCTGCACGTCATAAAAGTCAAGTTAAAAAGTACCACAATAATGTTGAGCTCTCTTAGCTTTCTATGTATTTTTCACATTTTCAATATGTTAAGGTTTTGATCTTAATTTTTTTGCTAGTGCCTCCATTTTTTGTCAAAAAACTACTCATGGTATTTTAGGCTTCTTCTTTATCCATTCATTGCAATGTGAAGTAAAATACATTTATTGAAACTAGACTCTATTCCATACATAGTCAAAATTAATAAGTTTTTATTATAAATTCCAAAAAAATTAGGTGGTTGCACACTCAAATTTTTATTTTTCAAGATGTATCCACTTTGAAAATTGGTAAAAAAAAAAAAATATTCATTAAAAAATTAGCAGAAAAATAAGCATAAACTACATGTTGTTAGCTAATTTTTCACCAAAGTGATTTTCAAAATACTAAAAAAAGTTAATATTTTAGTGCCAACACACCAGACACTAGATGTTATTTTTTTGACAAAAATAGGAGAAATTTGTGTGTTTCCCTTTTTGAATTCCTCAATCTCCACCATTTAAAAAATAGTAGTTTAGAAAGTAAATTTAGAGCACTAGTTACAACTCTTTTTCTTGTTGCTTCTTCAAATTTTGAGCGTAACTATCTTCAATTTCTCATCCAAGGTTAGCTTTTCTTGATTTTATCAAAAAATAGTGGAAACTTAAGACCCCCTTTTGGTGTCTCATTTCCTTGCACATACCCACTTGAAAATTTGCATACTACATAAATGTGGTTTGTGTTTCAAAAGGAACTTGGAACCTAGAACCTAGCAATGAATGGTGAACATCGGGATTAAAGAAGAAATTGGAAGCATAACTCAAAAGTAGGATATAACAATGGTGAAGACTAAAAGGGTCATACCTGAGTCAAGCTTTAGGAGGGAACATGAACTTAGAACATTAGGTTCTAAGTTCAATTCAGGATCTAAAGTCTAACAAGAACTATAGGAGAAGGATGCATTAAAGGATAAGGGCAGAAGATAACTTGTACCCAGAACCAAAGGTTCCCAATTACAAGTTCCTTCCTATACCCAAGGTTTTGAAGGATTGGAGATGGAAACTTGGTAAGGGTTAGACTCTAGGAAGGAATCAAAAATTGAAATTTTAACTTTTAATTTCCAAGTCCCATCTAAGATGTAAGGCCCAATGAGGAATATAAATAGCCTTCACTAAAGGGAAGTGATGTAGAGGAGGAAAATTGAAATTGGAACATAAAGTTCTAAGTCCTCATTACATTTTGAGGTTTAAGGTCTATGAGAATAAGTAATGGTAAAGACATGTGGGAATCAAAATGTAGGAAGGAAAGTAGAAATAAAACCACAAACCATATCCAAGGTTCCCATCAAGAGCTAAGGCCTAATAGGCATTGAAGAACACTAGCAAGGGGGTGAGTTCTAGGAAAGAACATGGAACTAGAACCAAAGGGTTCCAAGTCCATATTGGGGCCTAAGGCCTAACAATGAATATAAAGACTTAAAGAATCCTTGGCCCAAAAAAGAAAAACCCAAGGTCCACATATGGGCCAAAGGAATGACACATAACAAAAATATTTAGAGAACCATTGGACCTTGGAAAGAACAACTCACTCCAAAAAAAATTACTAAGTACCAGCATCCTTATTACCTATACATTCTCCTTGTTTTCACCTCTCATTTCCTTGCAAGCATGCATACCATAAAATTTTTCAAGACTTCTTCAATTCATTCAATATTTTCTCCCTATGCACCTTACAAATTTGTAAGTTTTGTTTTCTTTCACACTTTGAATTCTTTCTCCTTATGTGCCTTATGAATTATCAACCTCTCATTATAACTTGTTCAATTGTGCCTTACCCCTACACCTTGAACTCCCACAAGTTGTTTGTTTCATTCATTATAGGATTAACCTAGGAATTTAAAATTTCAACAATATTGCACCTATACCTTGCATGGACCCATAATTTCATGGCCTTCTCTTGTGTAGACATTATCAATTTTTGTACACTTACATTATTGTTCCTTCATCATTATGTGACTCAACATGGTTTACCTCTTGTGGACTTTCCTTTTTGTATCTTGCAATTATATACACTATATGTCTACCATATATTCATTTTATGGCATTTTGGCACATTTTTCTATTTGCAAACCCTTCATGGACTCCTTTTTAACTCTACCATTTGAATACAAAAAATCACCTATGCTCTTGTAATGGTGTAAATTTGCACCTAGGAAAATTTTGCGTTAATTTACCCTTACCTTAGCCTTACAAGTTTGATGATGTGAAAAACCACTACCCTCATCCTCATCTTCCCATGTGTCCTTGTTGTTTATTGTCGGTGGATGAATATTTGTTAGCGATGCACATGCACCATGCAAACATTTGAGCACCACGCTACTGTCTTGAAAAATTCATGCCTTTGGAATCTGCACAAATGTTATGCTTCTTGATTGATTGTGAAGGTAACGTATCCTTCCAACTCTTGACTGAAAAAAAAAAAAACTCTTTTCCTTCATTGTATCCATTTAAACTCATTCTTTCATTCTCTAATAGACTCTCTATTGGCTTCTCTCATTCTCAAGCTCAATCTCTCACTTCTTGATCATTCTTGCTTCTCCCTTGCTCTCTCTTGTTGCTGCCAGCTTTCTACTTGGTCTCTAGAGTATATTCATGCTTCAACACCATCATTGTTGTAGATTTATGAAGCTCTATCTCCTTGGCCACGTGGTGATATCATATTTGTCCTTCCTCTATCGACCTTGACTGCTCATAGCAGGGAAGGTAACATTGTGTCTTTTCATTTTACTTGCATCTATCATATTGTAGAGTAGCATTTAGGTTTTCATTGCTCTCTACTTTATTGTGTCATTTCCATCATCTCCTTTTTTGATTTTTCTCTATATCATTTCATATTTGTCTTTCAATGGAAGTGGGAAGACCAAAATGTGGGTTTGACTGAGGTAGACCTCAAAACACAACCCAACACTTTTCCTATTTCTATGTGTGTAGGTGCAAGTTCATCTGCTTGGAGTTATAGCTAGAGAACTAGATTATGCATCGAATGGTATCTTTCCTACTCTTTCCTTATCATTTTCATCATTAGAATAATCCTTTCTAGTATTCTTCTTGTTGTACTTTCTATTTTTTGTATTTTTCCATCAAACTATCAAACTATCAAACTCTCATATTTAGGTTGTAAGTAGATCATGGGTGTCTTTGATAGTTATTTGACCCTCTATCTATACAAGATGCTAGGGTATCCTTGGGACTCTAGTGTGGAAAACTAAAGCTCGGTTCCTGCACTGTCATCCTTAAATAGAGAGTTGTTTGGTTTGCAGTCTGAGACTATTGCAGTCTACTAACCTAGTTTCCAAAAACACCTATCATTAATAGAAGGGAAAAAAGGTCCTATTTTCCCTTCCCTTTTAGCCCATCTTTCCTTTCTTAATAAGTTAATTAATCTAAGGTAGTTTAGGGTAGTTTGTTCTTTGAGGCTCTCCCATGACCTAGAGTCTTGGGGGTGACGAATCCTCCTTCTCTACATTTTTGGTGAACCTGATGTGAATATCGTTGTTTTCATTTCTTATTATTGAGAATCTTTGTCTCATGTCCTAGGTGAATCATAGATTTACATGTCATGAAGCATGCACAACTTTGTGACCCAATCTACAACTACTAGATACATAGTTAGAAGGACTCTTCAATATTTAGAAACAAATTCTAGGTAGGTCACTATTTTCTAAACACAATATTCTACATTTTCTGAGTTAGTTCTATCCAAGGACATGAACATGGTCTTGTTGACGCATATCCCTCCTCCTGAAATGCAAGTACAATTCCCAATATAACTTTCACCTCACATGATGTTCCTATAAGCAATGAGTCTTCTCTAGTATACATTCCTACTTGGATTAATGGAAATGTTGTAATTGTTGAAAAGAGACATTGCAAGTGCTTTATGGTGTTGTCATTGATGGTAACCATTTTCAGCTAGTCGATCTACACATTGCATTTTGCTCATATTGGTAGACAAATTGAAGATCAATATTTATCTAAGTTAGAATAGAGCATTTGGTAACTTCATGTTCTTTGATTCATATGCAGATTTTATGTTGTTGATCTCAAGGGACTATTGCTTGATGCATAATCCATGTTATCTAAAAATCTTGGTGCCTCGTATCGATTTGGGTGAAAGCTAGGAGGTCTAGTTGTCTAATTTTCTATTTTTCAGTGTTTAAAGACCGACCTGGTGAATAAGGTGTGTTGCGGATATATGAGGAGTTATTGTTTAAATGTTTTTGTGTTCATGCATCTTAATTTGGGTTGTCACTATGCTGTGGCCAACTCTTATGGATTCACATTGAATGTTTTGATGATTTAAAGCTGGTAGTTCATAAATATTTCTTGTTTTGTTGAAGCTGACCTAAAGCGTTCAAATCTCTTGTAGTAGATATATATAAGTGATCGATTATATCATTTTGATGTGTGTTTGATGTGAGTTGATGCATGTTGTGAATATCAGAAGATCAAGAAAGAGATTAAGTGTAGTTTCACTTGTGCATTATGGATTTTTGTGAAGCAAATTAAGGAAGAGTAGAGCAAAGAGCATAATCAGTCTGAAGGAGTAGAATCTAATTTTTGAGCTTAACCAGAACTGTAACCAAGCATTTGTAGATACTACTTTCTCAGTTCAAATCCTTGGAAGTATTCCAAACTTTTGTAAGGCAGTGAGCCTTTCTTATTTTGAGTAGTGAGCTCTAAGAAGTGTGCCTGAATGCAAGTGCATTCCCATTTTGTAATCATTCCTTTTGAGTACACTCAAATTATATTGTGGATTGGCCATCCACTGTGGTTTTTCCCCTAACAGGGTTTCCACATAAAAATCCTTGTGTTATGGTATTGTGGTTGCTTACTTTATGTTTATGCATATTTATTTTGGTTGAATGTTATCAGTACTTTGTTGATCAGATTAATAAAGCTAAAAATTGCACAACATTGATTCACCCCCCTCTCAGTGTTGCTTGATTCCAACAATTGGTATCAGAGCTCTGGTCCTCAGAAGAAGTCTAATATCTTGGGGAAGATCTTGGAAAGTGTTTTAATGGATTCAAGCAGTCTTCAACAACAACTTATGGTGGCCCTAGATGATCTTGATCATTTAAAATCTAATGTCCAAGAATTGAAAGAAAATCTTCTGAATGCTGAGAGATTCATTGAGTCATTGAAAGATAAAATCAATAAGTCCACAAAAAAGAGAAGGGAACTTCATGATCAGATCAAGTAGGATGACAGTAAGCACATTGAAGATGAACAACTGAGTCAAGCCCTAAAGGAAAAGATAGAAGAATGTGAAAAGTTTTCTAGAGAGAATACAATTCTGAAGCATGAGATGGAATCTATTATGATGAGAATGACTAAGGAGATTGAAGATAGAAAGAAGAATGAAGAAAATCTTTCCCAATCTCTAAAAGAGAAATATAAAGAATGCAACCAAATTATTGATGGATTCATTCAATTGGAATAGGATTTAGAACAAACCAAACACAATGAGGAAGAACTTGAAAAGCACATTGTTGATCTTAGAGATGAAATTTCTACTACAAATGAGTATAAGGAGAAGTTCAAGGTTAACTCAACTAAGCTTGATGAATTAATTAAAGGTTAGAGGACTGATGGAGACAAGTGAGGACTTGGATATGAGGAAGGTGAAAGCTCTGGTTCTGGACAAAGGAGATTCAGACAAGGAAATCAGATGAACAACACTGGAAGGTATCTGGTAAGACAACCTAATGCTCATAGGTTTAGTGGTTATTGTTTTACATGCAATAAATTTGGTCATATGGAAGCTCAATGCAAAAGTAGAATGAATTTAAATGGTCCATCATTCTCTGGTCATTGCTTTAATTGTAACAAGTATGGTCATAAGTCAAATGAATGTAGAAATGTGGTGAAAAAAATTCCTAGAGATGTCAAATGTTATACATGCAATAGATTTGGCCATATTTCTAATCAATGCAGATTGAGAGAAAATCAGTGGAACAACTGGTCTGGACAAAGAAATGTGGTGTGCTACAATTGTAACAAAACTAGTCATATTGCTAGATTTTGCAAAGGAGGTCCAATAAATCAAAGAAACATGCAGAAGGATGTAAAAGGAAAAGGGAAGGCTACTACAGATCAGATCATAAAGTAGATGAAGAAAACTTGGGTAAAGAAGAGTCCCTCTATTGCAAAAAATGAGGCAGCAGCAGAATCAACTTTTGGTAATTCCTCCAGGAATTAGTTTTTAGGCTTTTAGCCTAGGGGGATATGTGAAGAAAATATTTCAAAACCCCTGCCAGTGATTGAAACTGAGATGTCATGGATGAGTTTAGTGATTGCATTGGTGATCCACAAATGTTGTTGAAAAATTGGAGAGAGTATTTATGCAGAATTGAAGGTCCGCAGAAGAGTTATCTTTCACAGTGTATGAAAACAAGGTATCTAGATTAGTTAGGGAAAAACACTTATTACGTCAAAATTTATGTATGTGACTGATGAAAAGGTCATTTCTATATTTCATTTGTCACTTTGCACTTTGAGAAAAATAAATTTTTGAGCTCTGAAGTGAACTTTGGCGAAATTTGGGAGAATTCAAGTGTGAAGGCAATTTGAAGCTTAAACCCTACTTCAAAAAAAAAATGTATTTATCAGGAAATCTTGTAAACTTGTGAATTTGTTGAAATGGCTACTCCATTGGTGGTTGAAGTAAAGGATAGACCCCGTCCAAAATTTAAATGGCACCCTTTCAAGTCTGCTGAGATCGAGCCCTTAGGTGCATTTTCGTCTGTGTCGTACAAAGTTTACACATTGAAGATATTAGGGCATATGTTCATGCTAATATTGAGGAGCTAGGAAGCTCACAATTGCTGAATCTATATTCCAAACACATTGTTGGAGAAGATTTTTTTGTAAGACCAAATTCAAAATCCTAGAGGAGAAGAAATTCACGCAGTTTATGAAATTACCCATGTTCGATGAAAGCGAATGGGTCTGATATATCTTGAGTCGAGTCCATGCAGAATTTATGTGGTTGAATCAACCTTTCAAGATAGCAAAAGAAGCTATAAGAGTTGTTACAGGTCTAAATTCTTCTGGTGGTTTGCCTATTTTGAATTTGGTAAAGAATAAGATAGTCACAGATGTGACTGGTTCAACATTTGATAGAAGAGCAATGACAATTGATAACATCACCAATGTGGATGTCAAATTTGCCTCAATCATCATTGGTTATAAGATATATCACTCTAGCAGAGAAAATTTTGTATCTTGTACTACCATATATATGCAGCTTATCAGATGGTTAGGGAGAATACAAAGTATGACTTGTGCGAATTGCTTCAAAGTCAACTTATGGAGAATCTTGCGAAGATAAAGAAAGATAAGAAGAATTCTTTTAAAAACAGTAGTTTGCTACTGTGTTTATTCTTTTATTTCATGAATGAAGTTTCGAGAGTTGGGAAACTGGTCTGGAAAAGAGGTGATAAGCTTGTTGGTGTTCAATTAGAGACATGTTATTCAATTTTGGTGATAGTCAAGTTAGGAAAACTACAATCTAGGGATATCTCGAGAACTTTCATAATGAAATGCAAGCAAGGGAAAGGATTCCTACTTCTATTGTTGAGAAGTACAAAGACACAATTTATTTTATGGTGGATATTGATCAATGCTTATTGGAAGTAGTTGATCCTAGAACCATTTGGATCATGTCAATGGGATATGAAGTTGAGGAAGGAATCTTGGAGTTATATGCGCAACATTTGTTGAGTAAACATTTGGATCCATTTGAAGAAAGGTTTGGAACTTATGTAGAAAAGAGCATGTGAGTCCATGAGAAATTAAAGAAGCCAAAGATAGTCAGAAGAGTAAGGAAAGAAGTGGAAGTCTTTGTAGAAAGTATGGGAATATCTATAGAAGCAGTAAGAGAAGCCAAAAGGAAGAGAGAACAAGCAGATGCTGAAAAAGGGAAAGAACCTAAAACTGAATCTGCTAGTCCGACAACATCCTCTACCCGAACTAGAACAAAGATTTTTGTACCCCTATCCAGTCATGTGGAGAAGTCGGGCCCTACAAAAGCTCAAGAAAAGGCTTTCGATAAGAGGAAGAAGAACAAGAGCACAAGAACCTATGAAGTCATCTCAAAAGATGAGGAGATTGAGTTAGATGAAGGTGTGAAAAAATAAAGGCTATAGACACTTAGGCTACCAAGGAAACCAAGAGAAAAAATTTTGGTGAAGAAGAAAAGGAAAAGAAGAAGGAAAAATTTGACAAACTAGGTATGACAGTTGAAGAAGTTGAGAATGTTGTTGTCAAGGATGGAAACCTCAAGCCCCTCTGCAAATGGTATGAAATTTTTGATGAATCATGACAAAGAATTCTTGAGGAGGAAACAATAAAACATCTGAATATTTTCAATAAAGTTCTTGTTGAAATTATGTCTGGTTTACCTAAGAGTCTATACATGAGGTTTTGGAGATGAGAAGAGTAAGTGCTAGGAAAAAAGAAGAGCATATATGAGAAAGATAATTCTTATAGAATTATGTCTAGAAATGTCTATTGAGGAAATGCAGTCACTCCTGAACAAAGCCAAGAAGGAATTTAAAAGAAAAAAAAGGGTGAACAAACTTATGATCGGTGAAACTGATGTTGTTGCTGATGAAACCAAGAAAATACTGGAAGCATCTCTATCAAAGAACAAGATCAATGTTGAAGAAGTGAATGTTGAATATATTGTATCTAATCCGGTAAATGAGGAGGTGAATGTAGATACTAAGGATATTTAGATTCCTCTTGATGTGGTTAATACAAAGGTACCTATGGAGACTAAAGTTCCTAAGGTTGTATTAGCTGAAGGAAAGGAGATGCCAAATGAAGAAGTTGAAGCTCCTAAAGGTAATCAAGAAACAATTATTGAAGAACCAAAAGTTGAAGAAAAGAAGGCTGAAGTAAAGGAAATTCCAAGGAATCAAGAGACACTGCAAAGGCAGTGAAGAGATTTTTGGATGAACAAAAAGAATATTTTGATCTTGAGTTGGGAGATGCCCCTATTCATTTATCTACTTTGTCCCCAATTCATAAAATGAAAGTTGTATCGTTTGCACAAGCTAAGGCTAGGGAAGAAATTCTGAAATCCCACATTGAGGATAGCGAATTGTTGAATCCTCCATTTGGTATTCTGGAGAGGATCATGCCTACTCATGTCAAAGATCAATCTGGCTCCTCCTCCGGTGAGCTGAAGAGACTTATAAATTCAGTAAGTACTCATTTTGAGTCACTTGAGAAGTCAACTTTGGTCAAAGTTCAAAATGAGTTTGATGTCAAAAGGTTCAGTAGTCTGAAAGGTATGATAGCTAGAGATAAATCTCTATTAGCTACCTATGTGAAGAATGTTCATAATTCTCTATCTGAAGGTGGAAAATTTTATAAGTCATGGTTGTGTTTTTCAAAACTTACTGAGGAAAATGAGAAGAAGGTTAAGGATCATGAGAAAGAGTTAGCTGTTATTTTTTTATGGTTTTGATCCTTTAACTATTTCTATTGGAACGCAAGAAGTTCAAGTTATCTCTTTACTTGACAAAATAAAGAGTCTAAGGAATGAAAATGACAGAATTATAGGAAGAGCCTATGAACTTAGAGGTTTAATTGGTCCAAAAATGAAAACTATGTTGAGTGCTTTGAAGGAAGCACAATATGCTTTGGTGGTGAGTGACCCTGCAAACATGGAAATTGGTGAGATGCAATCTTATTTTATTTTTGGTCATATAACTATTTTGGAGAGTCTTAAGAAGTGTTGGGACTCAAGCTTGCACTTGTTGAAAACAAATTTTGTAGACATTTTCAAATTTGTGTAAGTTGTACTCATGCAGCCTAAAGTTTTTGTTGAGTTTTTGTATGCGGATTCCCTATCTTTGCCATTGATGTCAAAGGGGGAGAATAGAATAGTGAAAAATATATATTCATCTAAGGGGGAGCTGTAGTTTTGAAGATCTTTTTGGAGTTTTGGTTTGCAGTGTATTTTTGTTGGTATTGATCTAACACTTAGTCATGTTTCACTAAGTGTTGCCATCAATACCAAAGGGAGAGATTGTTGGAAAGAGACACTGCATGTGCTTTATGGTGTTTTCATTGATGGAAACCCTTGTTAGCTAGTCAATGCACACATTTCATTTTGCTCATACCGGTAGACATATTGAAGATCAGTGTTTATCTAAGTTAGAACAGAGCATCTGGTAACTTCATGTTCTTCAATACATATGAAAATTTTATGTTGTTATTTTGTGTTGTGTATCTCAAGGGAGTATTGCTCGATGCATAATCTATGTTATCTAAAAATCTTGGTGCTTCGTATTGATTTGGGTGAAAGTTAGGAGGTCTGGTTGTCCAATTTTTTGTTTATTAGTGTTTAAAGGCCAACCTAGTGAATATGGTGTGTTGTGGATATATGAGGAGTTATTGTTTAAATTTTTTGTGTTCGTGCATCTTAATTTGGGTCATCACTATGCTGTGGCTGACTCTTGTGGATTCACATTGAATGTTTTGATGATTTAAATTTGACAGTTCATGAACATTTCTTGTTTTGTTAAAGCCGACCTAAAGTGTTCAAATCTCTTGTAGCAGATATATATAAGTGATTGATTATATCATTTTGATGTGTGTTTCATGTGAGTTGATGTATGTTGTGAATATCAAAAGATTAGGAAAGTGATTAAGCGTAGTTTCACTTGCGCACTAAGGATTTTTGTGAAACAAATTAAGGAAGAGCAGAGTGAAGAGAAAAATCATTCTAAAGGAGCAGAATCTGATTGTTGAGCTTAACCAAAACTGTAACCAAGCATTTGTAGATGCTACTTTCTCATTTCAAATTCTTAGAAGTATTCCAAAATTTTGTAAGGTAGTGAGCCTTTCTTATTTTGAGTAGCGAGCTCTAGGCAATGTGCCTAAATGCAAGAGCATTCCCATTTTGTAATCATTCCTTTTGAGTATACTCAGATTATATTGTGGATTGGCCATCCACCGTGGTTTTTCCCCTAACAAAGTTTCCACATAAAAATCCTTGTATTATGGTGTTGTGTTTGCTTACTTTATGTTTATGCATATTTCTTTTGGTTGAATGTTATCAGTACTTTGTTGATCAGATTAATAAAGCTAAAAATTGCACAACACTAATTCACCCCCCTTCTTAGTGTTGCTTGATTCCAACAGTAACTAGCGTATATGTTGGTTTGATGAGTCGAGTAAATGTGCTAACAAAGGAAACTTTGTTTATAAATATTTTACATAAGGAGAGATACGAGGAGTCACATACCACTCTTTGTACCCATGATGGACTCTCTATGGTCCTTATGGTTGCTATTTTTTTTATCACTCTTGGTATGACCCAAGGCTATTGATGTGTCATTTTTCATGATCCTAGAGTCTGACCTATTTAGAGTAAGGCTTGGCATTTCATTGCTATCCTTTGTGCACTATGTTGCCTCTATTTTCCATAAATTCTTAAACTTCCCCCATGAAGGAACTGTGCATGTGGTACACAACACTGGCTATAAACCATTGGTGTTGCATGTGGGCTTCTCACCGAATCACTTTTGGCCTCTCCCTCCTAGGAGATATTTTTTATATAAGGCTTATGTTAAATATCATACTATGGGCTCAGTTTCGAAGGTTAGCTATCTAGTGTCTCCTTATGCCATCTCCATAAAAGCCTCTATGATAGCACATCAATAAGATGCCTCTTTTCCCTTCTCCTTTTGTATATGTGGTTTCATTTGCTTCCTGTCATGTTGCAACATCTTCTATTCCTAATCTTGTGCCTCACATGGGAAGTACGATGATACTCACATGGCAGAAAGAAAAGCGTTAATTTTTTGAGCTTCTTGTTCTACCCACAATTCCCCACACCACTGTCTAAGGTAGCCCAAAAATTCTTCCCGTTGGGTTGTTCTTGCATCTCGGCCTCCGTGGCCTCCTACTATTCCTCTACCTACCCCTAGGGTAGAGAATAGGAAGAGGTCCACCATCGATGCACCTATGTTTTCTTTTCCTCCTATGGTTGTTTTTGCTCATGGGTATGTGCAGGATCATCATTTTTGCTCATGGGTATGTGCAGGATCATCATGGAAAAAATAGTCCCTTAAGTGGCAAAAAATTTAGAAAAATCAAAGTTAGGCAACTTGATGTAAAAATTTGAATAAGTTATCTATACTATTTCAAAAATATGTAAGAATAGAATATTTAGCAAATTGAATGTAGTTTCTAAACCACTAGGTTTATTTATTTATTTTAAATCTATTTGGTGAAAATTTGAAATTTCAATGCAGTAATACTTAAATTTCAGGGAAAAAATCAGAAGTAGGTGTCTATCTAACCACCCTAACTATAATAAAATGATAATATTTTTTTATAATATTTTAGATATAAATAAAGGACTCATGTCTAGATGTGATGCATATTTTTGTGCACAAGTAAATATTAATTATATGAATTTTTTTATTATAACTTTTAAAAAATATAAACTTCGTGTCAATAGACGCATAACTGGAACTGACTTCATGAAATTCATTTTTTTAAATCCTATATGCAAAGCATAGGAATGTGACACATGTTTCAAATTCAAAAAGTAACTGATGTCATCACGAAAGTATAGATGTTTTCAATTAGCTTTATCAATCAAAACTTTAGTTGTAATTTGAATAGAAAATGAATAATAATTACTTTTTAAATTCAAAGTAAAGCATAATTTATATCGGTGGAAAGCTGAGAATCTCCTTTAAAAACCCTTTCATTTCATCAATTTTGGAAAAAAAAGTCATCAGCCACATACCCTACACATATCCATCATATCACCACTTTTTGGCCTATCGTGATCCTACACATACCCTCATGTGCTTCCTCTTCATGCTCCTACCCAAGAGACCATAATTCCATAGGAAACGGTTGTGGAGGATACTCCTATGTCTGAGCAGCAATCTTTGGTCTCTTCTCACATCGCATCTTCTAGTGCTTGCAACTAACATAACCCATAGGAAAATGGTTTTGGCCACATAGCATGCCACCTTGCAGAAGGTGGAGGGGGAGCTAGTGGCACCTATCTCTAGATCCTCTTCTATTGTTTTTTCTTCTCCTGCTATTTCTATCTTGGTTCCCATCACCTTTGTCTTGCTTCTGGCTCCTCCGATGAGTCACGATTCAATGCTCACCCCAAAGGGTGCAAGTTTTCATCACTCCCTTTATGGATCACCCTCTCTTGGTGTCCCTCCTGGATATCCCTCATTTCTCATAGCCCATTGACATGCTGAATATAATGGTGGTGCTTGATGCAACATTGTCTTCTTCCTCCTTTGCTTCTGCTTCTTCTATGGGGATTCCACCTCCTCTGTTGAAGCTTAAGTTGGAGGATGTCCTCGTGATGGAGGAAACTCTCGCATCCTTGGATTTTTTCACTACCCCTCTTGATGAGGTTGGAAATGAATCTCATGTGTCTCATTCTTCTCCCACCTGGTTGACACATGACACTACAGTAAAGTGCATGTTTAATTCAGTGGATGATATCCAAGCTTTTTCTTTGATTTTTGTGAGATTGATGACTTTTTCTTCACAAGAGTGTGGTGAAGAAGACCTTGAATGAGTATGGGTATGTGCGAGGATCATGATAAGGCCCAAAAGTGACAATATGATGGGTATGTGGTTGACGACTTTTTCTTTTACTCAAAATTAATGAAACAAAAAGGGTTTTTAAGGGAGATTCTCAACTTTACACCAATATAAATTATGCTTTACTTTGAATTTAATAAATAATTATTATTCATTTTCTATTTGAATTATGACTAAAGTCTTGATCGATAGG
>VDFB02000003.1:618231664-618245417 GCA_007258455.2 Sequoia sempervirens | reverse complement strand
CCACATACCCATCATATTGCCACTTTTTAGCTCATCATGATCCTGCACATACCCTTAATCATTATAAATTTATTGTAAGATTTGGCTATGGAGATAGCCACCCAAGATCTAAAGGCCCTATGGAAAGCTAATAATATGATTAACCTTTAGATCTTAGGTGGCTATCTCCATAGCCACCCAAAAGAGAGAAACAACAAGAAATTGCTAAGAAAGATGAGAAGGGAAAACCTTTGAGGAGGAAAAGCCCCAAAAAAAAAAAAAAAAAGAGAGAATGAAGAAGGTCAAGTGACCCCCCATGAAGAAACATCCTGCCCCCCCAAGAGAGCTCGCAAATGGTGATAGGTACTCTCAGTGAAGGGTTTGGTGAAGATATCTTTAACCTACTCTGTTGTATGACAATATTGAAAATAAATGACCTACTCCCATATCAGCTTCCTGATGTAGTGCATGTGGATCTCGATGTGTTTAGTTTGCTAATGTTGAACTAGTTTCTTTGAGATCTGGATGGCACTTTGATTGTCACAAGGGAAGACCATGGGCCATGGAATGGTGAAGTAAAGCTCAGTTAAAATATTCTGAAACTAGATAACCTCATTAGCGGCATTAACAACTCCTCAATACTCAACCTCAGTTGAAGAGAGAGAAATAGCATGTTGCTTCTTAATTTTCCAACAAATGGGGCCAGAACCAAGGTGAAAGGTGTAGCTAGAAGTGGACTTACAATCATCAAGATCACTAGCCTACTCAGAATCTATATATCCAACCAAGTTGAGTCCTGTACCTACTGCATAGTGAATCCCATATAATGTGGTGTACTTTCTATGTAATGCAAGATGCATTTGGCATCTTTCCAATGAAGCTCATGTGGTTCTCGCATGAAGTGTGAAACCATGCCAACTACAAGGGAATTATCAGTGAGGCTCCCAACAAGCTGACAATACAAAGTGGCTTAAATGAGTGGAGTGGAACACTTGGCCTCAAGTTTGACTACAGATAGAAAGGAAGTAGGTGCATCCATACAATCAAACATGTGGAACTGAGCTAGAAGGTCAAGAGCATACTTGGGTTGAGCAAGAGTGATCCAAAAAGAGGACTGTGTGATATCAATCCCAAGAAAGTAGTGCAAGAGGCCCAAGTTAGTCATAGCAAACCTGTCATGTAGAGAAGATTTGACCCTGTTAATGATGGATGATGTACTCCCAGTAATTATCAAGTCATCAACATAGAGAACAAGAAGCAAGTGAAATTCATCATGATGAGTCTAGTTCATAGCTCAATTTTGATAGAATTTATTATCCATTTGTTGTTGTTGTCATAGAATTTGATACTTGGATGTTGACCTTTTTATGATATTTCCTCCAAACCATAAACATTGGGAATGAGATTATTTTGGTAACCTTTAAATGAAATTTACATGCTATATGAACTATCTATGTTAATTTTACATGTGGATTAATGAATGTTACTTTAAGATAGCTACAGATATGCAATTGTTGTGCGTACTAATATTGTTATGCATATATGATTTGAGCCTACAAAATTGAGGAAGATTATGCTAGCTGGTCATTTTCCATAAAGGTCAACAAGGTGATCATTCGAAGGTCAATGAAGGGAAGACTCTCAATGGAGGGAGATTCCTAGTTTAAATTGAAGAATTGTAACCGCCTTGTAAATGGTCTTAATTGTTTGTCGAGAGAATATAGGAGTTACTATTGTGCTAGATCTGCATTAAGGAAAACGTGCTTGACTAGATTCCATGCATGCATAACCTCCTCTCCACTTTTTATGCTTTCCCTATAGTGGCATCCTCCTAGTCGATTGGAGTTGAAAGCCTTGCTAGGTAGTTAGTTAGTAGTTTTTCTTCCTATAAATAAGACTCGAATGCTCCTTATTAGAAGGTTGATTAATCCGATGATGTACTTGCATTATTAGTTTTTTAGAAATATAGTTATGCTACTTGATTGTACTCATGCTTCCAATGAATAAAATGAAGATATAATTTCGTGCATCTAAGTTTACATTTGTCTTAAGGGATACTCATCCAAGGGGTCCCACTTGGTGAGCATTCCATCCTTTATTTTAGTTAATACTTTCTATTTGGCAATTAGTTAATAATCTGGCACTGTTTGTTCCTACAGCCACTAGAATTCCTTTCTATAACTGTTCTTGTAGCCAAAGCAAATAAAGTAGTTTTCTATTTTTTTGCTCAAATTTTCATTTTTGTCATGCATTTCAGCTTAGTATAGTTGTTGGTTGATGTTCAACACTTATATTGCTTCTTTCCAAGCAATTTACTTTTAGCATTATGTCTTCCTTAGCTATAGAATGAATATGGCTACTATGGATTCCTAGTGCACATATTGTGATAACCCATTTCTGTTGAAAAATGAGGTGTTTTCTTAGCTTAATACTTTGTAAAACTTCAAAATTGTTGATCTAAGTAAGTCTTTTCTTTGTTACAAAAATTCTTTGTGGATGATTATCTTGATTAATCCATTTTACTGTTGTAGAATGTAGAGAGAATTATTTAGAAGAACTAGACAGGATAATAGAAGTTTCACACAAGATATACCGTGGAGAAACCCTTTCGAAAAAAAACTCCACCAAGAATTATTCTTTATTCAAACTCTGAATTACAATAGCTCCAATTCTTGCTTGAGAATGCTTCTTCTGTCTTTACCAATCTTCTTCACACCTGCAATAACCAATCTCAAAACTCTATTCAACTTGAATGAGATATATAGACAATATGCAACCTTGTAATCTCCAAATGGTGATAATTATAATGCATAATCTCAAGAACTTGAAAAGGTACGCCATATTCCTTGAAGTAGAGTTATATAGTGAAGACTAAAGCTTACAACATGTGCATCACACATTTGGGTGTCCCAAACTGAAGCTACAACTTCTCCTTCACTTCGGTGATAATTCCAAAGCTATTCCTCAAAGATGGCACCCACAATTAAAGCTACTTAACTGAGCCTTCAGAAATATCTTATCATGCATTGGAGTTAATTCCAATAAAGCATCTTGGGTGCCCAAGTTAGCTTCAAGATGCTTTATTGTTAATCAAAACATTTACTTCAACAATTACTCCTAAAAGAATGGTCATCCCTTGTTAATCGGAGGTAGTCCTCAAGTATTCCGCCATACAACTCAATGTTATTAGCCATGCATTCAAGCACCAAAGCCACCATATGCAACTCAAAAATAACTAATATGCATGCACATGCACTCCAGATGCAAATCAAGATAACCGAATCCAACTAAACCGAATCGAATCAATCAATTCGAACTTAAATCAACTGAACTAAACTCGATTCTAAAATCGAATCAATCTGAATTGAACTGAATCAACTAATCTCGAATCTTAAACTTAATCGATCTTAATCGAACTTCAAGATGCAAACATAAAATCCTAACCTTGTGATCTTTACATGCATTCGGCGTTAACTGTTACTCTGTATAGTTAACTGGACATAAGGTGAGATTCACCTTTCCATGTGTGCACCCACATGCTCCTATTATTTAGGAATAAATACAAATGTCAATTTCATGATTTATTTCATCCAAATATTAATCTCATCCTAATCTTAGTGTTGTTGAACACATTCCAAGAATCTAGGAGATACATGAAATAAGTAATGTTTTAGGATTTGCAATTAAATGGAATCCTATTTCCAACAATTTCAAGTCTACATCCCTGGGTTGAAAAGTTAAATGCACCTTCATGATGATTGAGATAGCTATTCAGATTATATTTCCAATCTCTGAATCACAGATGTAAGGGCTTAGTTGTTAAATCATTGTAGGAGGCCAACACATCCTATCACAAAATATAGACATTTGAATTTGAGTGAAACCTAGAGAATCCTGTCAAGAGAAGAAAGGAGTTCATCTTGGCATACCAAGCCCGAGGGGCCTACTTGAGGCCATAGAGAGAATTTCACAATCTAAAAACCAAAGAAGAATCCTAAGGAAATCCTTGCGGTTGCTCCATGTAAATTTCTTTTTCAAGATCTCCATGAAGAAATGCACTCTTCACATCCATCTAAAGGACAACCAATCCATGAGCTGCTGCAATGGTAAGAGTCAAGTGAATGGAGTTTATCTTAGCAACAGGGGAAAATGTTTTTGTATAATCAATACTAGGAACTTGTGAGAAACCTTTCACCACAAGTCATGCTTTGAAATCTTCTATAGTTTCATTTGCTACATATTTAGTTTGATAGATCCACTTACATTGAACCATTTTTCTCCCCTTAGGAAGAGGAACTAAGTCCCATGTGTGATTCCTCATCAAGGAACTATACTCTTCCTCCATTGTTGAATCCCACTTAGGAATGCCTAAAGCCACCTTGAAGGATTTTGGATTTAAATAAATACCAATGTAGACATGTGGAAGATGTTCATGTTGTGACTAAGTCCTTAGAGTGTCTGTAGGATCCCCAACAAGATTTCTTGCTAACTCAAGAGTTTTTCAAGCCCAACGAGGTCGTGAAGATGATGGGGATGAAGGACGAGAATATTTAACCTCAAAATGAGAACCCTATGAAGGTGTATCCTTGCGAGTCAGAGGTGAGGTAGAATCATCTGAGTCCACAATGGAGGAAGGATGAGGAGTATTAGAGGTCAAGCTAGGAGATATTTCCTCAAAGTGAACACTCCTCTCTACGAATAGCTTGAATGTGTCTATGGATCCAAGAGTCAATACCCTTTAACACCATCTAGATATCCAACAAGCTTTCTTTAAGGTTCTAATGCCTTGCACTTCTCTGGAGGAATGTGTTCCCAAGATGAAGAGCCAAAAACTAGAAAATGTTGCACAACTAGTTTTCTACCACACCAAGAATCAAAAGGAGTCATGCCTTTTAATGCCTTGTGGGGAACCCGATTATAAATGTGTTTAGCATAGTTAATGGCTTCAGCCCAAAATTTTCTACCAAGAGTACGAGCATGAATCATGTAGCTAGAAATTTCCTTGAGGGTCTGGTTTTTCCTTTCTGTAACACCATTCTACTGTGGTGTGTATGCAACTAAATGTTGAATATTGATCCCTTCAAGAATATGAAATTTTACAAGGTTGTGGTTCACATATTCTCGACCAATGTCAGTATGTAGAATCTTGATATGCTTTCTAGATTTTTTATCAACATGAGCCTTGAAAGTTTGAAACTTTTCAAAAAATTCATTCTTTTGGTGAAGAAAGTAGACCCAATTGAATCTGGAGTAGTCATCAATGAAGGTGAATGCATAGCAAGCCTTACTGAAGGACAAGAATAGAAATGGGCCCGCTAGATCAATGTGAACCAATTGAAGAACTTCGAAAGCCCTCCAAGAGTTCCCTTTCTCAAATTTCTCTTTTGGATGCTTACCCATTTCACAACCTGGACATACACCATTTGAAAAGTTGATGCGAGGAAGACCTAGGACCATATCTTGTGAGTTGAGCTGCTGAAGATAGTGGTAGTTAAGATGTCCAAATTGCTCATGCCATAACTTGCTCACTGAATTTGAGTGAAAGAGCAATGTTGTAGAAGGAGAATGAGGCACAAAGTGAGAAAATTTATATAACTGAGTCTCATGATTGGTCTTTCCCATTACAACCAAGGCATTATCCTCAAGATCTTTGACCACAACTATGTTTGGAGAAAATTCAACTTTCTTTCCATTCCCAAGATGAGTGATTTGGTCGACTGAAAGAAGCTTTGCACACAAGTCAAGAACACAAAGAACATTCTCAAATGATCCATCATCCATGTCAACTGAACCTTTTCCAACAACTTCCACCTAAGTATCATCACCTGTAAGAATGTGTGGTATTGTACAAGGCTCCAATGAAGAAAATTATTCTTTGTCAGAACCCATGTGATGTGTAGCACTTGAGTCAAGTATCCATTGTTGTGACAATACTGTGGTTGCAACAAGTGCTTGTCCTTTTCCTTTCTTTGATTATGAAGAAGTAGAAGGAGATGATTCCTTTTTGTAGGAAATGACAAGTTGATGTTATTCTTCTTGAGGATATTAGTCAATTCATCAACTTGCTTAGCATGACAACGATGCTCATTATGACCAACTTTCTTGTAATATGCACAAGTTGGTTTCTCCTTTTGTGAATTCCCCTTCTTAGAAGCTGATGAAGAGTCTCCTTGAAAAGGAGAAGAGGATTGTGCTTGATCTTTGTGTGGCTTCTTCTTTGATTGCTTTTGTTTCTTATTAGATCCTAACCCATGTCCTACCACTAAAGATTGTGACTTGGATGACTTGAGAATGTCCATAGTGATCAAATTTGATTGTTCAAGAATCAACATCTCTATGAATGAATCAAATGAAGGTGTAGTATAGGAAGCCTTACAATCAGACATGTGGAATCGAGCTAGAAGGTCAAGAGCATACTTGGGATGAGAAAAAGTGATCCTAGAAGAGGACTGTGTGATCTCAATCCCAAGAAAGTAGTGCAAGAGGCCAAAGTCAGTCAAGATCTCTGTGAAGAAATGTACTCTTCACATAATTATTATATTCAATAGACATGTTTTTGTGCTTATTTGTTCACTAGTAGAATGCTATCTTGATGTTGCATTCTAATCTTGGCTTCTCCAACAAATAAAAGGAGGTAAAAACACTATTTGAACATCATAAATCTAAAAAAATACACATAAATATAAATCTAACATAAATCTTAAGGTAAAGAAATAAAATTTGGACTATCTATTAATATCCAAAATTACCAAATTAGAAGTAATAGTTTAAATCCAAAAAAATATAAATTTTAATTCACTTTTCAATATTACATGTCACTTCAACATCCTAAGCAATTATGTACCACTCTCCCAAACTTAAGTCAATATATCACTTGTTAGTCTTTTCCAAATGGCTACATGTTCATCATTTTCAATGGCTTTGTTGATGATGAATTTTTCCACACTATTTATTTATTTATAACAATATAAAAATTTGAAAACCTCTAATTAATACAAAACCACCCAAGCCCCTTATAATATGTTAAATCTAACTTCCAATTTTGTGTCCTCTTCCTCTAGGCTTTATTATTGATAATAATTGAATCTCCTTCAATAGATAGGTGGGAGATAACATAATTCTTGGCTAGAGACCCCTAGCACTAGAGCTTGAGTCTCTAATTCATTATTTGTGCCCCTTTACAACTATTAATTAGTTACTATGTGATTAAAGAGCCTTACAAATCACACAACCTACAATAGTCAAGCTTATATTTCCTCTTGAACCAAGGATAGTATAATCTAAAGAAATTTTACCAACCATTAAAGTGAGACACTCATATTGACTTAAGAAAGATAACCAAATGGTTAATTTGTTGCAATTCCCTCCATAATTGTTTTTAAAGTTTTGACATTCCATATTACTTTGAGGCAACCAAGGTGGTCACTCAAGTTACAAAGTATACCAACTAGATTGATTCAAGCTTTAAGTCCCTAAATTGTAGAATATTGCCAATAAAAATTCAATGTGAATATTGAATAGTTTATTAGCAAAGGTTTCCCCTCCTCTTGGAATGAAAATGAAACTCTCTAAAATATAGAAGTGTATGGTCAAATTTTCACTAAAGAAGTAGAAGACATCAATGACACGTAAGAGATATTATATAGCTCAGAGCAAAAATATTTTGTCAATGTTTTAATCCATCTAAGTGGCCTTGGAATTAAATATTAAAAGAATTTCATACATGATGTTGACCAAATTGGCAACAAATATTATGTTTTCAATTAGTCTTCATTTGCACCAAGTGTTTAGTGTGAGGCTCTAATATGCATCACCAATGCACACTCATATTTATATCATTATTTTATTCTCAAAGATTTTGGTTCCTCATTGTTAGGGTCAATAAATGGATCCTTCCTCAAGAAAGGTTTTGGTAATTCAAAAATAGATTCTCCCATCCTCTCAATTGTAAGAGTGTGTTGAAAATAAAAAAAACTATCAAAACATGGAGGAAACTTATGATATTTTAGCTCCTAGATGGATAGTTAATAGATCAAATTTGAGAAATGGAAACATATACTTAATTGACACTCTTAAGACAAAATAAAGTATAATATTTTCTATAAGGATGATTTGATTTAGCCATAAATTGATATCTATAGTACACCAAGAGGGATAAATTTTAATCCTATGAAGTTCATCATGCAAAATTAGGCTAAGTATGAATGTATTTTACCCAAGTTGACCAATTTCCTAAAAATATGATACCTAGACAAAAAATCAATTATTAGATATATTAATAGGTATCCTTTTATAAGTCTTGCAAACTCTATGAGTATGTGAAATGAATAATGGATTCACATGAATCAAAAATTCCCATCCTTTCATTGTCTCTTATAGAATAAAGAGTTGTTATAGAAGATATTTTCCAACAAGACCTCTTGGGTTCTTATAAATGACCACCCCTCTTTCTCTTTAAATTTAAATTTCATCATCCAACCAATAGTCCTATAATAAGTTACATTCTAATGATTTGAAATGCATGGATAGACATAGGTAAAGTCTCCCATATGTTATGAAGCCCCTTAGGGGAATTATTGTAGGTGGTGCAATTGAAGCACAATTGAAGCATACAAAAATAGTCATCTTGAGCATGGATTCTCACCACATACAACTAGCTTATTGTCCCAACAGTTCATAGTAAGGGCCCAATAAATTTTGTTTGGGGAACTATTAAGCTTCTATCCTCTTAAAATCTAATAGAAGACGAAGAAAAATGCTTACATCAAGAGGGGGGATAGTCTATGTTGATTGTATGGATGGTCACCACAAGTTTTTTCTTTCTTGTTTTACTCCTCCCCTCTTTTATCATATGGGGTGTGTCTCAAAAGGCAAGCCCCATGACCTAATTTGTATTTTTCACACAGTATGTTGTACCCTCATGAATAGGAAATTTTCCCACTAGATGAGGCACAATACTTGATATAGCTAATCATGATAAATCAAAGCAAGAGAAGTGAACTATGCAAAATTATACAGATCATCAACTCAAAACCCTTTCCACTTTTAATCTAAGAGAAATGAACAAGTTACATATGTTCTAGTACTAGTTTCATATCAGAGGGTGTGAATCCAAACCCAATGTATATTTTTTATGGTATCTTCATCTTTTGAGTAATATTTCACTATTATAAAAATATAGTGAATTTTTAGCAAGACTCCCTAATGTTTTATACAAGGTGGTTTTCTCCTAATTTTTGTTGAATGATCCATATTTTTACTTGATGGATTCCCACTTCTCTTTTTCATTCCATTAATTTCTCTCTTAAAGTTTCTACAAATCCTTTTAGTAGATGTTAATCTCCATATTTGTAGTATGCAAGAGGAAGTAAAGTAGAAGTTATTTTATGTAGTGTAGAAAAATGTACTCCTTTAAATTTTCACACCTTGTTTGGGACTTCTTAATTAAAATGGACTTAATTATGCCTTATTAAGCCCTATTTTACATCCAAAAGCCTAATAAATTACATTTTCTAAAGGGAAAACCTAATGATGATTAATGACAACACATAACACTTTACCTTGAACAATGTGTGTTCCAGGAATAGGGACCTAGGATCCACTCGCCCATGGGTGAATGGGTCCTCCCTAGGCCTTTGAACCTAAATTTAATTTATGTTTTTGGCAATATGTTAACATCTCTAAATTCATATTTTGATGTCATCTTGTAATGTTTAATTTTTGGGAAATTTAGGATACATACTTATAAATGCAAGGTTATTTTGTCAATTCAAAACATCTATCAAGAGGTGAAATTTCATATAAGAAAAAAATATGATCAAGGGAATTCAAGAGCAGATTTTTCAAGAATTTTGTTGCAGAAATCAAGATCTCAAGCATCATGTCAAAGTCTTCTTACATCATGCATTTTTTTGGAGATAACATTGTGATGTAGGTTTCAAAGATCAAGCAAGCATTCAAAGTCATATTTTAAGCATAAAGATCCACATCCATTGAAGCCATTTCATGCAAGATCAAGATCAATATTAAAAACTTCTAAATGTTTATTCAAGGGTTTGGTGAGTTGTAACATAGCTTGTTCATTCATCATTCCTTCCACATTTTATTATTTAAATTCAAGGTTTAATTACCGAAAGGGGGATTCACCAAAAACAAACAATTTTTCCCTCTTGTGCTTGTGTTGCAGATATTTTGGAGAGAAAGATTGAAAAAAATTTCAAAGTTGCAAAAAGTTGTTAAAGTTTTCATCAAGCCACAAAAACTCACCTATAGATTTCATTTTTTATTTGCTGACACTATAACCCAGATCAAATGAAATTTGCAGATTGACATCAAAGGATCCCAAATGATTTCTAAAAATCTTGACAAAAGACCCATTCACCCATGGGTGAATGAGTCTCAAACAACCTCTTGAAACTACCTTTTGGTGACTGGTATTTAGTATTCTAAGCTTCTCAAATCTACAAAAAAGTTTGGTATTTCTATTACTATTGAGCTTTATATTGTTGTTTCAAGTTTGAATTGGCATAATTAGGTAGATTTTTTATTTTTTAGTTTTTCTCCCAAAATTTTTGTTTAGGTTGAAACCCTCATCCTCAAGTATAAGTAAATTAGTAGATTACCCTCATTGAGTTGACTCACCTAAGGGTTGTAAGTCAATTTTTTGTGTGGATCTCATTTCCTAATGAAATAGTGAGAAATAGGTCTACATTCTAAAATTGGGGGAACCTCTCATTTCCCACCTAAAACCCTATTTTTCTCCATTTCATTTTATTTAAAATTTTATTTATTTTGGAAAATATTTGGACCATCTTGTTGACTCAACACTTACCTCTCCCACAATTTGTTCTTCATCAGATCAAATAGTGTGGATAGGTTCTCCCACAAAGAAATATATAGTTTGCATGAACCTTGCACCATGTTTGTCTTATATTCTTTCCCTTCATTGGAAGTTTTTTAGGGCCTCTAGAAATTTGGCAAAGAGATAGATAGAGAGAGAGGGAGGGAGGGAGAGTTAGAGAGGAGAGAGAAGGTGGGAGTGAGAGGTAGGTAGAGAAAGAGAGAGGGTGATTTGAGATAGAAAGAAGTAAAGAGGGAAGGATGTAGGTAAGGAGAGATAGGGAAGGAGAGAGAGAGGGAGAAATATGGAAGGAAGGGTAGAGGGAGGGGGGAAGAGGGAGAGGAATGGAAGATAACTATAACGTGCTCACATTTATGTGAAGAGAAAAGGAGTCAACATGGGATCACTTTTTCTTCATAGGAACATGCTTACATTATTGGATGCCTTGGGAATTTCTAACCTTTAGGGTTGGATTTTCCCGAGAAATACAACCTAAAGGGTTGAACTGACATTTCAATTCCCACAAGCTCATGCTTTTATAATTTCTAAAAAAATAATATAATCTTGAACATGCTTTTCATTAGGTCTGCACGTCATAAAAGTCAAGTTAAAAAGTACCACAATAATGTTGAGCTCTCTTAGCTTTCTATGTATTTTTCACATTTTCAATATGTTAAGGTTTTGATCTTAATTTTTTTGCTAGTGCCTCCATTTTTTGTCAAAAAACTACTCATGGTATTTTAGGCTTCTTCTTTATCCATTCATTGCAATGTGAAGTAAAATACATTTATTGAAACTAGACTCTATTCCATACATAGTCAAAATTAATAAGTTTTTATTATAAATTCCAAAAAAATTAGGTGGTTGCACACTCAAATTTTTATTTTTCAAGATGTATCCACTTTGAAAATTGGTAAAAAAAAAAAAATATTCATTAAAAAATTAGCAGAAAAATAAGCATAAACTACATGTTGTTAGCTAATTTTTCACCAAAGTGATTTTCAAAATACTAAAAAAAGTTAATATTTTAGTGCCAACGCACCAGACACTAGATGTTATTTTTTTGAAAGAAATAGGAGAAATTTGTGTGTTTCCCTTTTTGAATTCCTCAATCTCCACCATTTAAAAAATAGTAGTTTAGAAAGTAGATTTAGAGCACTAGTTATGACTCTTTTTCTTGTTGCTTCTTCAAATTTTGAGTGTAACTATCATCAATTTCTCATCCAAGGTTAGCTTTTCTTGATTTTATCAAAAAATAGTGGAAACTTAAGACCCCCTTTTGGTGTCTCATTTCCTTGCACATACCCACTTGAAAATTTGCATACTACATAAATGTGGTTTGTGTTTCAAAAGGAACTTGGAACCTAGAACCTAGCAATGAATGGTGAACATCGAGATTAAAGAAGAAATTGGAAGCATAACTCAAAAGTAGGATATAACAATGGTGAAGACTAAAATGGTCATACTTGAGTCAAGCTTTAGGAGGGAACATGAACTTGGAACATTAGGTTCTAAGTTCAATTCAAGATCTAAAGTCTAACAAGAACTATAGGAGAAGGATGCATTAAAGGATAAGGGCAGAAGATAACTTGTACCCAGAACCAAAGGTTCCCAATTACAAGTTCCTTCCTATACCCAAAGTTTTGAAGGATTGGAGATGGAAACTTGGCAAGGGTTAGACTCTAGGAAGGAATCAAAAATTGAAATTTTAACTTTTAAGTTCCAAGTCCCATCTAAGATGTAAGGCCCAATGAGGAATATAAATAGCCTTCACTAAAGGGAAGTGATGTAGAGGAGGAAAATTGAAATTGGAACATAAAGTTCCAAGTCCTCATTACATTTTGAGGTTTAAGATCTATGAGAATAAGTAATGGTAAAGACATTTGGGAATCAAAATGTAGGAAGGAAAGAAAAAATAAAACCACAAACCATATCCAAGGTTCCCATCAGGTGTTAAGGCCTAATAGGCATCAAAGAACACTAGCAAGGGGGGTGAGCTCTAGGAAAGAACATGGAACTAGAACCAAAGGGTTCCAAGTCCATATTGGGGCCTAAGGCCTAACAATGAATAGAAAGACTTAAAGAATCCTTGGCCCAAAAAAGAAAAACCCAAGGTCCACATATGGGCCAAAGGAACGACAC
This sequence comes from Sequoia sempervirens, assembly GCA_007258455.2. NCBI lineage: Eukaryota > Viridiplantae > Streptophyta > Pinopsida > Cupressales > Cupressaceae > Sequoia > Sequoia sempervirens. The sequence continues at coordinate 618,232,456 of VDFB02000003.1, read as the reverse complement.
ATAACAAAAATATTTAGAGAACCATTGGACCTTGGAAAGAACAACTCACTCCAAAAAAATTTACTAAGTACCAACATCCTTATTACCTCTACATTCTCCTTGCAAGAATACCATAAAAAGTTTCAAGACTTCTTCAATTCATTCAATATTTTCTCCCTATGCACCTTATAAATTTGTAAGTTTTGTTTTCTTTCACACTTTGAATTCTTTCTCCTTATGTGCCTTATGAATTATCAACCTCTCATTATAACTTGTTCAATTGTGCCTTACCCCTACACCTTGAACTCCCACAAGTTGTTTATTTCATTCATTACAGGATTAACCTAGGACTTTAAAATTTCAACAATATTGCACCTACACCTTGCATGGACCCATAATTTCATGGCCTTCTCTTGTGTAGACATTATCAATTTTTGTACACTTACGTTATTGTTCCTTCATCATTATGTGACTCAACATGGTTTACCTCTTGTGGAATTTTCTTTTTGTATCTTACAATTATATACCCTATATGTGTACCATATATTCATTTTATGGCATTTTGGGACATTTTTCTATTTGCAAACCCCTCATGGACTCCTTTTTAACTCCACCATTTGAATACAAAAAATCACCTACGCTCTTGTAATGGTGTAAATTTGCACCTAGGAAAATTTTGCATTAATTTACCCTTACCTTAGCCTTACAAGTTTGATGATGTGAAAAACCACTACCCTCATCCTCATCTTCCCATGTGTCCCCATTTTTTATCGTCGGTGGATGAATATTTGTTAGCGATGCGCATGCACTATG